>CM038672.1:166764413-167319868 GCA_021605145.1 Aegilops bicornis
AACGTTCAGTGACGATCGGTATTATGAGTTTATGTGTTTTGATGTACCGAAGATAGTTCGGAGTCTTGGATGTGATCACGGACATGAAGAGGAGTCTCGAAATGGTCGATACGTAAAGATTGATATATTGGACGGCTATATTCGGACACCGAAAGTGTTCCGGGTGATTTTGGAGAAAACCGGAGTGCCGGAGGGGTTACCGGAACCCCCCGGGGAAGTATTGGGCCTTAGTGGCCCTGAGGGGAGAGACTGAAGGAAATATGCCCTAGAGGCAATAATAAAGTTATTATTTATTTCCTTATATCATGATAAATGTTTATTATTCATGCTAGAATTGTATTAACCGGAAACATAATACTTGTGTGAATACATAGTGTAACATCCCAAATTTCCTATTTGGAATGTTTTACAATTATAGCTAAGCATCTATGCATTTTGTTTGAAATTTGAGTGGCATTTGAAGTTTCAGAAGTTTTGGAGTTGTTGGAATTTGAATTCAAAGTTTGGCAGTTGAAATTTATTCCAAACCAATGCCTGACAAATACTTGATACAAAGTATGAGAGGAGTAAACATGACACTCCAAAAATATCAGATGAAAAACATTGCCAAAAAAAAGTTTGAATTCAAATTTGGATTTTATTTGGAATTTTAGAAAAAATGATTTTTTATAAAGTTTGAGTTTTGCCCCTGGAAAAATGTTCAAATTATAGGGAATATTCCCCTGATCATTTTGATATATATATGTCCTATATAAAATATTTATATTTATATATTTTTCCCTCTCAAAAAAAATTCAAAAAAAAAGAAAAAAAGGGGACCCAGGCGCCAGCCAGGCCAACCGGCCCAGCCATGTGAGGCCCACCCACTGACCAGTGACCGGCCAGCCAATAGCCCACGCCGAGCCACCCGAGCGCCCGAGCCGAACCCCCTAGCCACCGGTTGACCGACCCGATCCTCCTCTCTCCCTCTCGCTGACACCGGGCCCCACCACCTTCTTCTTCCCCTCGCCCACGCCAACCCCCCCCCCCCCGCCGCCGCCGGAATCCCGAAGGATCCGGGATCCTCCCCGATCCCCTCACCGGATCTTCCCCCTCCTCCAAGTCGTCCCGCCCGCCTATAAATACCCCACCCGACCCCGTTCCCCCCCTCGCCCCCTCGCCCGACCTCTCCCTCTCGCCTTCACGCGCCCAGAGCACCCGGCGCCCGCCGCCGCCATTAACTCCGTCGCCGACGCCCTGCCACCCAGGCTCCATCGACCCCACCAAACCAACCCCCTCGCCCGTCCGCAACCGCCGGAGACCTCCGCCGTCGCCCCCGACCACCGGAGTCGCCGGAGCACTCGCCGCCCGAGCCGCCGTCGCCGTCGCCGTCCGGTAAGTCACCGGAGCACCTCCCCGCCGTCCGATCTGTTTTCTAGGGTTAGGATTAGATCCCAGAAGAATATGGTTTTATTAGGTTAGTTTTTAGTGAACCAGTTTATTTCCGATTTAGATCGATTAGTTAGGTTTTATTTAAACCGGCCGATTCGTTTTAAACCCTAGGGCCCATTTTAGTTATATTACGCCGAAGCGTTATATAGGCCCATTACGCCGTTTTTCTTTATTTTTCGTTTTCTATTTTAACAGAATAGTTTCAGATTTGAAAAATTCATATCTTTTAATCGACTTAATATTTTTAAGTGATTATTTTTTTGTTTGTTTGAAAATTTCTTATAGTTTCTGTAGAAAATATAATTAGTCATGTTAAAATTATTTAAAATTGCCTTATTTTAGATTTAGACAGAATAGTAATTCTGCCATAAAAGAGTTAGGAAAATTATTTTTAGTGATTCTTTTTGCCACAACTTTTTTTTTGACATTGCCTAACCGTAGGAATTTATTTGGGCATTTTAGGATCAAAAAAATTAGTTTTAATCAGAATCATGTTATTCTTAATTAATTAACTAGCTCTTGTTTTCCTATTGTTTTACTTAGCAAATAAATTTATTTTTTCATGAGAGATAGATTATTCTAGGTTAGTTTCTGTAACTTTAGAGCATGAACTTTTATTTACAATAAATAAAACTTTTATTTTATTTTTCTTGCTAGGGATTGTTTTAGGCATAATAGGAGTTTTATAATATCTTTTAATGTGATTCTTTTTGCTCCTAGTTGCTTGATGAATTCTTTTCTGTTAATTGGCAAAAACCCATGCTTAGGTTCTGTTAAGAAATTTTTTTTTGTGCAAAACTATTTCTTGATTGTTGTTTGATATGGGAAAACTTTGAGTCCCTAGTTTATTATGATTGTATGCTTATTATGATTGTTGTTTGTCTCGGTAGAATTTCCATAGTGCGAAGCTTGCTACCACGAGTCCCTAGTTTTCGAAGATCGTCAGCAAGGCAAGTTCACTTTGACCATGCTTTCATACCTATGTTTATTGCATTTAGTGGCATCTTTGCAACCACCCCTCGAGTGTTATTGAATCCTTGTAGTTGAGTAGTATGCATGAGGTAGGAACCCATCACCCTGTTACCAAGCCCGGGACGTTATTTGTTTTAGTGCTACGCTATAGTAGATGGGGTTTGGTATGAGTGCTCAGAAGTGGTGTGAGAATGGAGGATTTACGTCAATGACGACAACACCATGATGAAGTCTGCAAGGACTGCACCTTCAAGGCCTCAAGACTTCAAGACTCGAGACAAGAATTCAATACACACTCTTTGGGTGAAGGATGGTTGACGGGCACCTGGAGCAACCAAAGGATGGCCGGGATGCATGGAGAAGCGCCATGACATCTTGCGGAAAGCTTCACCCAGACTCAAAGAGACGGAAGAATACTTCATGCCCGGAAGCTTACCTGCAACCGCAAGTCACTATGGGCTCTGGCTTGGTTGACCTTAGTGGTGAATCTGGTGGGGACGGTGCTAGCAGATGTAGAACTACGGTAGGATTGGATGAGCACCGGATAGTGGTCGAGGAACTCTTGGAAGACCATGTTTCGGTCATCTTGTTCTCAAACACCACGAAGTGCGAGAACGTAAAGAGGGATCGAATCTTGCGGGTAAAGTGTACAAACCTCTGCAGAGGGTTTAAACCTAATCGATTAGCCGTGTCCCCGGTTACGGACAATTTGAGCCTCTGGACTTGGATCTATCTCGGAGCTCTCAACACCGGATTGATAACTTAATTGTGGGAAACATATGATGATTTTGGGCTATGGGACATCGGTTAGTGGAACCATGTCATGATAGAAAACTCCATAGTACAGACTCCAGTTATTCCTTTGATATAGGGAAAATAAATCAGCTTTTACATAAACAAAACTCGCATACGAGCCACAAAGCCATATTGCATATAGTATAGTTTTATCATCTGTTTTATCATGTTGTGATCTTGCCGGTACATTCAATGTCTTGACCTACACGGCTGCAACGTATCATGTTGCAGATATTTACTTCGACGAGTAAGAGTACGGCAGTGCGAGGTTACGGTCTACACTCAACTTTGCCGATGGCGTTGATGGGACTCCATACCCGACTATTTGTTTCCTTGTGACTAATGAGGTATATATCAGTTTTACGTTATTTATACATGTGATTGCACTTTGATATATACATTGATGTACTTGTGTGTGCCGAGATCTTGATCCGAGGATGGCATACGAAACACGAAGGCTTGACCGTCTGAGGTCGGGTCGCTACAGATATGGTATCAGAGCACATGTTGGCTGTAGGACGTGACCCTAGAAAATGACTTAGTAATAGGAAGACCCCAATAGGAATGACCTTTGTTTTTGTTACTACTCTCGTAACACCTGATTCCTTTTACTGAACCTTCCTTATTTCAAACTATAGATGGAGAGCTACATTCTGAACAAAAGAGAACACTACGAGAAGGTTCTTGGAGGCCCTTTCCTTGTGGAGCTAGTCAGTGCTGAAGTTACCGATACACTGAGATCAAGGCAACTAAGAGGACGTCTAGATCATGGGAGTCAAGACCCAATTTTTTGGCCGTAAAGAAGACCCCAAGGCTGCAGACATCAACTTGGCACCATAAATGGTGATCGTGATATGAGCATCAACACTGCCGTCCATGATGCTATTGCACGCTTATGCTATCGTCATCGTCTGCACTAAACCCACACTTCTTTGGAAGGATTGGATGGCAGAAGTTTGATGGAGCAACTATTGCCTTGACGGAAGCGCAAAAGATGAAGTTCTCCCCTTTGTTAGTATACAATCGGGATCTAGAACAATACGTCAAGAATCTTGAGATGGACCTCCCGGAAGCCCTGTTTGACAATGAAGCACTACAAGAAGAGGTCAAGACTCGGAGGTGAAGGTAAACAAAGCTGGAGGAGGTGAACCTCGAGATCTCGAGAATGCGTCAGGAACTGAAAAGCAGCAGGACCATGTCTCATGCCAAGGACGTTGAAATCCAGAAGCTCAAGGAACAACTTCAGGACATACAGGGTCGTCACAAGAAACTCCGCGTCGACAGGGAAAATCTAGCAGAAAAACTGGAGGAGATCAAGTCCACACAGAAGAAGCCCCAATGGGGACAATGATCAAGTTCCTAATAAATTAGCTTAGTAGTATCCCACCATGAGAGAAATAAAGATGAACGCTTTCTCGATTTAAGTATCTGACCATACCAACTTATGTGGGTGGCGATACTAAAGAATTGATTGAATAAATGAATGCTTGGTTGCTATTATTTTTTTTGTGTTTATTGAATGGTTGGATAGATGCGATATTCGTAGGCTTGTATTTATTTCAACCATGAGAGACGTAAGTTACGGAAGAATGGTAGAAGGCCTTCATATGGGAAAAGCATCAGAATTGGAAACTCCGAGCATTGAAGACTGAAGAAATGAGGACTTAGAAAGCGAAACCATAGTAGAACGGCCCATTACAAAGCGGTACTTTTGAGCTAGGATTATTTTGTTGATGGGTGGGTATTTGCTTTCTCTTTCTATCTCAACCGGACCCCGAAATCTTGAACCCATGGACAACTGAACACCAAACTCTTCTGGAAACAATTGCAATTTCCCCATGGAGATACATTCCTTGTTACGAGCACCCTCTTATCCTACACATGCAGATGACAACCCTTTATGAGTCTTTCCTTAAGGGCCTGAAGCGATCATGACCACGACAAGTGATCATGATTACCCGAAGATCTGAAGGACATGATGAAGCATATTCACCTTGAAGGAGATGCAGTCTACAAAGGCTACCCCTTCATGCAAAAGGGAGTGGAACTTTGGTATGTGGAGGTACACCTCCACCGTTCGAAAGGAGTTTGCCCAAAGATGATGGGGCAGTACTTTTTCATCTCACGTGTGCCACAAGCAACTTTCTTCGATGCTGTTCGTGAAGCAGCCATGGAAGCCATACGCCAGATCGGAGAAATACTTGAAGCAAGACTCCGTTATACTCAGGAATACCTAAGAGAAGTGCATGCAGAAATGATGGAGGTGAAGCTCAAGGCCACCACGATGAAACAGAAGATTGAAGATTTCAAGACGCATGTCGCACAATTCCAGCAGGACTAAAGAATCCTCGAGGCAGATAAATAAATAAAGTTGGAAGTAATGTCTAACCATACCGAACCATGTGGGTGGCAACATTTGTAATAAACCTTTTGGAAGTTGGATTTACGAAAAATGGTTAAGGATGTAATAAAAGATTAATATGAAATAATGGGATTTATGGATAAACTAGTGCATTCTTTTTGGTGTCGTAGTACTCCGTAAAGCCACATGATCAATGAAGAAAGAAATGTGTTATTCATGACGGTCCATAGAAGGAGGCTGGACAAAATAAGTTGGAATTTTGTATGATCGTCACCACAAGGGTATGAAGGAAGAAGCACTATTGGATTTACATGAGATGTAATGTTGGAATATGGAATGATAATCCTAGGAAGGATGAATTAAACTTGTACAAGAGTTGAAGTGGGCCATAACCCACAGGCCCAGGAGTTAATATTAAGCAAGCACACTCTTGTTTGTAGGAGCATATTCGGAAGAAAACTCCGAGTTTAATCATCCGACATTTTTAGGAGGATAAGAAAACCCGAGGATTGTGAAGAACGATAGATGTCTTGTTCAGCTTGCGAAACCATGGATTTATACGAACTCGGTTAAATGCGACAAGGAAATTCTGCAATGCTTGTGAAGTATGCCCAAGTGTTAGAATACGTGATTCACTATTTACGTATGTGGTAATGATTCAAATGCACGGATGGATTGGCCCCATACGGAGACTTCTATCATGAACTATCATATGTTGATGGAAAATCTGAGAGCCTCGAAAACCTTAGAAGAGTGTCGACGCGATAAGCCATAAAACCATAGAATGGTAGGACGATGGAACCCTTCTACAGCAACCGTTGCCAATCGTAGGTTATACGGTGAGGTTCAACCTGCACCCGTTTTCTTCAGGAAAAACCATGAATTGTAGACCACCATGAGTATTTCGATAGTTGTCTAGAATGGACACATACCTATCAGCTAAGAAGATCCAGTCTCGGACGAACTTCAACTTTGACGAACCGACCCAAGATTTGGAGGAAAACTCTATGCTTCCGGATGTAAGAGCGTTAATGAAGGAGCTATTGTAAGATATGTGAAGGGACATACATTGTCGGCACTCCAGAGGAAATATCTGAGTTTATTGGAACCGTAACCTTGTTTTAAGTGTGGTAGCACCCCTGACCTTTCCGACCGAACGTTTGCTAGCAGACCCCCAACCCCTAACCCTTTCTTGCTAGCCTCTTCGAATCTCGAGGACGAGATTCATTTTAAGTGTGGTGGATTTGTAACATCCCGAATTTCCTATTTGGAATGTTTAACAATTATAGCTAAGCATCTATGCATTTTGTTTGAAATTTGAGTGGCATTTGAAGTTTCAGAAGTTTTGGAGTTGTTGGAATTTGAATTCAAAGTTTGGCAGTTGAAATTTATTCCAAACCAATGCCTGACAAATACTTGAGACAAAGTATGAGAGGAGTAAACATGACACTCCAAAAATGTCAGATGAAAAACATTGCCAAAAAAAGTTTGAATTCAAATTTGGATTTTATTTGGAATTTTAGAAAAATGATTTTTTATAAAGTTTGAGTTTTGCCCCTGGAAAAATGTTCAAATTATAGGGAATATTCCCCTGATCATTTTGATATATATATGTCCTATATAAAATATTTATATTTATATATTTTTCCCTCTCTAAAAAAATTCAAAAAAAAGAAAAAAAAGGGACCCAGGCGCCCGGCCAACCAACCCAAATAGCCGAGGCCCACCCATGACCCGGCCGGCGCACCCAGCGCCCAAGCCCGAGCCACGCCCGAGCCGCGCCCAGCCGAACCCCTAGCCACGGTTGACCGACCCGATCCCCCTCTCTCCTCTCGTGACACCGGCCCCACCACCTTCTTCTTCCCCTCGCCCGCCAACCCCGCCCGCCGAATCCCGAAGGATCAGGATCCTCCCGATCCCTCACCGGATCTTCCCTCCTCCAAGTCGTCCGCCCGCCTATAAATACCCCACCCGACCCCGTTCCCCCCTCGCCCCCTCGCCCGACCTCTCCCTCTCGCCGCACGCGCCCACCGGAGCACCCGAGCGCCGCCGCCGCCATTAATTCCGTCGCCGACGCCCCGGCCACCCCCGAGCTCCATCGACCCCACCAAACCAACCTCGCCCGTCTGCAAGAATCACGGGAGACCTCCGCCGTCGCCCCGACCACGGAGTCGCCGAGCACTCGCCGCTGAGCCCGCCGTCGCAGTCGCCGTCCGGTAAGTCACCGGAGCACCTCCCCGCCGTCCGATCTGTTTTCTAGGGTTAGGATTAGATCCCCCGAAGGGGTATGGTTTTATTAGGTTAGTTTTTAGTGAACCAGTTTATTTCCGGTTTAGATCGATTAGTTAGGTTTTATTTAAACCGGCCGATTCGTTAAACCCTAGGGCCCGTTTAGTTATATTACGCAAGCGTTATATAGGCCCATTAGGCCGTTTTCTTTATTTTTCGTTTTCTGTTTTAACAGAATAGTTTCAGATTTGAAAAATTCATATCTTTTAATCTACTTAATATTTTTAAGTGATTCTTTTTTGTTTGTTTGCAAATTTCTTATAGTTTCTGTAGAAAATATAATTAGTCATGTTAAAATTATTTAAAATTGCCTTATTTTAGATTTAGACAGAATAGTAATTCTGCCATAAAAAGAGTTAGGAAAATTATTTTTTAGTGATTCTTTTTGCCACAACTTTGTTTTGACATTGCCTAACCGTAGGAATTTATTTGGGCATTTTAGGATCAATAAAAAAATTAGTTTCAATCAGAATCATGTTATTCTTAATTAATTAACTAGCTATTGTTTTCCTATTGTTTTACTTAGCAAATAAATTTATTTTTTCATGAGAGATAGATTATTCTAGGTTAGTTTCTGTAACTTTAGAGCATGAACTTTTATTTACAATAAATAAAACTTTTATTTTATTTTTCTTGCTAGGGATTGTTTTAGGCATAATAGAAGTTTTATAATATCTTTTAATGTGATTCTTTTTGCTCCTAGTTGCTTGATGAATTCTTTTCTGTTAATTAGCAAAAACCCATGCTTAGGTTCTGTTAAGAAAAAATTTGTTGTGCAAAACTATTTCTTGATTGTTGTTTGATATGGGAAAACTTTGAGTTGGATTTCTTTGAGTTTTTCTTTGGGTTTTGGTTCAAGTGCTTTGTGTGTTATGTTAGCATGCTATTATGTTAAGTGGTCATATGTTGTATGCTTATTATGATTGTTGTTTGTCTCGGTAGAATTTCCAGTCTGAAGCTTGCTACCACGAGTCCCTAGTTTTCGAAGATCGTCGGCAAAGGCAAGTTCACTTTGACCATGCTTTCATACCTATGTTTATTGCATTTAGTGGCATCTTTGCAACCACCCCTCAAGAGTGTTATTGAATCCTTGTAGTTGAGTAGTATGCATGAGGTAGGAACCCATCACCCCTGTTACCAAGCCGGGACGTTATTTGTTTTAATGCTACGCTATAGTAGACGGGGTTTGGTATGAGTGCTCGTGAGTGGTGTGAGAATGGAGGATTTACGTCAATGACGACAACACCATGATGAAATCTGCAAGGACTGCATCTTCAAGGCCTCAAGACTTCAAGACTCGAGACAAGAATTCAATACACACTAATGGGTGAAGGACGGTTGACGGGCACCCTGGAGCAACCAGTGGATGGCCGGGATGCATGGAGAAGCGCCAAGACATCTTGCGGAAAGCTTCACCCAGACTCAAAGAGACGGAAGAATACTTCATGCCCGGAAGCTTACCTGCAACCGCAAGTCACTATGGGCTCGCTTGGTTGACCTTGGTGGTGAATCTGGCTGGGGACGGTGCTAGCAGATGTAGAACTACGGTAGGATTGGATGAGCACCGGACGGTGGTCGAGGAACTCTTGGAAGACCATGTTTGATCATCTTGTTCTCGAGACACCACGAAGTGCGAGAACGTAAAGAGAGGGATCGAATCTTGCGGGTAAAGTGTACAAACCTCTGCAGAGGGTTTAAACCTAATCGATTAGCCGTGTCCCCGGTTACGGACAATTTGAGCCTCTGGACTTGGATCTATCTCGGAACTCTGAACACCGGATTGATAACTTAACTGTGGGCAACATATGATGATTTTGGGCTATGGGACATCGGTTGGTGAAACCATGTCATGATAGAAAACTCCATAGTACAGACTCCAGTTATTCCTTTGATATAGGGAAAATAAATCAGCTTTTACGCAAACAAAACTCGGACCACGAGCCACAAAGCCATATTGCATATAGTATAGTTTTATCATCTGTTTTCTCATGTTGTGATCTTGCGGTACATTCAATGTCTTGACCTACACGGCTGCAATGTATCATGTTGCAGATATTTACTTCCGACGAGTAAGAGTGCAGTGCAGAGTTACGGTCTACACTCAACCTGCCGATGGCGTTGATGGGACTCCATACCCGACTATTTGTTTCACTGTGACTAATGAGGTATATATCAGTTTTACGTTATTTATACATGTGATTGCACTTTGATATATACATTGATGTACTGTGTGTGCCAGCATACTGATCCAGGGATGGCACAGAAACACAGAGGCTTGACTTGACCGTCTGAGGTCGGGTCGCTACACATAGACAAACAAAGTGTCACTAGTATGCCTCTACTTGACTAGCTCGTTGATCAAAGATGGTTATGTTTCCTAGGCATTGACATGAGTTGTCATTTGATTAATGGGATCACATCATTAGGAGAATGATGTGATTGACTTGACCCATTCTGTTAGCTTATCTCTCGACCGTTTAGTATGACTATGAGATTATGCAACTCCCGTTTACCGGAGGAACACTTCGTGTGCTGCCAAACGTCACAACGTAATTGGGTGATTATAAAGGTGCTCTACAGGTGTCTCCGAAGGTACTTTTTGGGTTGGCGTATTTCGAGATTAGGATTTGTCACTCCGATTGTCGGAGAGGTATCTCTGGGCCCACTCGGTAATGCACATCACTTAAGCCTTGCAAGCATTGCAACTAATGAGTTAGTTGCGAGACGATGTATTACGGAACGAGTAAAGAGACTTGCCAGTAATGAGATTGAACTAGGTATTGAGATACTGACGATCGAATCTCGGGCAAGTAACATACCGATGACAAAGGGAACAACGTATGTTGTTATGCGGTCTGACCGATAAAGATCTTCGTAGAATATGTGGGAACCAATATGAGCATCTAGGTTCCGCTATTGTTTATTTACCGGAGACGTGTCTCGGTCATGTCTACATAGTTCTCGAACCCGTAGGGTCCGCCTTGCAACAAAGTTTCGATGGAGCTTATATTATGAGTTTATATGTTTTGATGTACCGAAGGTAGTTCGGAGTCCCGGATGTGATCACAGACATGACGAGGAGTCTCTAAATGGTCGAGACATGAAGATTCATATATTGGACGACTATATTCGGACACCAGAATGGTTCTGGGGGTTATCGGATATATAACGGAGTACCTTGGGTTACCGGAACCCCCCGGGGGTTTAATGGGCCTACATGGGCCTTAGTGGAGAAGAGGAGGCGCGGCCAGGGCAGGCCGTGTGCCCCCTCCCCCTCTAGTCCGAATTGGACAAGGAGGGGGGGGGGGGGGGCGTGCTACCTCTTGAGCACTTCGTTGGATTTCCCCGAAGAGGAGAGGATGATGCAGCAAAGTTTTAATGGGGGACACATCAATAACGCCTTCTAGGTAAAGGAAGATCATATTCAGTTTCATCAAGATTCATATTGCAAAACAAAGATTTAATGGGGGACACATCAATAACGTTTAGATATTCATCTTGATTTTCATAGGAATTGGTAGAACACGCTTTAATAAAGGCATCTTTGGAAGCACGCATCCTAGCAGTTCTTTCTTTGCACTCATCAATGGAAATTCTCATAGCTTTGAGAGACTCATTGATATCATGCTTAGGAGGAATAGATCTAAGCTTTAAAGAATCAACCTCAAGAGAAATTCTATCAACGTTCCTAGCCAAATCATCAACTTTAAGCAATTTCTCTTCAAGCAAAGCATTAAAATTCTTTTGTGAATTCATAAACTCTTTAACACTACTCTCAAATTCAGAGGGCATCTTATTAAAATTTCCATAAGAGTTGTTGTAGGAATTTCCATAATTATTAGAGGAATTACTAGGATAAGGCCTAGGATTAAAATTTCCTCTATACGCGTTGTTACCAAAATTATTCCTACCAACAAAATTCACATCCATAGATTCATTATTATTCTCAATCAAAGTAGACAAAGGCATATCATTAGGATCGGAAGAAACACTCTTAGTAGCAAATAATTTCATAAGTTCATCCATCTTTCCACTCAAAACATTAATTTCTTCTATCGCATGCACTTTTTATTAGTAGATCTTTCAAAGGTGCCATTGAGAATAATTAACCATAATATTATCTAGAAGTTTAGTAGCATCTCCTAGAGTGATTTCCATAAAAGTGCCTTCCATGGCCGAATCTAAAAGATTTCTAGAAGCAAAATTCAATCCGGCATAAAAGTTTTGTATAATCATCCACAAGTTCAAACCATGAGTAGGACAATTACGTATCGTTAATTTCATTCTGTCCCAAGCTTGTGCAACATGTTCATGATCAAGTTGCTTAAAATTCATAATATCGTTCCTAAGAGAGATAATCTTAGCGGGAGGAAAATACTTAGAGATAAAAGCATCTTTGCACTTGTTCCATGAATCAATACTATTTTTAGGCAAAGATGAAAACCACGCTTTATACGATCTCTAAGCGAAAAAGGAAATAGCTTCAATTTAACGACATCATTATCGACATCTTTTTTCTTTTGCATATCACATAAATCGTGAAGCTATTCAGATGAGTAGCAGCATCTTCACTAGGATGGCCGCTGAATTGATCTTTCATAACAAGATTCAACAAAGCAGTATTGATTTCACAAGATTCAAGATTGGCAAGAGGAGCAATCGAGTGCTAAGGAAATCATTATTATTGGTATTGGTGAAGTCACACAATTTGGTAGTATCTTGAGCCATCACGACAAACAAGCAATCCAACACACGAGCAAACAAGCGGACGAGGAAAAGGCAACGGGAAAAAGAGGAGGAGATTGGGAAAGAGAGGGCAAATAAAACGGCAAGGGTGAAGTGGGGGAGAGGAAAACGAGAGGCAAATGGCAAATAATGTAATGCGGGAGATAGGGATTGTGATGGGTACTTGGTATGGTGCTTGACTTGCTCTTGCGTGAGCCTCCCCGGCAACGGCGCCATAAATTCTTCTTGCTACCTCTTGAGCACTGCGTTGGATTTCCACGAAGAGGAGAGGATGATGCAGCAAAGTAGCGTAAGTATTTCCCTCAGTTTTTGAGTACCAAGGTATCAATCCAAGAGGAGGCCACGCACAAGTCCCTCGTGCACTGCACAAAACAATAGCTCCTCGCAACCAACGCGATTAGGGGTTGTCAATCCCTTCGTGTCACTTACGAGAGTGAGATCTGATAGAGATGATAAATAATATTTTTGGTATTTTTGATATAGAGATGCAAAGTAAAAAGTAAAAGGCACAGTAAAAACAAAGCAAGTATTAAAGTGATGGAGATTGACATGACGAGAATAGACCCGGGGGCCATAGGTTTCACTAGTGGCTTCTCTCAAGAGCATAAGTATTCTACGGTGGGTGAACAAATTACTGCTGAGAAATTGACAGAACTGAGCATAGTTATGAGTATATCTAGGTATGATCATGTATATAGGCATCACGTCCGAGACAAGTAGACCGAAACGATTCTGCATCTACTACTATTACTCCACTCATCGACAGCTATCCAAAGATGCATCTAGAGTATTAAGTTAAAAAGCAGTAACGCCTTAAGCAAGATGCCATGATGTAGAGGAATAAATTCATGCAATATGATAAATACCCCATCTTGTTATCCTCGATGGCAACAATACAATACGTTCCTTGCAACCCTTTCTGCCATTGGGTAAGGACACCGCAAGATTGAACCCAAAGCTAAGCACTTCTCCCATTGCAAGAACTACCAATCTAGTTGGCCAAACCAAACGGATAATTCGAAAAGACTTGCAAAGATAACCAATCATACATAAAAGAATTCAGAGAAGATTCAAATATTATTCATAGATAATCTGGATAATAAACCCACAATTCATCGGTCTCAACAAACACACCGCAAAAAGAAGATTACATCGAATAGATCTCCACGAGAGAGGGGGAGAACATTGTATTGAGATCCAAAAAGAGAGAAGAAGCCATTTAGCTACTAGCTATGGA
The DNA here is from genome assembly GCA_021605145.1 of Aegilops bicornis. Taxonomy (NCBI): domain Eukaryota; kingdom Viridiplantae; phylum Streptophyta; class Magnoliopsida; order Poales; family Poaceae; genus Aegilops; species Aegilops bicornis. The sequence continues at coordinate 166,778,246 of CM038672.1, forward strand.
CCCGAAGGTCTGAAGTAAACTACTCACACTTCATCGGAGGGGCTATGGTGATGATGTAGAACCCTCCGTGGTGGATGCCCCCTCCGTGAGCTCTAAGACAGGCCCCAAGATGGGATCTCGTGGATCTGAGGAAGTTGCGGCGGTGGAATTAGGTTTTGGCTCCTGTTCTGATCGTTTGGGGGTACGTAGGTATATATAGGAGGAAGGAGTACGTCGGTGGAGCAACAGGGGGCCCACGAGGCAGGGGGCGCGCCCTAGGGGGGCACCCCCCACCCTCGTGACTGCCTCTTTTGTTCCTTGGCATAGGGTCCAAGTGTCCTGGATCACGTTCGGTGAGAAAATCACGTTCCCGAAGGTTTCATTCCGTTTGGACTCCGTTTGATATTTCGTTTCTTCGGAACACTGAAATAGGCAAAAAACAACAATCCTGGGCTGGACCTCCGGTTAATAGGTTAGTCCCAAAAATAATATAAAAGTGTAAAATAAAGCCCAATATAGTCCAAAACAGTAGATAAAGTAGCATGGAGCAATCAAAAATTATAGATACGTTGGAGACGTATCAGGGCGGCGCCCCCTTTCCTTCTCCTCCTCCTCCTCCTCCCCCCTTCTCCTAATCCAACAAGGAAGGGAGGGAGTCCTACTCCCGGTGGGAGTAGGACTCCTCCTGGCGCGCCTCCTCCTGGCCGGCCGCCCTCCCCCTTGCTCCTTTATATACGGGGGCAGGGGGCACCCCATAGACACAACAATTGATCATTGATCTTTTAGCCGTGTGCGGTGCCCCCCTCCACCATAGTCCACCTCAATAATATCGTAGCGGTGCTTAAGCGAAGCCCTGCATCGGTAGAACATCATCATCGTCACCACGCCGTCGTGCTGACGAAACTCTCCCTCAACACTCGGCTGGATTGGAGTTCGAGGGACGTCATCGGGCTGAACGTGTGCTGAACTCGGAGGTGCCGTACGTTCGTACTTGATCGGTCGGATCGTGAAGACGTACGACTACATCAAACGCGTTGTGCTAACGCGTCCGCTTTCGGTCTACGAGGGTACGTGGACACACTCTCCCCTCTCGTTGCTATGCATCACCATGATCTTGCGTGTGCGTAGGAAAATTTTGAAATTACTACGTTCCCCAACACTGGTATCCGTTGGTTTTATGCGTAGATGTTATATGCACGAGTAGAACACAAGTGAGTTGTGGGCGATACAAGTCATACTGTCATACTTTGGTTCGGCGGTATTGTTGGATGAAGTGGCCCGGACCGACATTACGCGTACGCTTACGCAAGACTGGTTCTACCGACGTGCTTTGCACACTGGTGGCTGGCGGGTGTCAGTTTCTCCAACTTTAGTTGAACCGAGTGTGGCTACGCCCGGTCCTTGAGAAGGTTAAAACATCACTAACTTGACAAACTATCGTTGTGGTTTTGATGCGTAGGTAAGAACGGTTCTTGCTCAGCCCGTAGCAGCCACGTAAAATTTGCAACAACAAAGTAGAGGACGTCTAACTTGTTTTTGCAGGGCATGTTGTGATGTGATATGGTCTAGGCATGATGCTAAAATTTATTGTATGTGATGATCATGTTTTGTAACCGAGTTATCGGCAACTGGCAGGAGCCAGATGGTTGTCGCTTTATTGTATGCAATGCAATCGCCCTGTAATGCTTTACTTTATCACTAAGCGGTAGCGATAGTCGTAGAAGCATAAGATTGGCGAGACGACAACGATGCTATGACGGAGATCAAGATGTCGCGCCGGTGACGATGGTGATCATGACGGTGCTTCGGAGATGGAGATCACAAGCACAAGATGATGATGGCCATATCATATCACTTATATTGATTGCATGTGATGTTTATCTTTTATGCATCTTATCTTGCTTTGATTGATGGTAGCATTATAAGATGATCTCTCACTAAATTATCAATGTATAAGTGTTCTCCCTGAGTATGCACCGTTGCGAAAGTTCTTCGTGCTGAGACACCATATGATGATCGGGTGTGATAGGCTCTACGTTCAAATACAACGGGTGCAAAACAGTTGCTGCGCGGAATACTCGAGTTAAACTTGTGAGCCTAGCATATAACAGATATGGCCTCGGAACATGGAGACCGAAAGGTCGAGCGTGAATCATATAGTAGATATGATCAACATAGTGATGTCCACCATTGAAACTACTCCATCTCACGTGATGATCGGACATGGTTTAGTTGATTTGGATCACGTGATCACTTAGAGGATTACAGGGATGTCTATCTAAGTGGGAGTTCTTAAGTAATATGATTAATTGAACTTAAATTTATCATGAACTTAGTACCTGATAGTATTTTGCTCGTCTATGTTGATTGTAGATAGATGGCCCGTCTTTGTTGTTCCGTTGAATTTTAATGCGTTCCTTGAGAAAGCAAAGTTGAAAGATGATGGTAGCAATTACATGGACTGGGTCCGTAACTTGAGGATTATCCTCATTGCCGCATAGAAGAATTACGTCAGGAACCACCGCTAGGTGCCGGACTCTTCTTGAGGAGCAACACCGGATGTTATGAGCGTCTGGCAGAGCAAAGCTGATGACTACTCAATAGTTCAGTGTGCCATGCTTTACGGCTTAGAACCGGTACTTCAACGACATTTTGAACGTCATGGAGCATATGAGATGTTCCAGGAATTGAAGTTAATATTTCAAGCAAATGCCCGGATTGGGAGATATGAAGTCTCCAATAAGTTCTACAACTGCAAGATGGAAGAGAATAGTTACATCAAGGAGCATATACTCAAAATGTCCGGTATAACAATCACTTGATTCAATTGGGAGTTAATCTTCCGGATGATAGCGTCATTGATGTAATTCTTCAATCATCGCCACCAAGCTACAAGAGCTTCGTGATGAACTATAACATGCAAGGGATGGATAAGACGATTCCCGAGCTCTTCACAATGCTAAAGGCAGCGGAGGTAGAAATCAAGAAGGAGCATCAAGTGTTGATGGTCAATAAGACCACCGATTTCAAGAAAAAGGGCAAAGGGAAGAAGAAGAAGGAACTTCAAGAAGAACAGCAAACAAGTTCTTTGCTCAGAGAAGAAACCCAAGTCTGGACCTAAGCTCGAGGCTGTAATGCTTCATTTGCAAATAGACTGGTCTCTAGAAGCGGAACTGCCCCAAGTATTTGGCGGATAAGAAGGATGGCAAGGTGAACAAAGGTATATGTGATATACATGTTATTGATGTGTACCTTACTAATGCTCACAGTAGCACCTGGGTATTTGATATTGGTTACATTGCTAATATTTGCAACTCAAAGCAGGGACTACGGATTAAGCGAAGATTGGCTAAGGACGAGGTGACGATCTTGGCGTGGGAAATGGTTCCAAAGTCGATGTGATCGCGGTCGGCACGCTACCTCTACATCTACCTTCGGGATTAGTTTTAGACCTGAATAATTGTTATTTGGTGCCAGCGTTGAGCATGAACATTATATCTGGATCTTGTTTGATGTGAGACGGTTATTCATTTAAATCAGAGAATAATGGTTGTTCTATTTATATGAGTAATATCTTTTATGGTCATGCACCCTTAAAGAGTGGTCTATTTTTGTTGAATCTCGATAGTAGTGATACACATATTCATAATATTGAAACCAAAAGATGCATAGTTGATAATGATAGTGCAACTTATTTGTGGCACTGTCGTTTAGGTCATATCGATTATAAAAGCGCATGAAGAAACTCCATCTTGATGGACTTTTGGAACCACTTGATTATGAATCACTTGGTACTTATGTAACCGTGCCTCATGGGCAAGATGACTAAAACGCCGTTCTCCGGAACTATGGAGCGAGCAACAAATTTGTTGGAAATCATACATACAGATGTATGTGGTCCAATGAATGTTGAGGCTTCATGGCCGAATATCGTTATTTTCTCACCTTCACAGATGATTTAAGCGAGATATGGGTATATCTACTTAATGAAACATAAGTCTGAAACATTTGAAAAGTTCAAAGAATTTCAGAGTGAAGTTGAAAATCATCGTAACAAGAAAGTAAAGTTTCTACGATCTGATCGTGGAGGAGAATATCTGAGTTACGAGTTTGGTCTTCATTTGAAACAATGCGGAATAGTTTCGCAACTCACGCCACCCGGAACACCACAGCGTAATGGTGTGTCCAAACATCGTAATCATACTTTACTAGATATGGTGCGATCTATGATGTCTCTTACTGATTTACCGCTCTCATTTTGGGGTTATGCTCTAGAGACGGCTGCATTGACGTTAAATAGGCACCATCAAAATCCGTTGAGACGACGCCTTATGAACTATGGTTTGGCAAGAAACCAAAGTTGTCGTTTCTTAAAGTTTGGGGGTGCGATGCTTATGTGAAAAAAGCTTCAACCTGATAAGCTCGAACCCAAATCGGAAAAATGTGTCTTCATAGGATACCCAAAAGAGATCATGGGTACACCTTCTATCACAGATCCGAAGGCAAGACTTTTGTTGCTAAATTTGGAATCTTTCTAGAGAAGGAGTTTCTCTTGAAAGAAGTGAGTGGGAGGAAAGTAGAACTTGATGAGGTAATTGTACCTTCTCCCTTATTGCAAAGTAGTTCATCACAGAAACCGGTTCCTGTGACACCTACACCAATTAGTGGGGAAGTTAATGATGATGATCATGAAACTTCAGATCAAGTTGTTACTGAACCTCGTAGGTCAACCAGAGTAAGATCCGCACCAGAGTGGTACGGTAATCTTGTTCTGGAAGTTATGTTACTAGACCATGACGAACCTATGAACTATGAAGAAGCGATGGTGAGCCCAGATTCCGCAAAATGGCTTGAGGCCATGAAATCTGAGATGGGATCCATGTATGAGAACAAAGTGTGGACTTTGGTTGACTTGCCCGATGAACGGCAAGCCATTGAGAATAAATGGATCTTCGAAGAAGACTGACGCTGACGGTAATGTTACTGTCTATAAAGCTCAACTTGTTGCAAAAGGTTTTCAGCAAGTTCAAGGGGTTGACTATGATGAGACTTTCTCACCTGTAGCGATGCTTTAGTCTGTCCGAATCATGTTAGCAATTGCCGCATTTTATGATTATGAAATTTGGCAAATGGATGTAAAAACTGCATTCCTGAATGGATTTCTGGAAGAAGAGTTGTATGTGATGCAACCGGAAGGTTTTGTCGATCCAAAAGGAGCTAACAAAGTGTGCAAGCTCCAGCGATCCATTTATGGACTAGTGCAAGCCTCTCGGAGTTGGAATAAACGCTTTGATAGTGTGATCAAAGCATTTGGTTTTATCTGAGACTTTCCGAGAAGCTTTGTATTTACAAGAAAGTGAGTGGGAGCTCTGTAGCATTTTTGATATTATATGTGGATGACATATTGCTGATTGGAAATGATATAGAATTTCTGGATAGCATAAAGGGATACTTGAATAAGAGTTTTTCAATGAAGGACCTCGGTGAAGCTGCTTATATATTGGGCATCAAGATCTATAGAGATATATCAAGACCCTTAATTGGACTTTCACAAAGCACATACCTTGGCAAAGTTTTGAAGAAGTTCAAAATGGATCAAGCAAAGAAAGGGTTCTTGCCTATGTTACAAGGTGTGAAGTTGAGTAAGACTCAATGCCCGACCACTGCAGAAGATAGAGAGAAGATGAAAGATGTTCCCTATGCTTCAGCCATAGGCTCTATCATGTATGCAATGCTGTGTACCGGACCTGATGTGTGCCTTGCTATAAGTTTAGCAGGAGGTACCAAAGTAATCCAGAGTGGATCCTTTGGACAGCGGTCAAGAACATCCTAAAATACCCGAAAAGGACTAAGGATATGTTTCTCGTTTATGGAGGTGACAAAGAGCTAGTCGTAAATGGTTACGTCGATGCAAGCTTTGACACCGATCCCGACGATTCTAAATCGCAAACCGGATACGTGTTTACATTGAGCAGTGGAGCTGTCAGTTGGTGCAGTTCTAAACAAAGCATTGTGGCGGGATCTACGTGTGAAGCGGAGTACATAGCTGCTTCGGAAGGAACAAATGAAGGAGTTCATATCCGATCTAGGTGTCATACCTAGTGCATCGGGTCCAATGAAAATCTTTTGTGACAATACTAGTGCAATTGCCTTGGCGAAGGAATCCAGATTTCACAAGAGAACCAAGCACATCAAGAGAGGCTTCAATTCCATCCGGGATCTAGTCCAGGTGGGAGACATAGAAATTTGCAAGATACATACGGATCTGAATGTTGCAGAACCGATTGACTAAGCCTCTACCACGAGCAAAACATGATCAACACCAAGACTCCATGGGTGTTAGAATCATTCTTGTGTAATCTAGATTATTGACTCTAGTGCAAGTGAGAGATCGAAGGAAATATGCCCTAGAGGCAATAATAAAGTTATTATTTATTTCCTTATATCATGATAAATGTTTATTATTCATGCTAGAATTGTATTAACCGGAAACATAATACTTGTGTGAATACATAGACAAACAGAGTGTCACTAGTATGCCTCTACTTGACTAGATCGTTGATCAAATATGGTTATGTTTCCTAGCCATTGACATGAGTTGTCATTTGATTAACCGGATCACATCATTAGGAGAATGATGTGATTGACTTGACCCATTCCGTTAGCTTAGCACTCGATCGTTTAGTATGTTGCTATTGCTTTGTTCATGACTTATACATGTTCCTATGACTATGAGATTATGCAACTCCCGTTTACCGGAGGAACACTTTGTGTGCTACCAAACGTCACAACGTAACTGGGTGATTATAAAGGTGCTCTACAAGTGTCTCTGAAGGTACTTGTTGGGTTGGCGTATTTCGAGATTAGGATTTGTCACTCCGATTATCGGAGAGGTATCTCTGGGCCCACTCAGTAATGCACATCACTTAAGCCTTGCAATCATTGCAACTAATGAGTTAGTTGCGAGATGATGTATTAAGGAACGAGTAAAGAGACTTGCCGGTAATGAGATTGAACTAGGTATTGAGATACCGACGATCGAATCTAGGGCAAGTAACATACCGATGACAAAGGGAACAACGTATGTTGTTATGCGGTCTGACCGATAAAGATCTTCGTAGAATATGTGGGAACCAATATGAGCATCCAAGTTCCACTATTGGTTATTGACCGGAGGCGTGTCTCGGTCATGTCTACATAGTTCTCGAACCCGTATGGTCCGTACGCTTAAAGTTTCGATGACAGTTATACTATGAGTTTATATGTTTTGATGTACCGAAGGTAGTTTGGAGTCCGGATGTGATCACGGACATGACGAGGAGTCTCGAAATGGTCGAGACATGAAGATTGATATATTGGACGACTATATTCGAACACCGGAATGGTTCCGGGGGTTATCGGATATATAACGGAGTACCGGGGTTACGGAACCCCGAGGGTTTAATGGGCCTACATGGGCCTTAGTGGAGAAGAGGAGGGGCGGCCAGGGCAGGCCGCGCGCCCCTCCCCCTCTAGTCCGAATTGGAAGATAGGATCAAGAACACACATATATTCATGAAAACATAATAGGTTCAGATCTGAATTCATGGCACTCGGGCCCTAGTGACAAGCATTAAGCATAGCAAAGTCATAGCAACATCAATCTCAGAACATAATGGATACTAGGATCAAACCCTAACAAAACTAACTCGATTACATGATAAATCTCATCCAACCCATCACCGTCGGCAAGCCTACGATGGAATTACTCACGCGGCGGTGAGCATCTTGAAATTGGTGATGGAGGATGGTTGATGATGAACGGCAATGACGAATCCCCCTCTCCGGAGCCCCGAACGGACTCCAGATCAGCCCTCCCAAGAGAGATTAGGGCTTGGCGGCGGCTCCGTATCGTAAAACGCGATGAAACTTTCTCTCTGATTTCTTTCTCCTCGAAAGCCAATATATGGAGTTGGAGTTGGCGTCGGAGGGTCTCCAGGGGGCCCACGAGGTAGGGGCACGCCCTAGGGGGGGGCGCCCCCACCCTCGTGGACAGGTTGTGGGCCCCCTGGTCTTCATCTTTGGCGAGGATTTTTTATTATTTTTTATAAGACATCCCGTGGAGTTTCAGGTCATTCCAAGAACTTTTGTTTTCTGCACATAAAATAACATCATGGCAATTATGCTGAAAACAACGTTAGTCCAGGCTAGTTCCATTCAAATCATACAAGTTAGAGTCCAAAACAAGGGCAAAAGTGTTTGGAAAAGTAGATACGACGGAGACGTATCAACTCCCCCAAGCTTAAACCCTTGCTTTTCCTCAAGCAATTGAGTTGACAAACTAAAAGAGAAAAAGAAAAACTTTTACAAACTCTGTTTGCTCTTGTTGTTGTAAATATGTCAAGCGAGCATTCAGGTTTTCAGCAAAGATCATAACTAACCACATTTGAAATAATTCTCAGGTCTCATGTTTACTCATATCGATGGCATAATCAGCTAGCAAGTCATAATAATAAATCTCGGATGACAACACTTTCTCAAAACAATCATAATATGATATAACAAGATGGTATCTCGCTAGCCCTTTCTGAGACCGCAAAACATAAATGCAGAGCACCTTCGAAGATCAAGGACTGACTAGACATTGTAGTTCATGGTAAAAGAGATCCAGTCATAGTCATACCCGATATAAATTAACAATAATGAATGCAAATGACAGCTGTGTTCTCCAGCTAGTGCTTTTTAATAAGAGGGTGATGACTCAACATAAAAGTAAATAGATAGGCCCTTCGCAGAGGGAAGCAGGGATTTGTAGAGGTGCTAGAGCTCGATTTTGAAATAGAGATAATTATATTTTGAGCGGCATACTTTCATTGTCAACATAACAACTAAGAGATGACGATATCTTCCATGCTAAACAAATTATAGGCGGTTCCCAAACAGAATGGTAAATTTTATACTCCCCCTCCTCCACAAGCATCAATCCATGGCTCGCTCGAAACAACGAGTGCCTCCAACATTCAACGGGTCCCAGGGGGAGTTTTGTTTGCAATTATTTTGATTTAGTTTGTATAAAGCATGGTACTGAGCATCCCGGTGACCAGCCATTTTCTCGTGAGTGAGGAGCGGAGTTCACTCCTCTCGAGAATAACCCTCCTAACACGGAAGATAAGGGCATCACTAGTTGATACATGAGCTATTCGAGCATGCAAAACATAATGATTATTTGAAGGTTTAGAGTTTGGCACATACAAATTTACTTGAAACGGCAGGTAGATACCGCATATAGGAAGGTATAGTGGACTCATATGGAATAACTTTGGGGTTTAAGGGATTGGATGCACAAGCAGTATTCCCGCTTAGTACAAGTGAAGGCTAGCAAAAGACTGGGAAGCGACCAACTAGAGAGCGACAACAGTCATGAACATGCATTAAAATTAATAAACATTGAATACAAGCATGAGTAGGATATAACTGTAACATCCCAAATTTTCAATTTGGAATGTTATACATTAGATCATCATGCATATCATATTTTCTCGCATTTTCCGATCCTAGAAAATTTCACGCAACTCAAGGACCCTCGGAGAGTTGGAAGTTTCATTATTTTCATATTTGGGATTTCTCAAATTTTGGAAATAGGATCATTGGATTTATTTAATTATCTTCATAAAGTTTTTCCTACAAAATCTCAAGAGAGGGAATAATATGACTTTCCCAATATTTAGGAAAAGCGAAGATATTTTAAATAAATCAAATTTGGGTTTCAAGATTTATTTTGTTTAGGCAAAATGAGCATTTTAAAATTTATTTGCATGTTGCAGTTTTAAAAGTTCATTTTGTTCGACTCATTTTAGGAGTCGGGGAAAATTTGTTTTATTTAATTTGGAATTCATTTGGTATTTTTTAATTCGTTTAGTTTTAATTTAAAAAAATAAAAAAAAAATAACCCTGGACCGAGGCCCGGCCCGGCCAGCCAGGCCCAGGCCCAGCGCCCCCAGCCCACCTCCTCCTCCTCCTCCTCGCGCTCGGCCGCCCCGTGAGTCCCGCCATGCCACGCCGAGTCGGCTCAAACCCGGCCGCCCTCGCCCCTTCCCCAACGAACCCCCGCCCCTTTATAACCCGACGCCCCCTCTCTCTCACATCGCCCCTTGCCGCCGCCTCCCAAGCCGAGCCGCCGCCGTCGCCGAAACGCCGCCGCCGTCGCCTCGTCGCCGAACACGCCCCGCCGTCGCCCGGAGCCTCGCCGACCCGCCCGACCCGCCGGAGACCCGCCGGAACCCTGCCGGTGAGAGCCACCGGAGGTAGCCCGCCGCCGCCCAAACCGATCCGATCCGATCCGGTTTTCCCCAAATAAACCGATCCAGTTTTTTTTCAAAGTTCGGTTTTAAAAAAAAAACCTAGATTGGTTTTATTTTTTTTCGGTTTTCTTATTTAGCGAACGTTCACCGACCCGTTCGTTTCAATGAACGCGTTCGTTGGATTCGATTACGATAACGAGCGTCCGTTATTTAGATCGTTAAATCGTTTTCTTTTAAATCGGATTTAATCCGTTATTTTTGATTCGATTTACGATCCGATTTTCAAAACTGTTTTATTTCTTGCTCGTTTATCGGAATCAGTGATTCAAGCGCTGGAGTTTAAATGTGAAACCGCCATTCCGACTAACCTATTTTCACAGAGTTTTGCTACAGTGAAATTATGACCTAATTTCCGATTGCTAAACCGAGTCGTGATATCTCGAGTTACGACGTTCGAAGGTTTATTTGACTCGATTCTTTTGCAACTGTGGTTCTTAAGTTGAACTATCTGGTTAGATCTTTTATTCGAGATTTCCCCGTGCATTAGATGAGTGCTTATTGTATGCTTGTTGTTTGTCTGCGTTAGATCACCCGGAGTGCCGCTTGTTATTTCGAATCTCTAGGACTCGCGGATCATCAGCAAGGCAAGTAACACTTTGATCATACCTTTTCTACTACCCAGTTTTATGCATTAGATCAAACCCTCAAACACTTGCATGATTAGGATCTAATCAAATTGTGGGATGGGAAGTAGATTGAGGTAGTACCTATTACCTGTTTTACTTATGAAACCTTGGGAGTTACTTCTACGTTTGCTTAATTATACCATGCTATGCTAGTAGACGTGGATTGGGTGAGTGAATATCCATGACAGATGTGAGATTGATAATTAATGGTTTATCTAAGGTGGCAACCTAAACACACATCTGGGTGGATTGAGGCACTGGTTTCTATCGAGGACTTGCTGTATTTCTTCGGACCGCCACCCGGGCTCTAAGGGATCATAAGATTATTCAAACTAGAAACTTCCGTGTGCAGCCACAAGCCAATTATGGGCTCTGGCGTAGTTGACTAAGTTGTGCGAACTCTTACGGGTAGGCTAGCTGATGTAGGGGATGTAGGTTGGTACGGTCTACCCACATGTAAGGTGCTAGCGCTTACGAAGACTATGTCTCGATCATCCGCTTCTCAAACACCATGTAGTGAGAACCAAGCGGAGGCGATCGAGTCTTGTGGGGAAAAGTCATAAACCTCTGCAGAGTGTATAAACTAATCATGATTAGCCGTGTCCCCGGTTATGGACGTTTTGAGTATCTAGTATTTGAATATCATGTGAATCTCAACATGTTACTTCTAATAATAAAGTTATTGGGTTTTTAATGAGTACTTTTTAATTGGGATTGAGGATCTTGTCAACCATTCTCAATGTTTAACAACCACCATGATAGTTAAATAAAATTATTCCTTTGATGTAGGGAAAAATTGGTTTTAGCAAAAATGTAACCGTAGAGCCTTACCACCAGCCAAATATGCATATAGTGTAGGCTTATTGCTTCATTGTTCTCTATGTGTTACATTGCCAGCATATTCCATGTGCTGACCCGTTTTCGGGCTGCAACTTTTCATGTTGCGAGACTTTTCGAACGACGAGTAAGATGTTAGGTTGTGGTTCTATACTCGGTGATGCGGCTGGAGTTGATGGACTCACTGCGTTTTCCAAGCCTTCCGCTGTTATTATTAGATGGCCTTAAGCCATATTATTGTATTAAGTTCCCTTGTGGACAACGATGTAATAAGTGTGTGATTGCTACTCTGCTATAAATCCTTGAAATCTTTGTCTTTGTGTCGGCATTCTTGATCCAGGATGACAACAGCACGTAGGCGCTAGATCCATTCGGGTCTGGTCGCGACAATAATCCACCATGAACATAAATATCGTGAAGGCTATGTTGATTTGTTTCAACTACATGCGTGAACATGTGCCAAGTCAAGTCACTTAAATCATTCAAAGGAGGATACCACCCTATCATACCACATCATAATCATCTAAATAGCATGTTGGCACGCAAGGTAAACCATTATAACTCGTAGCTAATCAAGCATGGCACAAGCAACTATGATCTCTAATTGTCATTGCAAGCATGTTTATTCATAATAAGCTGAATCAAGAACAATGAACTCAACATATTTACAAAAACAAAGAGAATTGAGTTCATACCAGCTTTTCCCATCTCGGTCAGTCCATCATATATCATCATAATTGCCTTTCACTTGCACGACCAAGCGGTGTGAATAATAATAAGAGTGCACGTGCATTGGACTAAAATTTGGAATCCATGAGCATTCAATAAGCGAGGAGAAGACAAGGCAATATGGGCTCTTGGTTAGATCAACAATGATGCATATAAGAGCCACTTCAACAATTTAATCATGGTCTTCTCCTCTGACCCCCAAAGAAAAGAAAAGAAATAAAACTATTTACACGTGAAAGCTCCCAACAAGCAAAAAGAAGAACGGGAAATATTTTTGGGTTTTCTTTTTAATTATTACTATAGCAGGAAAAATAAACTACTACTATTTTTTTGTTTTTCTAAGGTTTATTAAACACACAAGAAGAAAGCAGGAAAAAGAAAATAAACTAGCATGGATATTACAGTGAAAGAGTATGAGCACCGACATATTAGCAATGAGTGTGTGTGAACATGAATGTAATGTCGGTGAGAAATACGTACTCCCCCAAACTTAGGAATTTGGCCTAAGTTGGTCTATTCCCAGGGATAACCTGGCGGATACCCGTAGGTGTAGCTGGGGTCGTACTGCGATGAAGAATAGTTGGGATCATAATGTGAGGAAGAGGACTCGATCGCCCTTTGGTAGCAACCGCCTCGAGATCCCAAGAATAAACAGACTGTCGTGGAGGCTCATCTTGTGGCTCCGGTTCGGCTGGTGCAGGATTCCGATGAGGCTTGAACAGCCGCCCACAAAACAATGTAAGGACACATAGACAAGTTAAACAAAGAGGGAGCGGGCAAAGTAATAGTCTCGGGGTGATGTTTATCAAAGTACAATTTATATTTGAGCTCCCCTTCACGACTCTTAACAAGAAAATCATGCGCTAGCATGCTCTTATAATCTAAATAAGCACGGGGCAACGCTGTTTCTTCTTTCTCCTCATGCCTAATAGGTATCTCAAAATATTCAGCTAGGCGTGAAGCATAAATGCCTCCAAAGACGGGGCCCTTAGTGCAGTTCGAGACTTAACCGTCTAGCAACAATTCCACCCATACTAACAGAGTTATTGCGGTATAAAACATGGAACAAAATGATAATATCAGAATGCTAAGGTTTCCACAGTTCGCGACCAATCAAGCAACGACTAGCAAATAAGGCAAAGTAGCGTAAAAGCGAAATGTATGCTAGTAATTCTTGCATCAGAAACCTTCCTGGTTTCTCCCACAGTGATAGTGTTAATAAAAGCTTCCACTTCATTACGGTGTGGTTCATCTAAGGTGCCCTCAAAAGTATTTTGCAAACCTTGCAAAATTCAGCTAATGTCATCTCCTTAACAACGTCATATAAATGGAACTCTCTTTGTTGGGGTGATTTCTTAGGGAAAAAGTAGAAGTTCTGCACAAAAGTATTTGTGAGTAAGAGATACTGATGACGTTGGTCGCAGAGGAAGTCGATGAGGCCGGCGTTCTCAATTAATAGATGGAAATCCTCATAAATCCAGGCTCTCCTCAAGAAGTCATCGGAAGGCCATTCACACGGCCGGACCTCCGCGGTGCGAGGCAAATTAAATTTGGGCTTCTGCTCTTCTTCCTTTTGTTTTTCCTTGAAGCTTGGCTCGACGAGCCCCTCAAAAGTCTCTTCATTATTTCTGAAATAATCTGAAATTTATAGTAACTTCAATCAAAAGTGAACCAACTTCAATAAAACTGATAGCAACTACTCATACAAGTGCCTAAAGCATATATCAAGCATTAGAACTACTTGGAACCATATAAATTTGACATGCAAGCTCAAGAACATGGTCACCTATGCAGCACAAATTTGCAAAGAATAAAAGCACTAGAACAAAAACTAATTGGACCAATGGAGGAGTCACATACCAAGGAACAATCTCCCCAAGCAGTTTTGCGAGAGGTGCTTTGAGCAAGGAGATCGAAAATCACAGCAAAAGTGGGTGGAACACGAGCTTGAGTTGGTTTTTCGGGTTTGTGTGAGGCAGAGGAAGAAGATGGGTGCAGGGATAAGTGGAGGAGGGCCACCATGGGCCCACGAGGCAGGGGGCGTGCCCTCCACCCTCGTGGCCAGGTGGCAGCTCCCCCCGCGGTAATTTTTGCACTAAAAATCCTCAAATATTCCCGAAAAATTCATATTAAATTGGCATGGCATTCTGAGGACTTTTATTTTCGGGATATTTTTATATTGCACGGATAAATCAGGAAACAGACAGAAAAATACTATTTCACTTTATTTCTACTAAAGAACAGAAAATATAAAGAGGGTACAGAAGGTTGTGCTTCTAGTTTCATCCATCTCATGCTCATCAAAAAGAATCCACTAACAAGGTTGATCAAGTCTTGTTAACAAACTCATTCCGACTAACATGGAACCGGAGAAATTTCGAATAACACTATGTTACCTCAACGGGGATATGGACATCCCCAATAACAAGTATATCATATTTCTTCTTGACAAGAGGGGAGAGGAAATTCAAAACCTCCAAATATAATCGATGGAATTTTCCAATAGAGTTGATACTATGAACTTGAGGTTGTTTCCTCGGAAAGTGTATCGTATGCTCATTACCATTAACATGAAAAGTGACATTGCCTTTGTTGCAATCAATAATAGCCCCTGCAGTATTAAGGAAAGGTCTTCCAAGAATAATAGACATACTAACAAAGTCCGTTAAAATAGTAATGTTTGCAACCACAACAGGCACATCCTCACAAATACCGACAGGTATAGCAGTTGATTTATCAGCCATTTGCAAAGATATTTTAGTAGGTGTCAACCTATTCAAGTCAATTCTACGATATAAAGAGAGAGGCATAACACTAACACCAGCTCCAAGATCACATAAAGCAGTTTTAACATAATTTCTCTTAATGGAGTATGGTATAGTAGGTACTCCTGGATCTCCAAGTTTTTTTGGTATTCCACCCTTAAAAGTATAATTAGCAAGCATGGTGGAAATTTCAGCTTTCGTATCTTTTTTTATTTGTAACAATATCTTTCATATATTTAGCATAAGGATTCATTTTGAGCATATCAGTCAATTGCATACGCAAAAAGATGGGTCTAATCATTTCAGCAAAGCGCTCAAAATCCTCATCATCCTTTTTCTTGGATGGTTTGGGAGGAAAAGGCATGGGTTTCTGAACCCATGGTTCTCTTTCTTTACCATGTTTCTGTTGGAAATATGCCCTAGGGGCAATAATGAAAGTATTATTATTATATTTCCTTGTTCATGATAATTGTCTTTTATTCATGCTATAATTGTATTATCCGGAAATCGTAATACACGTGTGAATACATAGACCACAATATGTCCCTAGTGAGCCTCTAGTTGACTAGCTCGTTGATCAACTAATAGTCATGGTTTCACGACTATGGACATTGGATGTCGTTGATAACGGGATCACATCATTAGGAGAATGATGTGATGGACAAGACCCAATCCTAAGCATAGCACAAGATCGTGTAGTTTGTTTTGCTAGAGCTTTTCCAAAGTCAAGTATCTTTTCCTTTGACCATGAGATCGTGTAACTCCCGGATACCGTAAGAGTGCTTTGGGTGTACCAAACGTCACAACGTAACTGGGTGACTATAAAGGTGCACTACAGGTATCTCCGAAAGTATCTGTTGGGTTGACACGGATCGAGACTGGGATTTGTCACTCCGTATGACGGAGAGGTATCTCTGGGCCCACTCGGTAATGCATCATCATAATGAGCTCAAAGTGACCAAGTGTCTGGTCACGGGATCACGCGACACTGATGCGAGTAAAGTGACTTGCGATAACGAGATTGAACGAGGTATTGGGATACCGACGATCGAATCTCGGGCAAGTAAAATACCGATTGACAAAGGGAATAGTATATGGGGTTGATTGAATCCTCGACATCATGGTTCATCCGATGATATCATCGAGGATCATGTGGGAGCCAACATGGGTATCCAGATCCCGCTGTTGGTTATTGCCCGAGAGCCGTCTCGGTCATGTCTGCATGTCTCCCGAACCCGTAGGGTCTACACACTTAAGGTTCAAAGGCGCTAGGGTTGTGTGAATATGAGTATGCAGCAAACCGAATGTTTTTGAGTCCGGATGAGATCCCGGACGTCACGAGGAGTTCGGAATGGTCCGGAGGTAAAGATTTATATATGGGAAGTCTTATTTTGGTCAGGAAAAGTTTCGCACTTTATCGATGTTATGCACGGAGTGCCGAAAGGGGTCCGGGGTCCACTGGGTCCACCTGCCCGGGGGCACATGGGCTGTAGAAGTGCGCCTTGGCCTATATGGGCCAAGGGCACCAGCCCCAAGAAGCCCATGCGCCAAGGAGACTTGGGAGGGAGAGTCCTAAAGGGGAAGGCACCTCAGGGGTGCCTTGGGAGGATGGACTCCTCCCCTTGGCCGCACCCTTCCTTGGAGGAAGGGGCAAGGCTGCGCCCTCCCCTCTCTCTTGCACCTATATAAAGGGAGGGAGGGAGGGTGGCCGCACCTGAAAGCCTGGCGCCTCCCTCCTCCCTGCAACACCTCCTCCTCCTCCCGTAGTTGCTTAGCGAAGCCCTCCCGGAGTTCTGCTGCATCCACCACCACGCCGTCGTGCTGCTGGATCATCATCAACCTCTCCTTTCCCCTTACTGGATCAAGAAGGAGGAGACGTCATCCGCTCCGTACGTGTGTTGAACGCGGAGGTGCTGTCCGTTCAGCACTAGGTCATCGGTGATCTGAATCACGGCAATGCGACTCCATCATCCCCTGCTCCATTGAACGCTTCCGCACATGATCTACAAGTGGTATGTAGATGCAATCACTCTCCCATGACTCGTTGCTAGATGAACTCATAGATGGATCTTGGTGAAACCGTAGGAAAAATTTTAATTTTACTAAGCGTTCCCCAACGGTGGCATCATGAGCTAGGTCTATGCGTAGTTCTCTATTGCACGAGTAGAACACAATTTGTTGTGGGCGTAGATGTTGTCAACTTTCTTGCCGCTACTAGTCTTATCTTGCTTCAGCGGCATTGTGGGATGAAGCGGCCGGACCAACCTTACACGTGCAGCTTACGTGAGACTGGTTCCACCGAATCGACATGCACTAGTTGCATAAGGTGGCTAGCGGGTGTCTGTCTCTCCCACTTTAGTTGGAGCGGATTCGATGAAAAGGGTCCTTTTGAAGGGTAAATAGAAGTTGACAAATCACGTTGTGGCTTTCACGTAGGTAAGAAAAGCGTTCTTGCTAGAACCCTATTGCAGCCACGTAAAACTTGCAACAACAATTAGAGGACGTCTAACTTGTTTTTGCAGCAAGTGTTTTGTGATATGATATGGCCAAAGTTGTGATGAATGATGAATGATATATGTGATGTATGAGATCATGTTCTTGTAATAGGAATCACGACTTGCATGTCGATGAGTATGACAACCGCGAGAGCCATAGGAGTTGTCTTTATTTTTTGTATGACCTGCGTGTCATTGAAGAACGCCATGTAAATTACTTTACTTTATTGCTAAACGTTAGCCATAGAAGTAGAAGTAGTCGTTGGCGTGACAACTTCATGAAGACACGATGATGGAGATCATGATGATGGAGATCATGGTGTCATGCCGGTGACAGGATGTTCATGGAGCCCCGAAGATGGAGATCAAAGGAGCTATGTGATATTGGCCATATCATGTCACTACTATATATAATTGCATGTGATGTTTATTATGTTTATGCATCTTGTTTACTTAGAACGACGGTAGTAAATAAGATGATCCCTCATAACAATTTCAAGAAAGTGTTCTCCCTAAGCGTGCACCGTTGCTAAAGTTAAATGGCTTTGAGCACCACGTGATGATCGGGTGTGATAGATCCTTACGTTCACATACAACGGGTGTAAGACAGTTTTACACATGCATAAACACTTAGGGTTAACTTGACGAGCCTAGCATGTACAGACATGGCCTCGGAACACAAGAGACCGAAAGGTCGAACATGAGTCGTATGGAAGATACGATCAACATGGAGATGTTCACCGACGATGACTAGTCCGTCTCACGTGATGATCGGACACGGCCTAGTCGACTCGGATCATGTAACACTTAGATGACTAGAGGATGTCAAATCTGAGTGGGAGTTCATTAAATAATTTGATTAGATGAACTTAATTATCATGAACATTAGTCTAAAATCTTTGCAAAATGTCTTGTAGATCAAATGGCCAACGCTCATGTCACCATGAACTTCAACGCGTTCCTAGAAAACCAAGCTGAAATACGATGGCAAAGCAACTATTACGACCGGGTCCTAACACGAGGATCATCCTCATAGCAGCCAAGAAACAATATGTCCTAGAAGCACCGCTAGGTGAAGCACCCATCGAAGAACCAAGACATTATGAATGCTTGGCAGTCTCGTCTTGATGATTACTCCCTCGTTCGGTGCGGCATGCTTTACGACTTAGAACCGGCTCCAAAAGCGTTTTGAGCAACACGGAGCATATGAGATGTTCGAGGAGCTGAAAATGGTTTTCCAAGCTCATGCCCGGTCGAGAGATATGAAGTCTCCGACAAGTTCTATAGTTGTAAGATGGAGGAAAATAGTTCTATCGGTGAGCACATACTCAAAATGTCTCTGGGTTGCACAACCGCCTGTCCCTGACTGGACATTAACCTCCCGGACGAGGCGGTCATTGAGAATCCTTCATCGCTCCTACCAAGCTACAAGAGCTTTGTGATGAACTACAATATGCAGGGGATGGTGAAAACTATTCCTGAAGTATTTTCAATGCTGAAGTCGCAGAGGTAGAAATCAAGAAGGAGCATCAAGTGTTGATGGTCAATAAAACCACTAAGTTCAAGAAGGGCAAGGGAAAGAAGAACTTCAAGAAGGACGGCAAGGATGTTGCCGCCCGATAAGCCGATTGCCGGGAAGAAGTCAAAGAATGGACCCAAGCCCGAGGATCCGGTGCTTTTATTGCAAAGAGAAGGGTCCTTGAAGCGGAACTGCCCCAAATACTTAGCGCATAAGAAGGCCGGCAACACTAAAGGTATATTTGATATACATGTAATTGATGTGTACCTTACCGAAGACTCATAGTAACTCATGGGTATTTGATACGGTGTCGTTGCTCATATATGTAACTCACAAAGCAGAGCTGCGGAATAAACGTAGACTGGCGAAGGACGAGGTGACGATGCACGTCGGGAATGGTTCCAAGGTCGATGTGATCGCCGTCGGCACGCTACCTCTACATTTACCTACGGGATTAGTTTTAAACCTCAATAATTGTTATTTAGTGCCAAGTTTGAGCATGAACATTGTATCGGGATCTCGTTTAATCTGAGATGGCTACTCATTTAAATCCGAGAATAATGGTTGTTCTATTTATATGAGAGAAATGTTTTATGGTCATGCTCCGATGGTCAATGGTTTATTCTTAATGAATCTCGAACGTAATGTTACACATGTTCATAGTGTGAATACCAAAAGATGTAAAGTTGATAACGATAGTCCCACATACTTGTGGCACTGCCGCCTTGGTCACATTGGTGTCAAGCGCATGAAGAAGCTCCATGCTGATGGACTTTTAGAGTCTCTCGATTATGAATCATTTGACACATGCGAACCATGCCTCATGGGCAAGATGACCAAGACTCCATTCTCCTAACAATGGAGCGAGCAACCAACTTATTGGAAATCATACATACCGATGTGTGCGGTCCAATGAGTGTTGAGGCTCGCGGAGGATATCGTTATGTTCTCACTCTCACTAATGACTTGAGTAGATATGGGTATGTCTACTTGATGAAACACAAGTCTGAGACCTTTGAAAAGTTCAAGGAATTTCAGAATGAAGTAGAGAATCAACATGACCGAAAGATAAAATTCTTGCGATCAGATCGTGGAGGAGAATATTTAAGTCACGAATTTGGTACACACTTAAGGAAATGTGGAATCGTTTCACAACTCATGCCGCCTGGAACACCTCGGTAACAGAACGGTGTGTCCGACGTCGTAATCGCACTCTATTGGATATGGTGCGATCTATGATGTCTCTTCTTGATTTACCGCTATCATTTTGGGGATACGCTCTAGAGACAGCTACATTCACTTTAAATAGGGCACCGTCTAAATCCGTTGAGACGACACCGTATGAATTATGGTTTGGGAAGAAACCTAAGCCGTCGTTTCTATAAGTTTGGGGATGCGATGCTTATGTCAAGAAACTTCAACCTGAAAAGCTCGAACCCAAGTCGGAAAAATGCGTCTTCATAGGATACCCTAAGGAAACCATTGGGTATACCTTCTACCTTAGATCCGAAGGCAAGATCTTTGTTGCCAAGAACGGATCCTTTCTTGAAAAGAGTTTCTCTCGAAAGGAGTAAGTGGGAGGAAAGTAGAACTTCGATGAAGTACTACCTCTTGAACCGGAAAGTAGTGCGATTCAGAAAATGTTCCTGTGGTGCCTACACCTCTTTGGAGAGGAAATTAATGATGATGATCAAGGTACTTGGATCAAGTTGCTACCGAACTTCAGTGGGTCCACAAGGACACGTTCCACACCGTGAGTGGTATGGCAACCCTGTCACGGAAATCATGTTGTTAGACAACGGTGAACCTTGAACTATGAAGAAGCGATGGCGGGCCCGGATTCCAACAAATGGCTTGAAGCCATGCAATCCGAGATAGGATCCATGTATGAAAACAAAGTATGGACTTTGGCAGACTTGCCCGATGATCGGTGAGCGATAGAAAACAAATGGATCTTTTAGAAGAAGACGGACGTGGATGGTAATGTTACCATCTATAAAGCTCGACTTGTCGCTAAGGGTTATCGACAAGTTCAAGGGATTGACTACGATGAGACTTTCTCTCATGTAGCGAAGCTTAAGTCCGTCCGAATCATGTTAGCAATTGCCGCATACTATGATTATGAGATATGGCAGATGGGACGTCAAAAGCGGCATTCCTTAACGGTTACCTTAAGGAAGAGCTGTATATGATGCAGCCGGAAGGTTTTGTCGATCCTAAGAATGCTAACAAGGTATGCAAGCTCCAGCGATCCATTTATGGGCTGGTGCAAGCATCTCGGAGTTGGAACATTCGCTTTGATGAGATGATCAAAGTGTTTGGGTTTATGCAGACTTATGGAGAAGCCTGCGTTTACAAGAAAGTGAGTGGGAGCTCAGTAGCATTTCTCATATTATATGTAGATGACATACTGATGGGAAATGATATAGAACTCTTGGACAACATTTAGGCCTACTTGAATAAGAGTTTTCAATGAAGGACCTTGGAGAAGCTGCTTACATATTAGGCATCAAAATCTATAGGGATAGATCGAGACGCCTCATAGGTCTTTCACAAAGCACATACCTTGATAAGATTTTGAAGAAGTTCAAAATGGATCAGTCCAAGAAAGGGTTCTTGCCTGTTTTGCAAGGTGTGAAATTGAGCTCGGCTCAATGCCCGACCACGGCAAAAGATAAAGAAGAGATGAGTGTCATCCCCTATGCCTCAACCATAGGATCTATTATGTATGCCATCTTTGTGTACTGCACTGATGTAAACCTTGCCGTAAGTTTGGTAGGAAGGTACCAAAGTAATCCCGACAAGGAACACTGGACAATGATCAAGAATATCCTGAAGTACCTGAAAGGACAAAGGACATGTTTCTCGTTTATGGAGGTGACGAAGAGCTCGTCGTAAAGGGTTACGTCGACGCTAGCTTCGACACAGATCTGGATGACTCAAAGTCACAAACCGGATACGTGTATATGTTGAATGGTGGACCAGTAAGCTGGTGCAGCTGCAAGCAGAGCATCGTGGCGGGTTCTACATGTGAAGCAGAGTACATGGCAGCCTCGGAGGCAGCACATGAAGCAATTTGGGTGAAGGAGTTCATCACCGACCTAGGAGTCATACCCAATGCGTCGGAGCCGATCAAACTCTTCTGTGACAACACTAGAGCTATTGCACTTGCCAAGGAGCCCAGGTTTCACAAGAAGACCAAGCACATCAAGCGTCGCTTCAACTCCATTCGTGAAAATGTTCAAGATGGGGACATAGAAATTTGCAAAGTGCATACGGATCTGAATGTCGCAGATCCGTCGACTAAACCTCTTCCGCGGGCAAAACATGATCAACACCAGAACTCTATGGGTGTTCGATTCATCACAATGTAACTAGATTATTGACTCTAGTGCAAGTGGGAGACTGTTGGAAATATGCCCTAGAGGCAATAATAAAAGTATTATTATTATATTTCCTTGTTCATGATAATTGTCTTTTATTCATGCTATAATTGTATTATCCGGAAATCGTAATACACGTGTGAATACATAGACCACAATATGTCCCTAGTGAGCCTCTAGTTGACTAGCTCGTTGATCAACTAATAGTCATGGTTTCCTGACTATGGACATTGGATGTCGTTGATAACAGGATCACATCATTAGGAGAATGATGTGATGGACAAGACCCAATCCTAAGCATAGCACAAGATCGTGTAGTTCGTTTTGCTAGAGCTTTTCCAATGTCAAGTATCTTTTCCTTTGACCATGAGATCGTGTAACTCCCGGATACCGTAAGAGTGCTTTGGGTGTACCAAACGTCACAACGTGAATCGGGTGACTATAAAGGTGCACTACGGTATCTCCAAAAGTATCTGTTGGGTTGACACGGATCGAGACTCGATTTGTCACTCCGTATGACGGAGAGGTGTCTCTGGGCCCACTCGGTAATGCATCATCATAATGAGCTCAAAGTGACCAAGTGTCCGGGTCATGGGATCATGCATTACGGTGCGAGTAAAGTGACTTGCCGATAAAGATTGAACGAGGTATTGGGATACCGACGATCGAATCTCGGGCAAGTAAAATACCGATTGACAAAGGGAATAGTATACGGGGTTGATTGAATCCTCGACATCGTGGTTCATCCGATGATATCATCGAGGAGCATGTGGGAGCCAACATGGGTATCCAGATCCCGTTGTTGGTTATTGCCCGAGAGCCGCCTCGGTCATGTCTGCATATCTCCCGAACCCGTAGGGTCTACACACTTAAGGTTCGGTGACGCTAGGGTTGTATGAATATGAGTATGCAGCAAACCGAATGTTGTTCAGAGTCCCGGATGAGATCCTGGACGTCACGAGGAGTTCCGGAATGGTCCGGAGGTAAAGATTTATATATGGGAAGTCTTATTTTGGTCGCCGGAAAAGTTTCGCACTTTAGCGGTATTGTACCGGGAGTGCCGAAGGGGTGCAGGGGTCCACTGGGGTCCACCTGCCCCGGGGGGGCACATGGGCTGTCGGGGGTGCGCCTTGGCCTATATGGGCCAAGGGCACCAGCCCCAAGAGGCCCATGCACCAAGGAGACTTGGGGAGGGGAGAGTCCTAAAGGGGGAAGGCACCTCCGAGGTGCCTTGGGGAGGATGGAGTCCTCCCCCCCTTGGCCGCACCCCTTCCTTGGAGGAAGGGGCAAGGCTGCGCCCTCCCCCCTCTCTCTTGCACCTATATAAAGGGAGGGGAGAGAGGGGTGGCCGCACCCAAAGCCCCGGGCGCCTCCCTCCTCCCTGCAACACCTCCTCCTCCTCCCGTGGTTGCTTAGCGAAGCCCCGGAGTTCTGCTGCATCCACCACCACGCCGTCGTCTGCTGGATCATCATCAACCTCTCCTTTCCCTTGCTGGATCAAGAAGGAGGAGACGTCATCCGCCTCCGTCGTGTGTTGAACGCGGAGGTGCTGTCCGTTCAACACTAGGTCATCGGTGATCTGAATCACGGCGAAACGACTCCATCATCCCCGTTCCATTGAACGCTTCAAGACGCGATCTACAAGTGGTATGTAGATGCAATCACTCTCCCATGACTCGTTGCTAGATGAACTCATAGATGGATCTTGGTGAAACCGTAGGAAAAATTTTAATTTTCTGCAACGTTCCCCAACAGTTTCCTAGCAACGAAGTCTCTTTTATCATAACATTGATTCTTTGATTGTGGGTTATCAAGATCAACAACAGGTTCAACTTCTACATCATTATCATTACTAGGTTGAGCATTATCATGAACATCATCATTAACATTTTCACTAGGTTCATGTTCATTACCAAATTGTGTTTCAAAGATCGGACATAGAGATATCATTTGGATTATCGTGTGGTTTAGCAATAGGTTCACTAGAAGTTTGCAAAGTCCTATCATTTTTCTTTTCTTCCTTTTAGAAGAACTAGGTACATCAATATTATTTCTCTGAGAATCTTGCTCGATTCTCTTAGGGTGGCCTTCGTGATACAAAGGTTCCTGAGTCATTCTACCAGTTCTAGTAGCCAATCTAACATAATCATTTTTCTTACTATTCATTTCATCAAGCACTTCTTTCTGAGCCTTAAGTACTTGTTCTACTTGAGTGGTAACCATAGAAGCATGTTTGCTAACAAGTTTTAGTTCACCTCTAATATTAGCCATATAATCACTCAAGTGTTTAATTGTATTGGAATCATATTTCAATTGTCTACCAAAATAAGCATTAAAGTTTTCTTGTTTGACAATAAAATTATCAAACTCATCGAAGCATTGCCTAACAGACTTGTAATGAGGAATATCACCTTCATCAAATCTATAGAGAGAATTTACCTTTACTACCTGTGTTGGGATATCGGGATCAGGAGGTTCTTCAGTGAATAAAGAATCAAGATCATATACTTCTTCAACAGGCGGTAAATTAAGACCATGTACTTCTTCAATAGGAGGTAAATTCTTAACATCTTCAGCTTTAATACCTTTTTCTTTCATAGTTTTCTTTGCTTCTTGCATATCTTTAGGACTGAGAAATAGAACACCTCTCTTCTTCGGAGTTGGTTTAGGAATAGGCTCAGTAATTGGCTCAGGAGCTGGCTCGGGAGTTGGCTCAGGAGGCGCCCAATTATTTTCATTTGTCAACATATTATTCAATAGATTTTCAGCTTCATCCGGTGTTCTTTCCTTGAAAAGAGAACCAGCACAACTATCCAGGTAATCTCTGGAAGCATCGGTTAGTCCATTATAAAAGATATCAAGTATTTCAGGTTTCTTAGGAGGATGATCAGGCAAAGCATTAAGTAACTTGAGAAGCCTCCCCCAAGCTTGTGGGAGACTCTCTTCTTCAATTTTCACAAAATTATATATATCCCTCAATGCAGCTTGTTTCTTATGAGCAGGGAAATATTTAGCAGAGAAGTAATAAATCATATCCTGGGGACTACGCACACAACCAGGATCAAGAGAATTAAACCATATCTTAGCATCACCCTTTAATGAGAACGGAAATATTTTGAGTATATAAAAGTAGCGTGATCTCTCATCATTAGTAAACAGGCAGCTATATCATTTAACTTAGTAAGATGTGCCACAACAGTTTGATTCATAGCCATCAAAAGGATCAGATTCAACCAAAGTGATTATATCAGGATCAACAGAGAATTCATAATCCTTATCGGGAACACGAGATAGGTGAAGTAGCAAAAGCGGTCAGTCTCATCCTATCTCTAAGAGATTCTTTACTCCATTTAACTAGCAGCCTCTTAAGTTCATATCTATCCTGGCAAGCAAAAATAGCTGCAGAAGATTCCGCATCAAAAAGATAACCGTCAGGAATAGCAGGCATATTTTCATCATTGCTTTCATCATTGTATTCTGCTTCAATAATTTCTCTTTCTCTAGACCTAGAAATTTGTTCATCTAGAAATTCACCAAGGGCACAGTAGTATCAAGCATAGAAGTAGTTTCATCATAAGTATCATGCATAGCGAAGTGACATCATCAATAACATGCGACATATCGTAACAAATAGCGAGAAGCAGGTTTAGGTGTCGCTAGCTTACTCATAATGTAAGGTGAATCAAGTGCGAGCTAGATGGCGCTTCCTTACCTCCCTCGTAGTTGAGGGATAAATTGTTGTCTTAAGCGTCTTTCAAGTTCTTCATAGTGTCCACCAGATATAAATCCCAAGTGACTCAAAGAATAGAGCTATGCTCCCGCAACGGCGCCGAAAAGGGTCTTGATAACCCACAAGTATAGGGGATCGCAATAGCAGTTTTCGAGGGTAGAGTATTCAACCCAAATTTATTGATTCGACACAAGGGGAGCCAAAGAATATTCTCAAGTATTAGCAGCTGAGTTGTCAATTCAACCACACCGAAACTTAGTATCTGCAGCAAAGTGTTTAGTAGCAAAGTAATATGATAGTGGCGGTAATGGTAACAAAAGTAAAGACAACAAAAGTAATGTTTTTGGTATTTTTGTAGTGATTGTAACAGTAGCAACGGAAAAGTAAATAAGCGAGAACCAGTATATGGAAAGCTCGTAGGCACCGGATCAGTGATGGATAATTATGCCGGATGCGGTTCGTCATGTAACAGTCATAACATAGGGTGTGACGCCCCCGATTCAATCGTACACTAATCATACACGCAAACGTGTACGATCAAGATCAGGGACTCACGGGAAGATATCACAACACAACTCTAAAAATAAAATAAGTCATACAAGCATCATAATACAAGCCAGGGGCCTCGAGGGCTCGAATACAAGTGCTTTCGATCATAGACGAGTCGTGGAAGAAACAATATCTGAGTACGGACATAAGTTAAACAAGTTGCCATAAGATGGCTAGCACAAAGCTGGGATCTGAGATCGAAAGAGGCGCATGCCTCCTGCACAGGATCCTCCTAACTACTCTCGATCGTCGTCCGCTGGGCTGCATGTAGTAGTAGGCACCTCCGGTAGTAGTCGCCATCGACGGTGGCGTCGCTCTGGGCTCCATCGTCTGTCGCAGAACCCGGGTAAAGAAAGGGGAAAAGGGGAACAAGGCAACCGTGAGTACTCATCCAAAGTACTACTTAAGCAAGGAGCTACACTACATATGCATGGATATATGTGTAAAGGGCCATATCAAGGACTGAATCGCAGAATGCCGTAATAAGAGGGGGATAGCTAATCCTGTCGAAGACTACGCTTCTGGCAGCCTCCGTCTTGCAACATGTAGAAGAGAGTAGACTGAAGTCCTCCAAGTAGCATCACATAGCAATAATCCTACCTGGCGATCCCCTCCTCGTAACCCTGAGAGAGAGCGACCACCGGGTTGTATCTGGCACTTGGAAGGGTGTGTTTTATTAAGTATCCGGTTCTAGTTGTCATAAGGTCAAGGTACAACTCCAAGTCGTCCTGTTCCCGAAGATCACGACTATTCGAATAGATTAATCACCTGCAGGGTGCACCACATAACCCAACACGCTTGATCCCATTTGGCCGACACACTTTTCGGTCATGCCCGCCGCTGGAGATCAACACGCCGCAACCCCACCTAGGCACAACAGAGAGGTCAAGACGCCGGTCTAAACCTAAGCGCCAGGGTGCAGGCCCATCGCCCATAGCACACATGCGCGTTGCGAGGGCGGCCGGAAGCGCACCTAGCCTAGCAAGCGTTCAGTCCAATCCGCGCCACGCCGCTCGCCAACGTCGTGAAGTGCTTGGCCGATACCACGACGCCGGGATACCCATAACAACTCCCTGCCAGTAGATGGTTAGTGCGTATAGACCAAATGGCGGCACTCGGATCAAATACCAAGATCTCGTTAAACATGTTAAGTATCCGCGGACGCCGAACAGGGCCAGCCCACCTCTCTCCTAGGTGGTCTCAACCTGCCCTGCCGCTCTACCTCAAAGTAATAGTCGGGGGCCGTCGGGAACCCTGGCCCACCTCTACCGGGATGGAGCCACCGTCCTTTCAAATTTCATCTCCTAACAAAGATCACGAGTAATGTAATAGTGTAAAGTATATAGTATATGCCCGTGATCACCTCCCAAAGTGATCACAGCCCAAGAGTATAGCATGGCGACGGACAAGAGTGTAGGGCCACCGATGGAACACTAGCATCCTATACTAAGCACTAGGATAGCGGTAAAGGTAACAACAAGAGTAGCAAGGACAAAGCTATGCAAAGAAGATAGGATTAATCGAAAATAAGAACATGCTACACTACTCTAATGCAAGCAGTATAGAGAAGAGTAGGCGATATCTGGTGATCAAAGGGGGCTTGCCTGGTTTCTCCGGGCAAGGAGAGGTCGTCGGTGTAGTCGATCACGGGGTATCGGCAGCGTTTCCTGCCCAATGGAAAGAAGTAAAGGAGGGGGAACACAATAAATAACAGAGCAATCAAATCATCACAAAGCATAATAGGGCAATACGCGGTGCTAGGTGTGCCCTAACGCGGTAGCTAGGAGGAGATACCGGCGAAGGGGGAAGACATCCGGGAAAGTATCCCCGGTGTTTCGCATTTTCGGGCAGAGGAGCCGGAGGGGGAAAGTTGCGAGTTCGATAGGTTAGGGATGCGTGGCTGACGAACAGGCTGCGTATCCGGGTTCGTCTCGTCGTTCTGAGCAACTTTCATGTATAAAGTTTTTCCATCCGAGCTACGGTTTATTTTATATTAATTTTAAAAGATTTAAAATGATTTTCTAATTTCTGGATTTAATTTAATTCAAAATTAAATTTGTATTTAGATGCTATGGGTACACAGGAAGTGTACCCAGAGTGCGTCTAAGGGGCTAACAGGTGGGGCCCTGGTCAAATGTCCAGTCAGCTTTTGACTGGACCGTTGACTGGTCAAAAGGGCCCATGGGACCCGCATGTCATTGGTACATGTTTTACTAAACAACATTTGATTAACTAATCTGGTTGATTAGGTTATTAAGCAGGTTATCTAAGTTAACTAATTAACTTACTAACTAATTAATTAATACATAATAATAATTATTTAATTAATCCTTTTTTTGTTTTATTTTTGGGCGTGGGCCCCATCTGTCATAAACACGAGGGCCCTATCGAGGCGTCGGAATTCTGGCGGAACTGCAGGCGCCGGCCAAGGCGCTCGCCCGAGCCATCCGAGGCATAGCCGGGCGTTGGCAAGACAGGCGCGGCAGGGTGGCCGGTGGAGTCTGACCAAAGGCGGAAGGCGCATACTGAAAAAAGCGGGAGGGAGGTCGGCGTGGCCGTGGGCGAAAGTGGCGAGCGGCGGCGTGGCGAGGCGCAGCCAGTCTGGGAGGTGCGGTGGCTTGGCCGAGCATGTACGATCGAGGCGCCATGGAGCAGAAGGGTGGGAGAGGAGGTCGGGGCTCACCGAGCCTCAGAAGTTGAGCGAGGCGTGCTCGAGGAGGAGTCGGGTCGGGCGCCGAGGCAGCGTCGGCGTGATCGGTGACAAGCGGCGATGGAAGTAGGCGGCGGCGCTGGTTCGTTTCCCCATCCCGATCCAGATCAGGATCGAGAGATGGAGGGGAAGCAGATGAGGGGGAGACGGGGATGCGAGGTCCGGCGAGGTGGTCCTCCAGGCGGCGTCGACGAGGTGGCTGCGACGGTGTGGCGATGGGGGCGGGGTCGCTCGATCCCGATCCAGTCGGGAGAGAGAGGGAGGAGCGAGTGGGGGTTGTGGGGAGCGATGGGGGGAAGTGGGGGTTACGGGTTAGGGTTCGGTCTCTAGGGGGGTTATGGGGAAGTGGGGTGGCGGCTTGGGCCGTCAGTGTTAGTCTTGGCAATGAACGCCTGTGGGGGTGGGGGTCTTTGTCTCTTTTATTTTTTTTTGTTTATTTTCTCTTTTCTTTTATTTATTCCTTTAGTTCCTATTTGTTTTATTTTAGTTTCCAAAAATACAAAAGTGGCACCTAAAATATTGTTACAATTTATGCCACTGCCACAAACCGTTTAGCACTAAAATAAAATAGTTTTAAATTGTTTATTATTTTAAAGCATTTGAATAACTGTTTTGTCACTATTTATTTATTATAGTGCATTTAAACGCATTATAAAAGTGTGGTTTCTCCACCATTATTACATAGGATTTATTTGGCCCGGCTTGAACATTTTAGTTTTAATGTTTGAAAACTTTTGATGTTTGCATTTAATTCAAATTTGAACTTGGATCGGTTTCGAACTAACGCGAGGCTAGCAACAGTA
Organism: Aegilops bicornis; assembly: GCA_021605145.1. Classification (NCBI taxonomy): domain Eukaryota; kingdom Viridiplantae; phylum Streptophyta; class Magnoliopsida; order Poales; family Poaceae; genus Aegilops; species Aegilops bicornis. The sequence goes on from CM038672.1 coordinate 166,808,711, forward strand.
ATCGTGGTGACGTGGCACCATTAGCAGAGGTTTACTGTAGCTTGATTATCCGGGCGTCACAATTCTCCTCCACTACAAGAAATCTCGTCCCAAGATTTAAGAGGGGAGTAAGGGGGAAAGTTCTGGTTACGGTATTCTAACGGATCTTCTCGGTCTTGGTTGCTCTTCTCGAAGCGGTTGATCCATTATGTTGATGTCTCCATTTTTCTCGCTTCAGTCATCAAGATGAAGTCGACATCCTTTCTTTGGGGGTTCCATCGCATTTACGAAAGAATAAGGGGTTATTCGGGAGAACGAACCTCTACAAGGTTGACTATCTGGTCGATAACATCGGGGAAGGTGGCGGAAAGTAACTCTCGAATTGAAGCTTAAGTAAATACCGAGAGCAAGTAATGAGGTTTCATGGGAAGTTTCGAGCAGCCAGGCAATCGTTCGATGCCTGAAACGAAGTGTTGAAGGGGTTTAGAGCAATGTGAACAAGCATTGCATCAGATACCAGAATAGATCACTGGGCAGGCCGCCCGTGAATTACTTACAAAGTCAAGTGCGAGGAATAACTTTGACAACAGGGTGTATAGGGGAGTCAGGTTTCGATCCTGTGGAACTGTGGGTTATAGGCCCACCATGTGGGTTAAAGGTAGGAAGGGGGGCTGACATCTTGCACGGTCACAATAGCAAGGCATGCCAGAGGGTAGCCTGTTAGTTATGTCGGCAACAACATCGATACCAAGGGCGAGGGACGAAGAGAACCATTTTCCTGCTCGTTGAACGAGGCGGACCAATAGGCAAAGTTCCCGTCCATCGGTGGTTACCGAAATGTCATCAACAATAGTAACAGGGTCTGACTGATAAGGTGGTACACCGAGGTGTTTTCGTAAGGTGAAAATATTACCGCTTAGATCATATAAACCTCAAGAAAGGTTAAACTAAACAATGGAAAGGATAACATGATTATCAAATTAATCGTAACAATGGAAAGGAAAATGTGTTTAAACACATATATCAGGGGTATATCCTCCCCAAAGTCAAGCAGAGGATGATATCCAAGACAGGATATAAAGTAGAAAACCATTTAGGTAAGGGGGGAGGAATCTCATGATATTACCCATACAACGGTGTTAGGATAAATGATGAATAAAATTTAGCATCGTGCTTCAAATGTTCCTGTTGAAAATCGGAGTACCATTGACATGCTTCGAGATAGCATTGACATGGTCTTCAGGTGAAGATCAGACTTAGGAAACACGAAGGATCCATCAGAATAACTTGTAGAATAATTCTTACAATTTCCTCGTGGAAGAATGGATAACCTCGCTAAAAAGGAAACATTAACAATAGGTCCTCCGGCCGGTGTGCTAGGCATGACATCACCTTACCGAGAGATATAGACCAATGTTAAAACTCTTGGAAATATGTTTCAACCACCATATCTCGACCGGGATTCAGATCTGATTGGTGTCAGATACCTCGCACTCGTGGATGCCTGAGATGAAAATGTGCAACACCAACTAACGAGATGACAATGTAAGATTCTCGGGAAATGACTATGGGAGTGAGTTCCGAGAAAAGGGTTCATCATCATTAAACCAAGGAGAGGATGAGGGGGTGGCTGATGGAATCAGTGGCAATTCATCGAGATTAACAAAAGATGGATTCCCACAATTATGTGAACAAGGTGATAACATTTGTCAGATCAATGGTATTATGATGTATGCTCGAAGAAATCATACTCAATTAAAAATGGTTGAAATGTGCACCCGGCATATGGGCTTAGGTAGCACAATCAATGTTAGAATGGTGATTCAATTATCGGAAGACTTAGAATGAAACTATCGTCCATTCACTTCAAAGCAATAGGGTTGCTAGAAGTTTTGAATTCACACGTCATAGCTCAATTGCCGGTATTCCGGTTAAAACAATACGGGGACCAAGGAATGTACGGAGATGGCGAGAAGTATTATTATACCAAGAATTTTTAAGAGGTGGTGAAATTCTCACCACATTCTTGACAAAAGAGATGGTAATACTTCCAAGGTAAAGAAGAACAAGCTATTTGGGTAGCAAGGATCTCAATGTGTCACACAAAACACGAACAAGTTTATGTTGAACGGAAGGCAATAAAGTGGTCGATGATAATATAAATCACCGAGGGGAAAGATGGTATTTCCCATCAAGAATTCAATAGATATTTTGGAAGAGCTCAGAATGTTGATGATCATCACGACACACTTTGTCGAGGGATTTCAAGATGTAATCGATCGGCGATGACATCAAGTCAAATGAATGGTGAAGCGAAGTTATTGAAACCACGGGTAAGACACAAACTCGAAACCAAGCTCGTTGTTCAAGGCGAAATGATATGATGAGGAAATCGACGTAAGCTTAGCTTATATTCGAAAGTTGTGCTCCGAGAATAAGGACCGGGTGGCACAGTTAAACTATAGCACGATAACGATATAGTTTATCGTGCTAGGAATGACTTGATCGGGTACAAAATCGCATTTTAAATAAGATTACTAAAAGTTGTTGAACCGTAGTGCGGACTCGGTTCAGTTATCGTTGTCTTTGAGTGTTTAATAACCTCGAGTCCATGAAAAATTGTAATCGGTGAGAATGTACTACTTGATGAAGAACTCATAAGAAGTTATGCAGCCCAAGATAATCTCGAGATACCGAGGGGTAATACTAAATGACGCATCAAGTAGAGGTTGGGCTAGGGTATTGTTTCAGAGAAGACAAGTTCTTAAACTTGTACGAGAAATGGTATTTAAAAGAGAACATGGTCGGAACCATGATGCAAAAGGCCGATCCCAAATATAAGATGAACTTATACCCAGAGAATAATTAATTTTAAGAGAAGCTTTAATGATAAGATGCAGATCGTGTCCATGGGCATGAACACAAAGTTCAAGGTCGACTCCACTTCTCGTATACACAACTTTTCATTTAGTGCTCTCGCTAAGAATGTTTAGAGTTTGAAAGTTTAATCTGGCGGAATACCGTAAGGTTATGACCCAAGAAGACTTTTGGGTTCACAAAAATTAAGGACGGTATATGTTCAACCCATTGGGGCATCTTAGAAGCATATACCACAATCTTTAGGAGTAATTAACTCAAACTCGAAGGCAGAGCATGGTTGAGAAAGCAGAGGATAAAATTTACCAAAGGCATTATGTATCCGAGGAAAGGCTCACAAGGTTATTGAATATGAAGGGCGTTGTCAGATAAATCCAACAAAGGATCTGGTGGGCCATAAGGGATCTGATGTGAGCATCGGTACTCAACCAGAAGAAGAACGAATGCAAGGATATCATATTATTGAACAATTGACTAATTCAATTGTCAAATGCAAAGGAATTATGATTTCCAAATCTAGGGATCAGAAGCAATGCTCTGATTAGGGATGGATAAGTTGAATAGCCTTAGGGTACAATCAACAACAATTGGATTGGTCGAGAACCAATTCCAGCTTAAAAAATGGCAGCTCAAAGGAAAGTTAATTTATAAGGATCAATGATGATTATGCAGTATTCACAAACATATTGAGTCAACAGACTCAAAATGATAATCTTGACAAGGAATGTCAATAAGACTACGAGGCCTTTGGGATTAACCATAATGCAAGCAAGCAAGAATTTTCAAGAGCAATAGGCTGCTCAGGATTTTCTAAGATTGGGTAGTATTTGAATGTATTTTTGTGAAACACATGAACAACTTTGGATTTAACGGATACTTGGCAAGCGCAAGTAATTATCCGTAGGGGTATTCATGCAGCAAGGAACTGCAGGGCAGTAAGCGTAAAGAATTATCAGAATATCGAAGAGTATTTCAGGACATCTTGTAATAACAAGATCAACGGGGAATGATTGTATGAATGGCAAGTGTATGCAATTTTCATAGGGGTTGACGGTGGAAGGAAATCGCAAATGCGATGGCACAAAGACTCGAGAGAACATCGTAGAGTAACTTCGAATGCAGCAGTGATCATCTCAAGTGAGGGGCTCTCCGGGAGAAAGTACTTGCGAGAACCTAAAGTTAGTTTTGTTTTTAGCAAAATCATTTAACCCGAGTAGAAGAGAGCTCGAGTCCCGAGTAAAGATCGAGGAGTAAAAGATCCTAATACCACCCAATGGCGACTGTGCCCGTAAGACACACACAGCCATGTTAGTAAAAGTTTTGCAATGTCTAGACTCGACTTCGCCAAGGAGTTGGAAAGGGGATTCCTACAGCAATGGCTCGATACCAACTTGTGATGCCCCGATTCAATCAGACACTAATCATACACGCAAACGCGTAATGCGATCAAGATCGAGGACTCATGGGAAGATATCACAACACAACTCTAAAAATAAAATAAGTCATACAAGCATCATAATACAAGCCAGGCCTCGAGGGCTCGAATACAAGTGCTCGATCATAGACGAAGTCAGCGGAAGCAACAATATCTGAGTACGCATATAAGTTAAACAAGTTGCCATAAGATGGCTAGCACAAACTGGGATCTGGATCGAAAGAGGCGCAGGCCTCCCTGCTGGGATCCTCCTAACTACTCCTGGTCGTCGTCAGCAGGCAGCACGTAGTAGTAGGCACCTCCGGGGTAGTAGTCGTCATCCACGGTGGCGACTGGCTACTGGTCTCCATAGTCTGGTCGCAGCAACCGGGTAAAGAAAGGGGGAAAAGTGGGAAAAAGTCAACAGTGAGTACTAATCCAAAGTACTGCAAGTAAGGAGCTACACTACATATGCATGGATATATGTGTAAAGGGCCATATCGGTGGACTGAACTGCAGAATGCCGTAATAAGAGGGGATAGCTAATCCTGTCGAAGACTACGCTTCTGGCAGCCTCCGTCTTGCAACATGTAGAAGAGAGTAGACTGAAGTCCTCCAAGTAGCATCACATAGCAATAATCCTACCTGGTGATCCCCTCCTCTTAACCCTGAGAGAGAGCGACCACCGGGTTGTATCCGCACTTGGAAGGGTGTGTTTTATTAAGTATCCGGTTCTAGTTGTCATAAGGTCAAGGTACAACTCCAAGTCGCCCTGCTATCAAGATCACGGCTATTCGAATAGATTAACTTCCCTGCAAGGGTGCACCACATAACCCAACATGCTTGATCCCATTTGGCCGGACACACTTTTCTCGGTCATGCCCGGCCGCGGGAGATCAACACGTCGCAACCCCACCTAGGCACAACAGAGAGGTCAGCACGCCGGTCTAAACCTAAGTGCACAGGGGTCTGGGCCCATCGCCCATAGCACACCAAGACGTTATGCAGGGCGGCCGGAAGCGCACTAGCCTAGCAGTGCCCACCAATCCGGCCGCTACCTCCGTCACCGACGTCACGAAGTGATTCGGCTGATACCACGACGCCGGGATACCCATAACTACTCCCGCGTAGATGGTTAGTGCGTATAGACCAAATGGCCAGACTCAGATCAAATACCCAGATCTCGTTAAAACGTGTTAAGTATCCGTGAACGCCGACCAGGCCAGCCCACCTCTCTCCTAGGTGGTCTCAACCTGCCCCGCCGCTCCGCCACAAAGTAACAGTCGGGGCCGTCGGGAACCCAGCCCACCTCTACCGGATGGAGCCACCGTCCTTTCAGCCCCATCTCCTAACAAAGATTCACGAGGTAATGTAATAGTGTAAATTATATAGTATATGCCCGTGATCACCTCCCAAGTGATCACAGCCCAAGAGTATAGCATGGCAAAGGCGGACAAGAGTGTAGGGCCACCGATGGAACACTAGCATCCTATACTAAGCAAGAGAGGATAAAGGTGTAAAGGTAACAACAAGAGTAGCAAGGACAAAGCTATGCAAAGAAGATAGGATTAATCGAAAACAAGAATATGCTACACTACTCTAATGCAAGCAGTATAGAGAAGAGTAGGCGATATCTGGTGATCAAAGGGGGCTTGCCTGGTTTCTCCGGCAAGGAGAGGTCGTCGGTGTAGTCGATCACGGGGTATCGGCAGCTGTTCTCGGCCCAATGGAAAGAAGTAAAGGAGGGAACACAATAAATAACAGAGCAATCAAATCATCACAAAGCATAATAGGGCAATACGCGGTGCTAGGTGTGCCCTAACGCGGTAGCTAGGAGGAGATACCGGCGAAGGGGGAAGACATCCGGGAAAGTATCCCCGGTGTTTCGCGTTTTCGGGCAGAGGAGCCGGAGGGGGAAAGTTGCGAGTTCGACAGGTTAGGGATGCATGGCGGACCAACGGGCTGCGTATCCGGGTTCGTCTCGTCGTTCTGAGCAACTTTCATGTATAAAGTTTTTCCATCCGAGCTACGGTTTATTTTATATTAATTTTAAAAGATTTAAAATGATTTTCTAATTTATGGATTTAATTTAATTCAAAATTAAATTTGTATTTAGATGCTATGGGTACACAGAAGTGTACCCAGAAAGCGCCTAAGGGGCTAACAATGGGGCCTGGTCAAATGTCCATCAGCTTTTGACCGACCGCTGATCGTCAAAAGGGCCCATGGGACCCGCATGTCATTGGTACATGTTTTACTAAACAACATTTGATTAACTAATCTGGTTGATTAGGTTATTAAGCAGGTTATTTAAGTTAACTAATTAACTTACTAACTAATTAATTAATTAATAATAATTATTTAATTAATCCTTTTTTTGTTTTATTTTTGGGCGTGGGCCCCATCTGTCATAGGCACAGGGGCCTATCGGGCGTCGGGTTACGGGCGCGTGCAGCGCCAGCCTATAAGCGCCGCCAGCTATCCGGGCGTGGCCAAGGCGTTGGCAAGACGGGCGCGGCGGGGTGGCCGTGATTGCGGCTAAGGGAGCGGGAGGAGGTCGGTGTGGCATGGCAAGATGGCGAGGCGACAGCGTGGGAGGCGCAGCCAGTCAGGGAGGTGCGGTGGCTTGGCCGAGCATGTACGATCGGGCGCCATGGAGCAGAAGGGCGGGAGAGGAGGTCGGGGCTCACCGAGCCCTGTAGTTGAGCGAGGCGTGCTCGAGGAGGAGTCGGGGTCGGGCGCCGGCGAGGCAGCGTCGGGCGGCGGTCGGTGACAAGCGGCGATGGGGGCGAGGCGGCGAGGGGCGCCGGGTTCGTTCCCCATCCCGATCCAGATCAGGATCAAGAGATGGGGGAAGTGTGATTTAGGGGAGACGGGATGCGAGGTCCGCGAGGTGGTCCTCCAAAGGCGCCGACGAGGTGGCTGCGACGGTGTGGCGATGGGGCGGGAGTCGCTCGATCCCGATCCAGTCGGGAGAGAGAGGGAGGAGCGAGTGGGGGTCATGGGGAGCGATGGGGGGAAGTGGGGGTTACGGGTTAGGGTTCGGTCTCCAGGGGGCTATGGGGAAGTGGGGTGGCGGCTTGGGCCGGTCGAGTGTTAGCCTGGGCGAGAACGCCTGTGGGGGTGGGGGCTCTTTGTCTCTTTTATATTTTTTTTATTTTCTCTTTTCTTTTATTTATTCTTTTAGTTCCTATTTGTTTTATTTTAGTTTCCAAAAATACAAAAGTGGCACCTAAAATATTGTTACAACGTATGCCACTGCCACAAACCGTTTAGCACTAAAATAAAATAGTTTTAAATCATTTATTATTTTAAAGCATTTGAATAACTGTTTTGTCACTATTTATTTACTATAGTGCATTTAAACGCATTATAACAGTGTGGTTTCTCCACCATTATTACATAGGATTTATTTGGCCCAGCTTGAACATTTTAGTTTTAATGTTTGGAAACTTTTGATGTTTGCATTTAATTCAAATTTGAACTTGGATCGGTTTCGAACTAACGAGAGGCTAGCAACAGTAATCGTGGTGACGTGGCTGTTGGGTAACGTAGTAATTTCAAAAAATTTCCTACGCACACACAGGACCATGGTGATGGCATAGCAACGAGAGGGGAGAGTGTTGTCTCACGCACTCGTGAGACCGTAAGCGAAGCGATCACAACGTAGAGGAAGTAGTCGTACTTTCTCCTCGCGATCCTGCCGATCCCAGCGCCAGCATTACTCCGGCACCTCCGAGTCGATGATGACGTAGAGGAAGTAGTCGACGTTCTCCTCACGATCCAGCGATCCACAGCGTTACTCCGGCGCCTCCGAAGTTCTTGGCACACGCTCAGCTCGATGACGCCCACGGGCTTCGATCCAAAGAAAGCTCCGGGAGGGGAGTTCCACAAGACGACGGCGTGGTGACGATCTTGATGTTTCACCGTCGCAGTGCTTCGCCTAAGCACCGCTACAATATGACCGAGGTGGAATATGGTGGAGGGGGGCACCGCACACGGCTAAGGAACGATCTCAAGGATCAACTTGTGTGTTCTAGGGTGCCCCCCTGCCCCCGTATATAAAGGAGCAAGGGGGAGGGCCGGCCAGCCTTGGGGGCGCACCAAGGGAGGGGGAAGTCCTCCTCCTAGTAGGAGTAGGACTCCCTTCCTAGTCCCACTAGGAAGAGGGAAGGAAAGGAAAGAGAGGAGAGGGAGAGGGAAAGGGGCTGCGCCCCTCCTAGTCTAATTCGGACTCCCCATGGAGGGGGCGCACCACCTCCTGGTGCAGCCCTCTCTCTCCCTCTTGGCCCAATAAGGCCCATAACTTTCCCGGGGTTCCGTAACCCTTCCTAAGGACTCCGTTTTCTCCGGAAACTTCCGAACCTTTCCGTGTCCGAATATAACCATCCAATATATCAATCTTTATGTCTCGACCATTTCGAGACTCCTCGTCATGTCCGTGATCACATCCGGGACTCAACTCCTTCGGTACATCAAAATACATAAACTCATAATAACCGCCATTGAAACCTTAAGCGTGCGGACCCTACGGTTCGAGAACTATGTAGACATGACCTAGAACTATTCTCGGTCAATAACCAATAGCGGGACCTGGATGCCCATATTGGTTCCTACATATTCTACGAAGATCTTTATCGGTCGAGACCAAGCATAACAACATACGTTGTTCCTTTTGTCATCGGTATGTTACTTGCCCGAGATTCGATCGTCGGTATCCAATACCTAGTTCAATCTCGCTACCGCAAGTCTATTTACTCGTTCCGTAATACATCATCTCACAACTAACTCATTAGTTGTGATGCTTGCAAGGCTTTATGTGATGTGTATTACCGAGAAGGCCCAGAGATACCTCTCCGACAATCGGAGTGACAAAACCTAATCTCGAAATACGCCAACCCAACAAGTACCTTTGGAGACACCTGTAGTACTCCTTTATAATCTCCCGTTTACCGGAGGAACACTTGGGTAGTACCCAAAGTGTTCCTCCGGTAAACGGGAGTTGCATAATCTCATAGTTATAGGAACATGTATAAGTCATGAAGAAAGCAATAGCAACATACTAAACGATCAAGTGCTAGGCTAACGGAATGGGTCATGTCAATCAGATCATTCTCCTAATGATGTGATCCCGTTAATCAAATGACAACTCATGTCTATGGTTAGAAAACATAACCATCTTTGATTAACGAGCTAGTCAAGTAGAGGCATACTAGTGACACTCTGTTTGTTTATGTATTCACACATGTATTATGTTTCCGGTTAATACAATTCTAGCATGAATAATAAACATTTATCATGATATAAGGAAATAAATAATAACTTTATTATTGCCTCTAGGGCATATTTCCTTCAGTCTCCCACTTGCACTAGAGTCAATAATCTAGATCACATCACCATGTGATTAACATCGATAGTTCACATCATCATGTGATTAACACCCATAGTTCACATCGCCATGTGACCAACACCCAAAAGGTTTACTAGATTCAGTAATCTAGTTCACATCGCTATGTGATTAACACCCAAAGAGTACTAAGGTGTGATCATGTTTTGCTTGTGAGAGAATCTTAGTCAACGGGTCTTTCATATTCAGATCCGTTATGTATTTTGCAATTTTCTATGTCTACAATGCTCGCACGGAGCTACTCTAGCTAATTGCTCCCACTTTCAATATGTATCTAGATCGAGACTTAGAGTCATCCGGATCGGTGTCAAAACTTGCATCGACGTAACCCTTTACTTACCTAACCTTTTGTCACTTCCATAATCGAGAAACATATCCTTATTCCACTAAGGATAATTTTGACCGTCCGATGATCTACTCCTAGATCACTATTGTACCCCTTGCCTAACTCAAAGGTAGGGTATACAATAGATCTGGTACACAGCATGGCATACTTTATAGAACCTATGGCCAAGGCATAGGGAATGACTTTCATTCTCTTTCTATCTTCTGTCGTGGTCGAGTTTTGAGTCTTACTCAATTTCACACCTTGTAACACAGGCAAGAACTCTTTCTTTGACTGTTCCATTTTGAACTAATTCAAAATCTTGTCAAGGTATGTACTCATTGAAAAAACTTATCAAGCGTCTTGATCTATCTCTATAGATCTTGATGCTCAATATGTAAGCAGCTTCACCGAGGTCTTTCTTTGAAAAACTCCTTTCAAACACTCCTTTATGCTTTGCGTAATAATTCTACATTATTTCCGATCTACAATATGTCATTCACATATACTTATCGTAAATGCCAGTAGTGCTCCCACTCACTTTCTAGTAATTACAGGCTTCACCGCAAGTCTCAGAAAACTATATGCTATGATCAACTTATCATAGCATGTATTCCAACTCGAGATGCTTGCACCAGTCCATAGATTGATCATCGGAGCTTGCACGCTTTGTTAGCTCCTTTAGGATTGACAAAACCTTCTGGTTGCATCATATACAACTCTTCTTTAATAAATCCATTAAAGAATGTAGTTTTGACATCCATTTGCCAGATTTCATAAAATGTGGCAATTGCTAACATGATTCGGACAGACTTAAGCATCGCTACGCTTGAGAAAATCTCATTGTAGTCAACACCTTGAACTTGTCGAAAACCTTTTTGTGACAAGTCGAGCTTTGTAGATAGTAACACTACTATCGCTGTCCGTCTTCCTCTTGAAGATCCATTTATTTAACATGGCTTGCCGATCATCGAGCAAGTCAATCAAAGTCCATACTTTTGTTCTCATATATGGATCATATCTCAGATTTTATGGCCTCAAGCCATTTCACGGAATCTGGGCTCATCATCGCTTCCTCATAGTTCGTAGGTTCATCATGGTCTAGTTACATGACTTTCAGAACATGATTACCGTACTACTACAGTGCGGATCTTACTCACGGAAGACCTACGAGGTTTGGTAGCAACTTGATCTCAAGTTTCATGATCATCATCATTAACTTCCTCACTAATTGGTGTAGGAATCACTTTGGAACTGATTTACGTGATGAACTACTTTCCAATAAGGGAGAAGGTATAATTACCTCATCAAGTTCTACTTTCCTCCCACTCACTTCTTTCGAGAGAAACTTCTTCTCTAGAAAGGATCCATCTCAAAGAACGAAAAACTTGCCTTCGGATCTGTGATAGAAGGTGTACCCAATAGTTACCTTTGGGTATTCTATGAAGACGCACTTCTCCGATTTGGGTTTGAGCTTATCGGTGAAAACTTTTCACATAAGCATCGCAACTCCAAACTTTTAAGAAACGACGGCTTAGGTTCTTTGTTAAACCATAGTTCATACGGTGTCGCCTCAACGGATTTAGATGGTGCCCTATTAAACGTGAATGCAAATGTCTCTAATGCATAACCCCAAAACGATAGTGGTAAACTGATAAGAGACATCATAGATCGCACCATATCCAATAAAGTGCGGTTACGACTTTCGGACACACCATTATGTTGTGGTGTTCCATATGGCGTGAGTTGCGAAACTATTTCACATTGTTTCAAATGAAGACCAAACTCGTAACTCAAATATTTATCTCCACGATCGGATCGCAGTAAACTTTATTTTCTTGTTTACGATGATTTTCCACTTCACTCTGAAATTCTTTGAACTTTTCAATTATTTCGCACTTATGTTTCATCAAGTAGATATACCCATATCTGCTCAAATCATTTTGTGAAGGTCGAAAATAATGATACTTGCCACGAGCATCAACACTCATTGAATTGCATACATCGGTATGTATTATTTCCAATAAGTCAAGAGCTTGTTCCATTGTTCCGAGAACGGAGTTTTAGTCATCTTGCCCAAAAGGCACGGTTCGCAAGCATCAAATGATTCATAATCAAGTGATTCCAAAAGTCCATCGAGATGGAGTTTTCTTCAAGCGCTTTTACACCAATATGACCTAAACGGCGGTGCCACAAATAAGTTGCACTATCATTATTAACTTTGCATCTTTTGGTTTCAATATTATGAATATGTGTATCACTATGATCGAGATCCAATGAACCGTTTTCATTGGGTGTGTAACCATATAAGGTTTTATTCGTGTAAACAGAACAACAATTTATTCTCTTACTTAAATGAATAACCGTATTGCAATAAACATGATCAAATCATATTCACCAAATAACACTTATTTAGGTTCCACACTAATCCCGAAAGTATAGGGAGTGTGCGATGATGATCATATCAATCTTGGAACTACTTCCAACACTCATCGTCACTTCCCCTTCAACTAGTTTCTGTTCATTCTGCAACTCCCGTTTCAAGTTACTACTCTTAGCAACCGAACCAAAGATCAAATACCGAGGGGTTGCTACGAACACTAGTAAAATACACATCAATAATCTGTATATCAAATATACCTTTGTTCACTTTGCCATCCTTCTTATCCGCCAAATACTTGGGGTAGTTCCGCTTCTAGTGACCAGTTCCATTGCAGCAAAAGCACTTAGTCTCGTGCTTAGGTCCAGACTTGGGCTTCTTCACTCGAGCAGCAACTTGCTTGCCGTTCTTCTTGAAGTTCCCCTTCTTCCCTTTGCCCTTTTCCTTGAGACTAGTGGTCTTGTCAATCATCAACACTTGATGCTCTTTTTTTTTGATTTCTACCTTCGTTGATTTCAACATCACGAAGAGCTCGGGAATCGTTTTCGTCATCCCTTGCATACTATAGTTCATCACGAAGTTCTAGTAACTTAGTGATGGTGACTAGAGAATTCTGTCAATCACTATCTTATCCGGAAGATTAACTCCCACTTGATTCAAGCGATTGAAGTATTCGCATAATCTGAGCACATGCTCACTAGTTGAGCGATTCTCCTCCATCTTTTAGCTATCGAACTTGTTGGAGACTTCATATCTCTCAACTCGGGTATTTGCTTGAAATATTAACTTCAATTCCTGGAACATATCATATGGTCCATGACGTTCAAAACGTCTTTGAAGTCCCGATTCTAAGCCGTTAAGTATGGTGCACTAAACTATCAAGTAGTCATCATATTGAGCTAGCCAAACGCTCATAACGTCTGCATTCCGCTTCCCGCAATAGGTCTGCTACCTAGCGGTGCATTAAGGACATAATTCTTACAGGCAGCATTGAGGATAAACCTCGGATCGCGGATCCAATCCGCATCATTGCTACTAACATTTTTCAACACAATTTTCTCTAGGAACATATGAAAATAAACATATGAAAGCAACAACGCGAGCTATTGATCTACAACATAATTTGCAAAATACTACCAGGACTAAGTTCATGATAAATTTAAGTTCAATTAATCATATTACTTAAGAACTCCCACTTAGACAGACATCTCTCTAGTCATCTAAGTGATCACGTGATCCAAATCAACTAAACCATAACCGATCATCACGTGAGATGGAGTAGTTTTCAATGGTGAACATCTTATGTTGATCATATCTACTATATGATTCACGCTCGACCTTTCGGTCTCCGTGTTCCGAGGCCATATCTGCATATGCTAGGTTCGTCAAGTATAACCTGAGTATTCTGCGTGCAAAACTGGCTTGCACCCGTTGTAGATGGACGAGAGCTTATCACACCCGATCATCACGTGGTGTCTCGCACGACGAACTTTGGCAACGGTGCATACTCGTGGAGAACACTACTTGATAATTTTAATGAGAGATCATCTTAAAATGCTACCGTCAAACAAAGCAAAATAAGATGCATAAAGGATAAACATCACATGCAATCAATATAAGTGATATGATATGGCCATCATCATCTTGTGCTTGTGATCTCCATCTCCGAAGCATCGTCATGATCACCATCGTCACCGGCGCGACACCTTGATCTCCATCGTAGCATCGTTGTCGCCACGCCCATCTATTGCTTCTACGACTATCGCTACCGCTTAGTGATAAAGTAAAGCAATTACAGTATGCGTTGCATTTCATACAATAAAGCGACAACCATATGGTTCTCGCCAGATTGCCGATAACTTCGGTTACAAAACATGATCATCTCATACAATAAAATTTAGCATCACGTCTTGACCATATCACATCACAACATGCCCTGCAAAAACAAGTTAGACGTCCTCTACTTTGTTGTTGCAAGTTTTACGTGGCTGCTACGGGCTGAGCAAGAACCGTTCTTACCTACGCATCAAAACCACAACGATAGTTTGTCAAATAGACTCCGTTTAACCTTCTCAAGGACCGGGCGTAGCTACACTCAGTTCAACTAAAGTTGGAGAGACAGTCTTCCGCAAGCCATCTATGTGCAAAGCACGCCGAGGGAACCGGTCTCGCGTAAGAGTACGCGTAAGGTTGGTCCGGATCGTCTCGTCCAACAATACCGCTGAACCAAAGTATGACATGCTGGTAGGTAGTATGACTTGTATCGTCCACAACTCACTTGTGTTCTACTCGTGCAAATAACATCAAACCATAAAAACCTAGGCTCGGATGCCACTGTTGGGTAACGTAGTAATTTCAAAAATTTCCCACGCACACACGGACCATGGTGATGGCATAGCAACGAGAGGGGAGAGTGTTGTCTACGCACTCGTGAGACCGTAAGCGGAAGCGATCACAACGTAGAGGAAGTAGTCGTACTTTCTCCTCGCGATCCTCGCCGATCCCAGCCAAGTTACTCCGGCACCTCCGAGTCGATGATGATGACGTAGAGGAAGTAGTCGACGTTCTCCTCACGATCCAGCCGATCACAGCCAGCATTCGGCGCCTCGAAGTTCTTGGCACACGCTCAGCTCGATGACGCCCACGGGCTTCGATCCGGCAAAGCTCCGGGAGGGGAGTTCCACAAGACGACGTGGCAGGACGATCTTGATGTTTCACCGTCGCAGGGCTTCGCCTAAGCACCGCTACAATATGACCGAGGTGGAATATGGTGGAGGGGGGCACCGCACACGGCTAAGGAACGATCTCAAGGATCAACTTGTGTGTTCTAGGGTGCCCCCCTGCCCCCGTATATAAAGGAGCAAGGGGGAGGGCCGGCCAGCCTTGGGGCCGCACCAAGGGAGGGGGAAGTCCTCCTCCTAGTAGGAGTAGGACTCCCTTTTCCTAGTCCCACTAGGAAGAGGGAAGGGGAAAGGAAAGAGAGGGAGAGGGAGAGGGAAAGGGGGGCTGCGCCCCCCCTCCTAGTCTAATTCGGACTCCCCATGGAGGGGGGGCGCACCACCTCCTGGTGCAGCCCTCTCTCTCCCCTCTTGGCCCAATAAGGCCCATAACTTTCCCGGGGGGTTCCGGTAACCCTTCCCAAGACTCGTTTTCTCCGGAAACTTCCTAACCTTTCCGTGTCCGAATATAACCATCCAATATATCAATCTTTATGTCTCGACCATTTCGAGACTCCTCGTCATGTCCGTGATCACATCCGGGACTCGAACTCCTTCGGTACATCAAAATACATAAACTCATAATAACCGCCATTGAAACCTTAAGCGTGCGGACCCTACGGTTCGAGAACTATGTAGACATGACCTAGAACTATTCTCGGTCAATAACCAATAGCGGGACCTCGATGCCCATATTGGTTCCTACATATTCTACGAAGATCTTTATCGGTCGACCGCATAACAACATACGTTGTTCCTTTTTGTCATCGGTATGTTACTTGCCCGAGATTCGATCGTCGGTATCCAATACCTAGTTCAATCTCGTTACCGGCAAGTCTCTTTACTCGTTCCGTAATACATCATCTCACAACTAACTCATTAGTTGTGATGCTTGCAAGGCTTTATGTGATGTGTATTACCGAGAAGGCCCAGAGATACCTCTCCGACAATCGGAGTGACAAAACCTAATCTCAAATACGCCAACCCAACAAGTACCTTTGGAGACACTTGTAGTACTCCTTTATAATCACCCGATTACGTTGTGACGTTTGGTAGTACCCAAAGTGTTCCTCCGTAACGGGAGTTGCATAATCTCATAGTTATAGGAACATGTATAAGTCATGAAGAAAGCAATAGCAACATACTAAACGATCAAGTGCTAGGCTAACGGAATGGGTCATGTCAATCGATCATTCTCCTAATGATGTGATCCCGTTAATCAAATGACAACTCATGTCTATGGTTAGAAAACATAACCATCTTTGATTAACGAGCTAGTCAAGTAGAGGCATACTAGTGACACTGTTTGTTTATGTATTCACACATGTATTATGTTTCCGGTTAATACAATTCTAGCATGAATAATAAACATTTCTCATGATATAAGGAAATAAATAATAACTTTATTATTGCCTCTAGGGCATATTTCCTTCAGTGGCACCATTAGCAGAGGTTTACTGTAGCTTGATTATCCGGGCATCACATAGGGTGACACAGAACTAGCTCCAGTTCATCAATATAATGTAGGCATGTATTCCAAATATAGTCATACGTGCTTATGGAAAAGAACTTGCATGACATCTTTTGTCCTACCCTCCCGTGGCAGCGGGGTCCTATTAGAAACTAAGGGATACTAAGGCCTCCTTTTAATAGAGAACCGGAACAAAGCACTAGCACATAGTGAATACATGAACTCCTCAAACTATGGTCATCACCGGGAGTGGTCCCGATTATTGTCACTTCGGGGTTGCCGGATCATAACACATAGTAGGTGACTATAGACTTGCAAGATAGGATCAAGAACACACATATATTCATGAAAACATAATAGGTTCAGATCTGAATTCATGGCACTCGGGCCCTAATGACAAGCATTAAGCATAGCAAAGTCATAACAACATCAATCTCAGAACATAATGGATACTAGGGATCAAACCCTAACAAAACTAACTCGATTACATGATAAATCTCATCCAACCCATCACCGTCAGCAAGCCTACGATGGAATTACTCACGCACGGCGGTGAGCATCTTGAAACTAGTGATGGAGGATGGTTGATGATGATGACGACGGCGACGAATCCCCCTCTCCGGAGCCCCGAACGGACTCCATATCAGCACTCCCGAGAGAGATTAGGGCTTGGCGGCGGCTCCGTATCGTAAAACGCGATGAAACTTTCTCTCTCATTTTTTACTCCCCGAAAGCCAATATATGGAGTTGGAGTTGGCGTCGGAGGGGCTCCAAGGGGCCCACGAGGTAGGGGAGCGCGCCCCCCACCCTCGTGGACAGGGTGTGGGCCCCCTGGTCTTCATCTTTGGCGAGGATTTTTTATTATTTTTATAAGACATCCCGTGGAGTTTCAGGTCATTCCGAGAACTTTTGTTTTCTGCACATAAAACAACATCATGGCAATTCTGCTGAAAACAGCGTCAGTCCAGGTTAGTTCCATTCAAATCATACAAGTTAGAGTCGAAAGCAAGGGCAAAAGTGTTTGGAAAATTAGATACGACGGAGACGTATTACTCGGTCATATCGCAGCGGTGCTTAGGCGAAGCCCTGCGTCAGTAGCAACATCATCACCGTCATCACGCCGTCGTGCTCACGAAACTCTCCCGTGAAGGTCTGCTGGATCGTGAGTTCATGGGACGTCATCGAGCTGAACGTGTGCTGAACTCGGAGGTGCCGTGCGTTCGGTACTTGGATCGGTCGGATCGTGAAGACGTACGACTACATCAACCGCGTTGTCTCAACGTTTCCGCTTTCGGTCTACGAGGGTACGTGGACAACACTCTCCCCTCTCGTTGCTGTGCATCACCATGATCTTGCGTGGGCGTAGGAAAATTTTGAAATTACTACGTTCCCCAACAGTTTGAAACCTGATACTTTGCTAGAGAGTGTTCAGTTTGTATCCAGTTTTCCCTGTAACACTCTCAAATTTCTATCACGCCCTATAGGGGTCCTATGAAGACACCATGTCAAGTTTCATCCATTTCTGAGCTTATTTGCACGTTATTTGAAATCGGAGAGCGTTTTGCCCTTTTAATGGCTAGAAAATCATTTAATGCTTTTAAAATAGCATACCAACCCAAAAGTGTCCACTTTTGAGCACGAGACTTCCAATGGTGTGTAGTAGACAAAGAAAAAGTTTGAAGTTGAAATGATGTAAAAAAACTTGTCTGTGGAAGGCGGTGGTATCGGTTCTAAACCCTGATACTTCACCGGAGAGTTCTCAGTTTGTTCACAAAGTGATTCCGCTTTTCCATGTAACGCCTCAAATTATTACCACGCCCTACAAGGGTCCTATGAAGACACCATGCCATGTTTCATCCATCTCCGAGCTCGTTTGCGTGTTATTTGAAACTGAAGAGTGTTTTGCCCCTTTTAATGGCCGGAAAACTAGTTAATGCTTTAAAAATAGCAGACTAGATTAAAAAGCAGCCAAATTTGAGCATGGGACTTCCAATGGTGTGTATTAAACATAGAAAAAGTTTGAAGTTGAAATGATGTAAAAAAAGGAGTTTGCCTATGTCGGTTTCCCTCGGAAGCTTATGGACTTCACATTATCGCTGATTTTTACCTGGATTGTTTTTATTCCGTGAAAATTGTTTTTCATGAAAAGTTCAAAAAAGTAGAAAACAACTGGCATTGGGCGCTGAATTAATATGCTAGTCCAGAAAATAAATATAAATTGGTGCCAGAACTACACCAAAATGATATACATGAAATAATAAAAAATTATGGATTCATTTGAGACATATCAAGTACCTAAATCAGTGAATGATAGATCAAGATGATAATATGTAGATCAAGATGATAATATGAGTACCCCAAAATTTCTACTCCCTCCGATTCATATTAATTGTCGTAACTTTAGTACAACTTTCTTCTAAAGTTGTATTAAAAAGTTGAGGATAATTAATATGGATCTAATTTTATTCTTTTTCTAGAATGAATTTTTTATGTGGAATACTAATGGATGAGCCACTACGAAGAAATTATGGGAGTTACAAAAGAAGCTTCAGATTCATATTGTTCATGGGTTGAGAGCGGGAGTTGAACTCTAGGAGGTCGAATCCCCACTTGTTTCTTAGTAGCTTAGTGGTAGAGCGGTCGGCTGTTAACTGACTGGTCGTAGGTTCAAATCCTACTTTGGTTGAAGTTTGAAAAAGGAATAAAAATAAAGTAAATTCAAGGAAGAGCTTTCTTTGGAGGGAGTACTTTTATTTCGTTGTTCCACAACACACCAATACCAACACTTCTAGGAGCTTGCATCTGCATAACTACTATCAAAACCAAGAACTAGCCATACTTTCTACTCTCACTTTGCTTAACTAAGTTTCAAGATACAAAGGATAGTAGTGGTGGACTATTGCACTCAAGTGCGAAGCTCTCGAACCATCGCTCGCCAGCAATCCCACGATAGTTCCAGCTAAGAACTATCATTACTTCTGGCTCGATTCTGGAGCCCACCAATTTATCATCAAAATTCTTAGATTTAGAGGGTGAAGTACCCTTCTTCAGTTTCTTTCTATCCCGTGATTTCACATATTCAATAGGAGGAGGTGGAGCTGGTAGCCCATCCTTGTTCTGCCTAACGTGCCAGTTGCATATCCCTACAAATTGTTCTCAGAGGTGTCCAGTGGATCCTCAATTTCTTGCTCAATTGCATGCACTGTCTCTGCGCCAAAGTCTAGTTTCTTAGCTTTACTGTTTTCGGCTTTATGCTCTCCCTCTTGAGATGAAGC
This sequence comes from Aegilops bicornis, assembly GCA_021605145.1. Taxonomy (NCBI): domain Eukaryota; kingdom Viridiplantae; phylum Streptophyta; class Magnoliopsida; order Poales; family Poaceae; genus Aegilops; species Aegilops bicornis. The sequence goes on from CM038672.1 coordinate 166,828,556, forward strand.
ATTCTTTAGAGGACTCCATGAAGTGACATCTAGATCATCAACGCCATTAGGATGCAGGCCTGCTTTACCCAAGGGCCACTTGCGTGGGTTGTTACCTTCACTTCCATTTCGGCCACCGCCACGACCTCTGCCCTGCATCCATCTAAAAGGCTTGCCCCTTGCTCGTGCAGTAAAACCACCTTGGTTGCTGCCTTGCCCACTCGGAAAGGATCTCCTCTGTGCCATCAACCAGTTGCCATACTCTATCTCATTTCTGTCCCATGGAATCCATCTCCACACTCTTCCATGTTATGTGGCCTAGGATGCCACAAACATAAGTAGCCAAGTTTTTCATACTTTACCAACAGAAAAATTCTCTCCTTGCCATTGACATTCAACCGTATAAATCGGGTCGAGGATTTGATACTTCAATCTTGGCCCTGACTCGGACACAATTTCCTTCATAAACCCTAGCTAGGTTCATCTCTATGCTCTTGGCCTGGCCAATTCTCTGTGCTAGCTGGTCTCCTTTGGGTTGGGACGGGTAGAGATATGGGATATCGTGAATTTGTGCCCATACACTTATACATTCTAGCGTAACTGAACCCGGTCTACCCTTTCCATCATACTCCTCAATCATTGCCACCAAACCACAGAAATCCACAGACCGTTGTCGGATGTGGGGTTCCGGCAACCCTTAAGGTTCGAACACTGGGGTGCGCTTGAAGTCTTTCCCTCCTACCGATCTACGCCCTAGCTCGCTAAGATCTCGCGGACGAACTCGACGAACTCGCAACACAGAAAGACACAAGGTTTATACTGGTTCGGGCCACCGTTATGGTGTAATACCCTACTCCAGTGTGGTGGTGGTGGATTGCCTCTAGGGCTGATGATGAACAGTACAAGGGAAGAATAGCCTCCTGAGGTTGAGGTGTTCTTGTGGGTAGGCTCTCGATCGGGTTGGATAAAGCTAAGATGAGATGCCTCTACTATGGTGGCTAGCTCTACTTATATAGGCACTGGTCCTCTTCCCAAATATCGAGCGGGAAGGGAGCCAACAACGGCGGGCAAATTTGAAGGGGGACAACTAGTACAAGCTATCCTGACAAAAGCAGTCTCCGCCTGCGAAAAGCTCTGGTGGTGACGCCGTCTTGGGCTCCACGATGACCTCCGTCTCGCCGTCCTCTTGGTCTTGGTCTCGTTGCACCAATATAGCAACCTTTGCCTGATGCCTCGGTACTCCTCGCTTGCGCTGGCCTCCTTAGCACCAAAGAGGAAATAGGGATACTGCACGCGCTGGCGCCCGCCTGGTGTCGTTCGTCATGGCTCACGTCACCAGAGCCTCGTGAGGTTTGCCCCGCCTTGATATCTCCTCTCCTTGTGAGCCTGCCTGGCTAGGCCACTCCAGAGGAGGTCTTGCGTCGTCCGCCTCGCGAGGCTTGGACCCTCGCGAGGGTCTTGGATGCCTTATTGATGAAGATGGGTCGTACGGCCTGCTGGCTTAGCCACGCTGTGGGCCGCAGGCAGGCAAGTCTGGGGACCCCCGTTCCCAGAATGCCGACATTAGCCCCCGGGCCCAAGGTGTGCTCGGGCTTGGCTTCGCGGCGAAGCCAAGGGTCAAGTTCAGAGCACCGCGGGCCCCAAAAGCCTGCGGCCTCGGTTGACGTGTGGCGGTTGATTGGACGTGGGCGTCTCCGCTTCCCCACGCTGCCTCGACAACTGCTTGACCTGACAAAAGGCTGGCGCAAGCAGCACTTGCCTTCATTGCTTCTTCCTTGCCTCGCTCCAGATCCCCTTTCTTGCTCCTCGCCACCGCTACCTCCAGATCCGCTCCAATCTCATCCTGCACCCGCAATCCATGGTGCCGCGCAAAGTCAAGATTTCCTCAGCACCGGCTTGGTATGAGCCGGCCCTTGAGGCGCCCACCGTCACGGAGAAAAGCCTCGCCTCCGTGCGCCTGCTGACGGCAGGCGAGAGCAATGACTGTGGGGCGACCGAGCTCCGACTTGCCTCCGACGTGCCGGAGCCCGAGGGAAGCACCTTCTTCCCCTTATTCTCGAGCGGTGTTGCCGTTGGGTTGGTTCCTCCCTTCTCTGATTTCTTTTATGAAGTCCTCGACCACTATGGTCTGCAGGCGTTGCATCTCCATCCCAACTGTAGGACCTTGAAGTATGTCTAGAGGGGGGGTGATTAGACTACTTGACCAATTAAAAACTTAACCTTTTCCCAATTTTAGACTTTGGCAGATTTTAGCTATCTTTGCACAAGTCAAGCAATCTTCACACAATTCAAGCAAGCATGCAAAGAGTATATAGGCAGCGGAAAATAAAGCATGCAACTTGCAAGAATGTAAAGGGAAGGGTTTGGAGGATTCAAACACAATTGGAGACACGGATGTTTTTGTCGTGGTTCCGATAGGTGGTGCTATCGTACATCCATGTTGATGGAGACTTCAACCCACAAAGGGTAGCAGTTGCGCTGAGTCCACGGAGGGCTCCACCCATGAAGGGTCCATGAAGAAGCAACCTTGTCTATCCCACCATGGCCGCCGCCCACGAAGGACTTGCCTCACTAGCGGTAGATCTTCACAAAGTAGGCGATCTCCTTGCCCTTACAAACTCCTTGGTTCAACTCCACAATCTTGCTCGGAGGCTCCCAAGTGACACCTAGCCAATCTAGGAGACACCACTCTCCAAGAAGTAACAAATGGTGTGTTGATGATGAACTCCTTGCTCTTGTGCTTCAAATGATAGTCTCCCCAACACTCAACTCTCTCACGGGATTTGGATTTGGTGGAAAGAAGATTTGAGTGGAAAGCAACTTGGGGAAGGCTAGAGATCAAGATTCATGTGGTAGGAATGGAATATCTTGGCCTCAACACATGAGTAGGTGGTTCTCTCTAACCGGTAAGTTGGAAGTGTAGGTTTGTTCTGATGGCTCTCTCCACGAATGAAGAGGAGCTGGAGGGGTATATATAGCCTCCACACAAAATCTAACCGTTACACACAATTTACCAAACTCGGTGGGACCGAATCAACAAACTCGGTCAGACCGATTCAGTAAACCTAGTGACCGTTAGGGTTTTCGGTGGATCGACATGCAACTCGGTAGGACCCGATATGGTTAGGGTTAGGGCATAACGTAATCTCGGTGAGACCGACATACAAACTCGGTGAGACTGATTTTGGTAATTAGCTAACCAGAGAGTTGGTCAGGTAAACTCGGTGGGACCGATTCGCTCTTTCGGTGAGACCGAAAAGTTATGAAAGGGAAACAGAGAGCTTACATTGCAATCACAGTGGGACCGATCGCTCACTTCGGTTAGACCGAAACGTTACGAAGGGAAACAGAGAGATTACAATCCCATCTCGGTGAGACCGAGATCCCTATCGGTGAAACCGATTTGCCTAGGGTTTGTGGCAGTGGCTATGACATTTGAACTCGGTGGCGCCCGATAGAAAGAATCGGTAGGGCCGAGTTTGACTTTAGGTTTAGGTCATATGTGGATGTGAGAAAGTAGTGGAGGGTTTTGGATCATATCACTAAGCACATGAAGCAAGAGGCTCATTAAGCAACACCTCATCCCTCCTTGATAGTATTGGCTTTTCCTATAGACTCAATGTGATCTTGGATCACTAAAATGTAAAATTAGAGTCTTGAGCTTTTGAGCTTGAGCCAATCCTTTGTCCTTAATATTTTGAGGGATCCACTTCCATCATCCATGCCATGCCATTCATTGAGCTTTCCTGAAATATTTTTCTTGTAATAACATTAGCTCAATGAGCTATATGTTGTTATGAATTACCAAAACCACCTAGGGATAGTTGCACTTTCAATCTCCCCCTTTTTGGTAATTGATGACAACATATAGATCAAAGCTTCGACAAATGATAATAAGATTGAAAAACATCTTCGCTTTGAGAAGTATGTGATAAGAAAGAGCTCCCCCTAAATTTGTGCATATTTTAAGAATTGCTTTGGACTGCAAATGCACAAGGAATTAGGCTCATGGGTTACTCTTCCATGTCACATACATCTTGGTGGAGCGCTCAAAATAATAAAGATTGAATACATGCACTCATCACCAAGCAAAGTGAATGATCATATAAGGTTAAGTAAGATAATATCATATAACAAGCATAAGTGTAGCTTATGATCAAACACATGATCATCAATGTCTCACAGGTAATAACATAGTATCTCAAGCAATCAAAAGCAAACAAAGTTCAACCAAGAAGACATGAGAGAACAAACGCAAACTCTCTCTCTCGAAGCCTATGATATATACATTTTTCTCCCCCTTTGGCAACAAGTTACCAAAAAGTTCCTAGAAAATGCATAGGACTATATCGTCTCTCGTGCTTGGTCTTCCTGGCTGTGGCGTAGAGATGGCTCCTTGGACGAAGACTTGATTGATGTGGTAGGAGCTGAAGGAGTTGGTGCTGGAGCTGGTTGCGCTGGAGCTGTAGCTAGAGCAGATGAAGTGACTCTGGTGTCTGGTACTGGCTCTGCAGCTGATCTCTGAGCTCGAGGCACTCTGGCAAATGCATCAGTTGTTGTCATGCCCTTCCTCTCCTGCATGTCATCCTGTAGCTGCTCCACAACTGACTGAATCTCAGTTACTTTGACATCAAGATCATAGAATTTCTGTTCCATGATTCTTTCCAGGCTCTCCTGGTTTTGAGTTAGGGTGGCCAGCCCCTTCTCAATACGCAGAGTTGATGCTATCAAGTAACCAAGCTGGTCCTGCTAGTTCTTCAAAAAGTACTCAGATGCCTCTGCTAGAGTTGGCATCTTGGCGGCCTTCTCTTTCCTTGCCTTCTCCTTCTTCTCTTGTGCTTGTACCGATGATGGTTCATTCTCACCATGACAACTTGATTGTCCTCAAAGTCAGGATAGAGAACACAGTGTTCCTTATCCAACAGATACTTCCTCGTGCCCATCTTTGAGTTAATCAACTCCTGAATCATGGCGCATATCCACAGCCTCCTCTTTTGGTCTCATTGATGTCCTCTTGATAGTTTCAACTATGAGGCTCATGACCTTGAATTTCTGGGGTACATAAAAAATGTGAAGCAAATTAGTTGCATGCCCTCTGATCATGTTGTGGTCACCTGGTTTGGGCAACAGAGTGTGCCTTAGGATCCAGTTGATCGTAGGCAGCCCTGACAGAAGAAAATGAACTGATCCAAACTTGAAAGTCTCAAGTGCATCATCTGGGATTTCCTTGTACATCTGTGACATTGAGTTGTGATCCATCTTCTTATTGGCATAAATGTCCAAGTCATCTTCACTTTCCTTTGGGGCATTGATCAGACTTGCCCATTCCTTTATGGTTGATTGGTATCTCGTTCCTTCAGACATCCAAACTATCCTGCCATCTGGATAGAAATGTGTTGTGGAGTAGAATTGCATAATGAGCTCATCATTCCAGTTTGTGAGCTTCTGCCCAACAAAATCTGCAACTCCACACGCACTGAAGCTGTCATATACTCCTGGATAATGTTCTTCATTCTCCTGAATGTAGGTCCAGTCGACCCACCTCATATCACAAACTATGGGCTTCTTATCCAACAAGATGGTCTCATAGAAGTCCTGCTGCTCCTTGGTGCGGAACCTGTAATCTACAGCAGTCCTTCTCCTGGTGGCATATGGATCTGACTCTCTCCATAGTCTCAACCCTAAATCTCTCCCGATCTTCATGTTTTCAGCCACAGGATGAGCATCATTGTGGTCTGGAATCTTGGGTTTGAGCTTCCTTAGGACTTGCCCTTCATCATCTTCCTCAGCAGCAACATCAGGCATTGGGGCCTTGTTCTTTTCAGTAGCTGGTATACTCCTGGCATTCCTCTTAGGTGCACTCTTGGGCTTGGAGGCAGCTTTGGGTGCTTCTTTGGGCTTTGAAGTTGCAGCAACCTCTTTATAGCATCACCCATCACCCATCAGCTTTGACTTTATAGCATCACCCATCAGCTTTTGTGCCTTGGGTGCTGGTGCGGCAACCTCTTCTTCCTCTTCTTCTTCCATCATGGAGGGTTTTGACTTTATAGCATCACCCATCAGCTTTTGTGCCTTGGGTGCTGGTGCAGCAACCTCTTCTTCCTCTTCTTCTTCCATCATGGAAGGCTTTCCAATCACTCTAGCCATGGTCTTCTTGACCCTTTCCTTCCTTTTCTTTCCTTCAGCAGCTGGCTCTTTGGGTTGGGATTCCAAAGAAGCTTGAGTGGAGACTCTGGCTTTGGATATTGGTTGTCTTCCTGCAGGCCTTTTGATCTTCATCCCTGGCTTTACTGCAGCTGAGCTGTACTCCTTCTTGAGCACTTTCTTCTTTGAACTAGCCTCATCCTCAACTGCCACATAATCCTCATCCTCAGAATCTGAGGTCTTCATCTTCCTTGTCCTTGTGGCAGCCTTGGGCAAATTGCCGGGAGTGCTTCTGCAACCCTCATCTGAGCTGCTAGAGGGACTAGTGCCCTCACTCATGTGAATCTGCTCTTCTGACTTGTTCTGGCTGTCACTTTGGTCTGACATGCTGCACACACTCACTGCTGACCCTGTGAATAGTTATAGATGAGGTAGAGTGGATGAGCATCACAAAATGCAGAGATTTTTGCAAAAGAATGATTCAAAAAACTTAGTTTTAGTTCTCCACAGAAAGCATTTCGGATCTACCGATCTTCAAACTCGGTGATACCGAAGCAGTTTTGGAACCTAAACTAGTGAACTCGGTCAGACCGAGTCACAGTTCCGTGGCACCAAGACTGCTAGGGTTTCACAAAGTTCTAAAATCGGTCACACCGATTAGCAATTCTCGGTCAGACCGAGAGTTACTAGTGCAATGGCGTTAGCCAAATTGGTGGGACCGAGTTTTTCAACTCGGTGGGTCGGAGATGGTTTCGGCGGAAACCTAACCCTAAATTTTCGAATCACACCTATTCTAAGGATTGTTTTGACTGGATAGAGGTGTTTCAATCGTGGCAAGAAGCATTATGAACACAATGTGCTGAGAATCAGACGAGGATAACACTGTGATCGAGTTCATACCCTTGTTCGGCAGTGAACTCGCTACGGCGGCAACGGCGGAGAAGAAATCCGTTGACGGCGGCGGAGACCAGCGACAGGAGGCGGCTGGCGATGAAGTCGGCGATCCGGAGACCTAGTAGGCAGAGCGAGCTATGTGCGGGCGAAGAGTTTCGGAGAAAGTTTTCCAAAATTTTCCCGTGAGAATATATAGCCCGACACTGTCGGTGTGACCGAGTGGAACAACTCGGTGGCACCGAGATGCATAACTGTTAACAGTTACTGCAACTCAGTGTGACCGAAAAGTTCAAATCAGTTGCACCGAGATGAAAACCTAGATCGACTTAGTGATCTCGGTATGACCGAAATGGATGAATCGGTCAGACCGAAAATCACAAAGAAGTTTTGGAAGTTTTAAGTCTATGACGAATCGGGGACTCCGAGTGCTCCTCACATAGAGTGGTTCGAATCTGACTTGATCAAATTTTGTGATGTAGCATGAATAGAGTTTGAGACGAGAAAAGCATAGATAGCTAGAGAAGGTTCTTAGGCATTCTTGTCCATCCACTTAGCCAAAGAAAAAGAAGCCAATCAATCAAAACAACAAGTGGATGTCCTTGAATGAGTAAAATATGCAACCAACATGCTCACACAATAAAATGACAAATGAAATATGTGACAAAGCATGCACAACCAATTCTAGCATCTATCAAACAATTGGCGATGACTAGGTCATCTATATATGAGTATATTGACTTAGGATTCAAATGAGAACATTTGATCATAGGTCATACTCATCGTTTAAGCTCAAGTGGGGTTACCACTTTTACATAAAAGCATTTATGTGTTCACATCATTAGAGTTGCTTTGACTCAATTCTTAGAGTTAAGCTCCCCTAGATGTGAGATCCCCCTTAGAGGGATGAACTAACCTTGGGTTTTGTCGATGATGACTTCATGTAGGTGTTGAAGATGTGGATGCTCAATGGTGATGTAGATCTTTTGGAGCAATCCTTTGGAGTGAGTTGCACTTTCAATACCTACATGGGTTAGTCCCACAAGGAACAAACAAGAATATCCATAGACATAGAGTGATGCACACACAAAATGATGTCCATGAAAACATTAGGTTACCTTGTCCCTTGCCTTACCAACATGAGGGTTTCTGACCGAACTAGTGCAAGATATGGAAGATGATTGCACTTGTCCTTGCCATAATGATATGAGTAAAGAATGTTGGCGGAGTCACCCTCAAGAACTCTCTAGTTCTTCTTCTTCGGGATCCACATCATCTTGATGGGAATCCTTGGAGTTGTAGTTGTACTTGATGAAGTAGAACTTGGCGTAGTCTTGGGAACCCACTTGACCAAGGCCTTAGGTGCTTCTTCAAATGCATCAATCTCCTCTTGAAGCTTGTCCTTGCCTTTGTTCTTGTGGTCTTGTGGTGGAAGATCATCTTGTGCTTGTGTTCCCTTGAAGGAAGTAGGATCATACTTCTCTTGTTGAGGAACAAACTTCGTCTTGGGGTATTGATCTTCTTCCCACTCTACTCCATTGGCATTGAACTTTCGTTCAAAACCAACACCTTGATTCTTCCGGTGCCTTCCTTGCTTGCGTACAATTTCCTCGAATTGCTTACTCCCAGCAAGGCTCTTGTATACTCCTTTCTCTATAATTCCCTTCAATAAGCTGTTTTCTTGCTCAAGTGTAACTTGGCTAAGAGAATCATTAGTGGAATCAAGAGAACTACTAGAAGCAACAATATTGGATTTAGCATTATTATTGTTACTACTAGAGGAAGAATCTTTCTTGTTCTTGTTACTAGACTTGACTTGAGGCATGTAAGTAGATAAGAGTAAACGCTTGGCAATGTAAGAAGAACTTTTCTTACGGAGATCATCATTGATTGCTTTTAGGAACTCATGCTCTTGCTCAAGATTAAGCTTTTCAAAGCGTAACTTCTCATGAGCCCTTAAAAGTTCTCGATGATCTTTGAAGATAGTTTCATGAGCTAACTTAAGAGTGTTTAGTTCTTTAGTTAGACGCTCAATCTTCTCCTTATCATTGTCATTCGTTTCATCTTGATTAGCATGATTAATTGACGTTTCATCATAGTATTCATCACTAGAGTTGTCAACAAGTAAATCATCATCACCTAGCAAGTCATCTTCATCACTATTAAAATCCACATACTCGGGGTGTGTTACCTTAGGACCTTTGGCCATGAAGCATCTTCCAATTCCTTTATTTGGTGAATCAAATATGTCGTAGGAGTTGGTTGACACAAGTGCTAGACCGGCAATACCTTGATCTTGAGTGTATTCGGAGTCGGAGTGATAGCTTCTCCCGGAGTGATTGTCGGAGTCGGAGCCGGATACCCATTCACCAATGTGAGCTTGATTTCTTCGTTTTGTCTAGCTCTTTGATGACTTGTTCTTCCTTTCCGAATCCTTGCTTCTCCGTGAGGGTCTTCGTTCATAACGATCATCTCTACTCCTTCTCTCTCTTGGTGGTGATTCTTCTCTTCTACTTCTTATCTTGGGAGAATCTTCTCTTCTTTTGTAGGGTGTCGTACACTCATTGGAATAGTGTCCGGGTCTCCCCCAATTGTAGCAATTGCGCTCTCGACTAGAAGATCTTTTGTCATTGTAGGACCTTGACTTAGAGCTTCTTTCTTTACTTCTACTCTTGTAGAATTTGTTGAAGTTCTTCACCATTAAGCTCAATTCTTCGTTGAAGGTTTGTTTCTCACTTGATGATGTGGGGGCTTCACATGAGGCTTTGTAAGCACCACTTGACTTGTTGTGAAGTTCCTCCTTATCCTTGAGTGACATCTGATGAGCAACAATTCTTCCAATGACTTCCGTTGGCTTGAGATCTTTGTAATTTGGCATCATTTGGATAAATGTGCACACGGTATCATATTTTCCATCCAATGCTCGTAGGATCTTCTTGATGATGAACCTGTCGGTCATCTCTACACTTCCTAAGCCGGTAATCTCATTTGTGATAAGAGCAAGCCTAGAGTACATTTCAGTGACACCTTCACCATCCTTCATTTTGAACTTGTCAAGCTGACTTTGGAGCACATCCAACTTGGATTCCTTGATGAGTCGGTACCTTCATGCATATCAATCAAAGTATCCCAAATTTCCTTTGCATTCTCAAGACGGCTGATTTTGTTGAACTCTTCGGGGCACAAGCCATTGAAAAGGATATCACAAGCTTGAGCGTTGTATTGCAGCATATTCAACTCTTCCGCGCTAGCTTCACGATTCGGTTCTCTTCCATCAAAGAATTCACCTTGCAAGCCAATACACACAATAGCCCAAACGGCGGGGTTATGTCCGAGAATATGCATTTTCATCTTATGCTTCCAACTAGCAAAATTAGTGCCATCAAAGTAAGGACCTCTACGGTGATAATATCCCTCGCTAGACGCCATACTCTCCTAGGTTGTGAAACCAAGGCTATGACCACCAAAGCTATGGAAATCAAAGCAAATGGAGACCAAAGCTCTGATACCACTTGTAGGGCCTTGAAGTATGTCTAGAGGGGGGGTGGTTAGACTACTTGACCAATTAAAAACTTAACCTTTTCCCAATTTTAGACTTTGGCAGATTTTAGCTATCTTTGCACAAGTCAAGCAATCTTCACACAATTCAAGCAAGCATGCAAAGAGTATATAGGCAGTGGAAAATAAAGCATGCAACTTGCAAGAATTTAAAGGGAAGGGTTTGGAGGATTCAAACGCAATTGGAGACACGGATGTTTTTGTCATGGTTCCGATAGGTGGTGCTATCGTACATCCACGTTGATGGAGACTTCAACCCATGAAGGGTAGCAGTTCTTGTGAGTCCACGGAGGGCTCCACCCACGAAGGGTCCACGAAGAAGCAACCTTGTCTATCCCACCATGGCCGTCGCCCACGAAGGACTTGCCTCACTAGCGGTAGATCTTCACGAAGTAGGCGATCTCCTTGCCCTTACAAACTCCTTGGTTCAACTCCACAATCTTGTCGAGGCTCCCAAGTGACACCTAGCCAATCTAGGAGACACCACTCTCCAAGAAGTAACAAATGGTGTGTTGATGATGAACTCCTTGCTCTTGTGCTTCAAATGATAGTCTCCCCAACACTCAACTCTCTCACAGGATTTGGATTTGGTGGAGAGAAGATTTGAGTGGAAAGCAACTTGGGGAAGGCTAGAGATCAAGATTCATGTGGTAGGAATGGAATATCTTGGCCTCAACACATGAGTAGGTGGTTCTCTCTCATAACTGGTAAGTTGGAAGTGTAGGTTTGTTCTGATGGCTCTCTCCACGAATGAAGAGGAGGTGGAGGGGTATATATAGCCTCCACACAAAATCTAACCGTTACACACAATTTACCAAACTCGGTCGGACCGATTCAGTAAACCTAGTGACCGTTAGGGTTTTCGGTGGGACTGACATGCAACTTGGTAGGACCGATATGGTTAGGGTTAGGGCATAACGTAATCTTGGTGAGACCGATTACACAAACTCGGTGAGACCGATTTTGGTAATTAGCTAACCAGAGAGTTGGTCAGGTAAACTCGATGGGACCGATTCGCTCTTTCGGTGAGACCGGAAAGTTACGAAAGGGAAACAGAGAGTTTACATTGCAATGTCGGTGGGACCGATCGCTCACTTCGGTTAGACCAAAATGTTACGAAGGGAAACAGAGAGATTACAATCCCATCTCGGTGAGACCGAGATCCCTATCGATGAAACCGATTTGCCTAGGGTTTGTGGCAGTGGCTATGACATTTGAACTCGGTGGCGCTTAGATAGAAAGAATCGGTAGGGCCGAGTTTGACTTTAGGTTTAGGTCATATGTGGATGTGAGAAAGTAGTGGAGGGTTTTGGAGCATATCACTAAGCACATGAAGCAAGAGGCTCATTAAGCAACACCTCATCCCTCCTTGATAGTATTGGCTTTTCCTATAGACTCAATGTGATCTTGGATCACTAAAATGTAAAATGTAGAGTCTTGAGCTTTTGAGCTTGAGCCAATCCTTTGTCCTTAATATTTTGAGGGATCCACTTCCATCATCCATGCCATGCCATTCATTGAGCTTTCCTGAAATATTTGTCTTGGAATAACATTAGCTCAATGAGCTATATGTTGTTATGAATTACCAAAACCACCTAGGGATAGTTGCACTTTCACCAACTCTGTCCTTCTCCTGTCCATCTTCGCCTACTACTGTGAGGCGTACCTAGGCGTGATGTCGTCCGTGGCGTTGCTTCGCCATTTCTTCTTCCTTCGTGTCAGCGGGGGTCACATCTCTGGATGCGCTAACTTCATCGCATGCGGCAAGGCCAACTCAATCTCGAGCAGCGGGAAGAGGGCCGACAACATCCGATCCAAATGGGTCATGATGGATGCCCAGCGTGTCGATCCGCGCCTGGCGTTGCCGACGGAGGCGCCCCGGCAGGGCAAGGGGTGGACCAATGCGGAGCTTGTCGATGAGCGGGCATCGTCAGTGTTGGGGCAGATGATGACCGACCTAAAGTCAGGCAACGCGAGGGCGCCCAAGATAACGGGGGCGATGCTCCTGAGGGAATTCTTGATGCTGCGGGTTGCCCCACTCCAGGCGCGCGCGCCCCCTCTGGGAGCTTGAAGAAGAGGAGAACAAGACCCGCCTGAGGCCAGGGGACCTGCCTGGCGATGAATTGGACGCCGTCCTGCGCCTCATAGTCGGGGACAACCAGGAGTACCCGCCTAGCGCCTTCATTCCCCTGTTCCAACGCAGGGACCGGGAGGAATTCGTCGCCTCCAGGCCAACTTTTGATGCACGCGGGCTGGTGCCGCCGGCGCTTCCGGGAGCTCCTTCAGCACAGAAACCGGTGGAGGTGTCTTCTGGCGAGTCTCGCGGAGAGGGGGAAGAGGAGGTGGACTCGGAGAAGACCCTGGAAGAGGTGGGGGAGACTTCCCCTCTGAGCAAGGCCGAGATTCTCCGCGCCCTTCCTGATGATGCTAAGGCCGACGCCTACCAAGGGGAGAGGGAGCAACCCCTCATGCCGACGAAGGGTAGGTCGTCGCTGGTGGCCCGTGGTGCCACCTCCACCATAACACCTCCTAGGGCTGAATCCGGTACTGCCTCCGCACCGCGTGGCGCTCGCCACAGCCGAGCACGCCTGCCCTCAGTCCCGATGCTATCACTTCAAGCTTCCCAAGCGAAAGGTGGAGTGCCAGCGGTGGACCGGTAGGTGCCTCGAGCTTCGCTTTATCCCTGCTGGTACTTGTTATTTCCTGACGCTCGCCCTTGGTTGATGAGGCTGACATCTTCGGCGAAGAAGAGGAAGGAAGATACGGCGGTCGTGCCCCCCTCCGCAGAGAAAGGAGGCAGCAGCGCCCGCATCTCCCCAGCCCGGTCGTCCTCGCGGGGCCAAGAGGAACGTCGCCGTGTGGAATCAGCCCCCATGGCCTCGTTGGCTCCGGAAGTGCCGGCGCTTGGCGCAGCTGACGAGGTCCCAGCTGCTCCGGGGCTCGCGGTCTCCCAAGCCCTGGTGGCGATGTCGCTTCCTCCTACTGCTGCACCTCCACTCCCTGGTTCTTCTGCTCCTGCTGCTGTCTTGGAGCGTGCCCTTTCGGAGATGACCCAGCTGCAGGCGGATCTCCTGAGCGCGGACCCGTGCCTGGTGGCCGGGCGTCTGGAGTTGGCCTCTGGCTGGCTTCACTCCGACCTGGCGGTTCATGGCCGCTGGGCAGTGCTGCGGCTTCAGAAAGAGAAGCAAGGATCCGCCAACGCTTCTGACCCGATCGTGAGAGGCGCTGAAAGACGCCAAGGCTGCCCGTGACCGCTGCCAAGTCTTTGGAGGGCGAAGTTGCGAGCTCTTGCGACTAGCACGCCGAAGAGGTACGCTGCCGCCAAGCAAAGGAGGTGGGGATGAAGGCCCGGGAGGAAGCCGTCAAGAACCGTGATGCTAAGCTGGCGGAGCTGGGGAAGAAGCAGGCCGCTGAGCGCAACCGGTTGGAAGAGTTGGAGTGGAAGATAGGGACGAGGGAGGCCGATCTTGATGCCAAGGCGCGAGTCCTGGCCGAAGACTGTGTGGCCTTCACCGATCTCGAGAAGAGATCTCGCAAGGCGCTGAAGGCGCTTCTGAGCACGGCCTGGAGAAGCCTCGGGACACCGACGAGGACAGCCCCGCCCAGCTGCTTCCTCTCGTGGTGAAGGCGCTTGAGGACGTCGTTGATGGCCTCGGTCCCATGGCGGAGGCAGAAGCTCGCGTCCTGTCTTCAGCCGCCCTGACTCGCGTCTTCAGCCATCTGCACCTCCGCGACCCCAACGCTCGCCTTGACAAGCTGTTGGAGCATGTGGCTGAATATCGGTCTTGCCGCCACCGTATGCATAAGGTCAAGTGGAGGCCTTCTTTGGGGAGGTTCCGCGGCTTTATCTCCGATCCTCTGTATGGCGACGCCGCGGATCCTGCGACTGGTGGTGAAGGTGAGAACATCGTTGCCCACGGGGGAGCACCTTCCGCACGCGATGGTGATATCCAGGGGTGACCTGCGGCTATTCTTCCCGTTTCGTTCCTGCAACATATATCAGGCCTCGTGGAGGCGTTTAGACTTTTCATTTGGTATTGTGAGAACAATATGCTTGTAATGTTTGCTTCGAGATTTTGCGATTTCCTTCCTATTTGCTTTGCGTTCTGCGTCGGCAGAGCCCGGCCCCGCGCATACCTCAACCGCCATTGGGCCGACCGGAGATCAGGACGGACCAAGGAGTGAGGGACTACGTGATCAGTTAGGCTCCTGAGTCGCGATGCTCAGGAGTCCCCCTTGAAGCACAAACAACATATAGGGAGAGTTTGTGAGGATAGATTAATGTTCTATGTCGGCAGAGCCCGGCCACGCGCATACCTCAACCGCCATTGGGCCGACCAAAGACTAGGACGGACCGAGGAGTGAGGGGCTACGTGACCAGTTAGGCTCCTGAGTCGCGATGCTCAGGAGTCCCCCTTGACGTGCAAACAATTTCCATACCTGCCCTCGCCGAGGCCTCGGGAGGGGCGTGCGACGCCCAGGTCCGGGGGACCTAGTTGGGTGGCGTGCGCTTGGGCGTGACCCGAGCGCAGCCCCCGTGCCCAGCCCCCTCGTGCGACTCTCCCGAGGAAAGGCGTCGTGGTGAGGCTGGGTGCTGAGCTCTGGGCTCCCTGAGGTTGGTTCGGCCGTGGGGCCGCCCTCAGTTGTTTATCACCAGCGCGGAGCATAGTGCTTCCGCTTGTGCACGGGCATAGCCGCTCCTCGGCAGTTTCGACAGCCAGCGTGGAGCATGGTGCTTCCACTTGGGCGTGGGATGGGGGGCCCCCTCGGGGAGCCCCAGGCGTGTACAGCCCATACGACCGTGCTTGCACGACAGGGCTGCGAGGTGTATCTGGGCACCCGTGAGCCAGCGCGAGACTCACGAAGCCCTACCTCAAGGCGGGTTGCACCTGGTCTTGAGTCTTGGTGACTGTATGTCCCTGCAAGGCGGTTAGATGCAAGCACTCTACGTCCTCAGGTCCCGGCCCTCGAGCGAGCTCAGCCGCGGCCCCAGGTATGCCAGGTCGCAATGCCGTGGTCAAGGCCAGGGGGTGAGGGCTGGAGAGCCAGTAAGAGCTCCTGAGTCGCGATGCTCAGGAGCCCCCCTTTTAACGTGCAAGCGAATTGCATAGGATGAACAGACCCGTGGATACGCCACTTGGTCCGGCCCGAGCGGCTTGGGGATGATGTAGCCCGAGGGGCGCCCCCAGCAAAGTAAGCTAAAGGCATAAGCAAAAGGGATACATGCCACAGGGACGGACCCATGTGGCCTGGGAATAATGCAGCCCGAGGGGTGCTCCCAGCTTAAACGAGCTTGGAAGATGTCACCTGGTTCTGCAGACGAAGTAGAGTTGGTGCAGCTGAAGGCGTGCGTTGAAGAAACGACTCCTCATGAGCCACCGGGACCCTGAGCCCCGGGAGGTTCTGGGGGCTCGGGAGGTTCCCTGAAGACCGTCTCCATCTCCTCTAGGATGGCATGGTACCTGGCCTCCTGAGCCGCCAGGACACGTCGCATGTTGCACTGATAGACCGACGCCACGCTCGGCAAGCCGAAGGGCATGCGAACGTAGTTGTGCGGCGGGCCCTCGCGGCCCTGCCTTGAAGGCCGAAGTGCTCTGAGGCGCAGCCTGCCTGTTGAGCCACAGGGGCGTCAATGCGCAGACGCAGCATCCTCGCCTGGATGGGGAGCGGCGGTCGCCGCGCATGGCCCTTGCATCTTGCAGTTCCTGAGTGGTCTTGGTGATGAACTCCTGAGTGGTGGGCACTCCTTGCCATGTGCTCTCCTGAGGGTTGTGTAGCGCGAAGCACGCTTCCAGGTGGTGCCCAAGCGCCTCCCTCGTGAGGTTGGCAAGGTCTGAGGCCCTCCAGAAGAGAGCCCCCGAGCCCTGCCCAAGGAGGGCGCTGGGCGTGCCTTCCTATGCGATGGAGGGAGGCGCCCCTGGGACGGGCGCTGATCCTGACAAGGCTCCTGCCGCGACGCCATCCTCCTGAGGTCCTGCATGGCGCGACTGCTTCTTCTTGGGGATGGCCTCCGGAGGGCCTTCATTTCTGCTGTCGAGGTCGTCGATTGCTGCGGCTTGAAAGGCGCGCTCGAGGGAGCACACCGCATCCCTCTCTTCACACGGGACCATGATGATTCCTCAGCTTCCTGGTATCTTGAGAACGTTGTAGCCGTGATGAGTGACTGCCATGAACTTGGCCAGGGCTGGATACCCGAGGACGGCATTGTACGGTAGGCGGATGTGCGCGATGTTGAAGTCGATGAGCTCGGTGCGGTAGTTCTTGCGCTCCCCGAAGGTGACAGGCAGGCGGACCTGCCCTATCGGTGTGGTGGAACCGTCGGTCACTCCTGAGAAAGGCTTGGTGGGCTGGAGCTATTCATATGGCACTTGGAGGTTGTCGAACGTGTCGACGGACAGGACGTTGAGCCTTGCGCCGCCGTCGATGAGGGTCTTGGTGACCTGCACATTGCCGATGACTGGGGAGCACAGCATAGGGAGGGTGCCAGCGGTGGCTGCGCACTTGAGTTGATCCGCCGAGTTGAAAGTGATGGCGCATTGGAACCACTTGAGCGGGCGCGTGGCCTCGAGCTTGGGGAGCACCGCGTTCACCTCGCGAGCGAACTGTTTGAAGATCTGTTTGAGAGGTGGGGCTGGCGCTGCCCAAGATGCTGACGATCGCCGCGGCTCCGGAAGCCCTCGGCCCCTCGTCCCCGTGGTGGTGGTCGTTCCTTCTTGGTGGCGGCAGCGGGGAAGACGGTGTTGCCACAGGGGCGATCCTCACGAGGCGGGTCCCTCAGGCGCCCTCACGAGGTTGGTCCTGCCCGGCCAGTTCTCCACGAGGCGGTCGCGCTACTCACAGCACGGGCCACGCAGTCGTCAGCGTCCGCCTCCACGTCCTCCTCCATGATCGTAGCCCGGTCGTTGCGCTCGGGCGTCGATCCGTGGCGTCCTTCCCGTGTATGGCTCTGAGCTCTTGTGATCGGCGGTGTTGTGGGTGTTCAAGTTGTGAAAGGCACAGAACGGTCGGCCATTCTTGGATGACTCGGGCTGATCTCTGCCCCGCTTGGTGTCGGGCTCCGCTGCGAGCACAGCTGCCCCCTTGCGCTTCACGTCCTTGGCCTTGGCCTTCTTCTCCTCCGCGCCCACGGCTGGCAGCTCAAGGAGGGAGAGGCGCCCCTCCTCAGCTCTTGCGCACTTAGTCGCCAGGTTGAACAACTCCTGAGAGGTGCAGAGCTACTCGTGGATGGCGAGCTCTTCCTTCATCTTGACGTCACGGACGCCGTCGGAAACGCGGAGATGATGGCCTTGTCCGTGACCTTGGGGATCTTGAGGCGGGTGTTGTTGAAGCGCTGGATGTACTTCTGGAGGGTATCTCCTGGTTGTTGCTTGATGCGGCGTAGATCACCCGCGGCGGTGATTCGGTTGAGTGCCACAGAAGTTGGCGACGAGGCGGTCACGCATCTCATCCCAGGAGGAGATCGAGCCGTGATGCAGGTTCAGGAGCCAGGAGCGAGCTCCATCCTTGAGAGCCATGGGAAACCAGTTCGCCATGACTTTTTCGTCGCCGTTGGCTGCTTCGATGCTCAGCTCATAGAGCTGCAGGAACTCCGCGGGGTCGGCGGTGCCGTCGTAGCGAGGAGGCAGATCCGGCTTGAACTTGCCTGGCGAGCGATCTTTGCGCAGCTTCGAAG
The DNA here is from genome assembly GCA_021605145.1 of Aegilops bicornis. NCBI lineage: Eukaryota > Viridiplantae > Streptophyta > Magnoliopsida > Poales > Poaceae > Aegilops > Aegilops bicornis. Next base: position 166,846,800 of record CM038672.1, read on the forward strand.
GGTGAAAGCGCGGCAGCCCGGCCCGTGGTTGCCGGGCCCTTCTGAGAGGTGGAGCTTCGGTCTTGGCGAGGTCCGCGCTGCCATTGCAGCGGCACGCGGTCTTGACGAGGTGGCGCGGGGCGCGAGTGCGACTTCTCGCCGGGATTTCTTGGCAGCTTCTCTCTTCGCGCGGGCGCCGGGCGCGGTGGATCACGCCTTGGAGCCGCGCGCCTTGGTGCCAAGGCGCCGTCTTGGGGCTGAGGTGGTGGAGGCACGCCATGAGCCCCGTCGCCCGCGGCTGGTTGAGGAGGCGAGAGAGTGGGGCCAGTGCGGAGAGCCTCTGCGCGCGGACGAAGCTTCAGCGGCAGCGGCCGAGCCACTCCTCATAGAGGGTCGGCCGAGGCGGTAGCGCAGAGCTCGTTCGCCCGCGAGGCGTGGCCCGTGCCTCCATGGGGCGCGGTGCACGTGAGACGAAGAACCGGTAGGGGTCGATGATGGAGTAGCAGTGCGGCCGTCTGCCGCCGGAAGGATGCGCAAGGGCGCCGCTGCTCGTTCCCGCCGGGCGGTGGCAGCGTTGGCGGCGGGAGACGGAGAACGACGAGGTGGCCTGCCAACGGGAGCCGTCTGAGTGACGCGGGCGGTGAGGGCAGCCCGTCGCTCAGCTCGAGCACGGCGAGCGTCCACCATGGAGACGACGGAGCGAAAAACTGATGGCAGGGAAGCTATGGTGCACCCCTACCTGGCGCGCCAAATGTGGATGTGGGGTTTCGGCAAACCCTTAAGGTTCGAACACTGGGGTGCGCGCGAAGTCTTTCCCTCCTACCGATCTACGCCCTAGCTCGCTAAGATCTCACGGACGAACTTCATAACCACGTAAAGACACGAGGTTTATCTTGGTTGACCACCGTTGTGGTGTAATACCCTACTCCAAAGGTGGTGGTGATGGATTGCCTCTAGGGCTGATGATGAATACGATTACAAGGGAAGAAACGACCTCCACGAGGTTGAGGTGTTCTTGCGGTAGGCTTTTGATCGGGTTGGATCAAGCTAAGATGAGATGCCTCTACTATGGTGGCTAGCTCTACTTATATAGGCTCTGGTCCTCTTCCCAAATATCAAGCGTGAAGGGAGCCAACAACGGCGGCCAAATTTGAAGGGGGCAGCTAGTACAAGCTATCTTGACAAAAGCAGTCTCCACCTGCGAAAAGCTCTGGTGGTGACGCCGTCTTGGGCTCCACGATGACCTCCGTCTCGCCGTCCTCCTGGTCTTGGTCTCGTTGCACCAATATAGCAACCTTTGCCTGATGCCTCGGTACTCCTCGCCTGCGCTGGCCTCCTTAGCACCAAAGAGGAAATAAGGACGCTGCGCGCGCTGGCGCCCGTCTGGTGTCGTTCGTCATGATTCACGTCACGAGAGCCTCATGAGGTTTGCCCCGCCTTGATATCTCCGCTCCTCGTGAGCCTGCCTGGCTAGGCCAATCCAGAGGAGGTCTTGCGTCGTCCGCCTCGCGAGGCTTGGACCCTCGCTTGGGTCTTGGATGCCTTGTTGATGAAGATGGGCCGTACGGCCTGCTGGCTTAGCCACGTTGTGGGCCGCAGGCAGGCAAGTCTGGGGACCCCCATTCCCAGAACGCCAACAACCATGTTGCATGATCTTGTTCCAATCTCCCAAACAGTAGCATTGGATCACAAAGAGATAATCGCTATCCTCCCTAATTTCTGGTCCATGCGTCAGGTTCCAAGCATACCCCATTGTGTCCTTGAAAGAATCTCGATTGAAGAACTTGTGTGTATTCACCTTTGCTACGGTCAACCATCTCGCCACTTTAGAGAGGTCAATGATCTCCTCCTCGCCGACAAACACGTCATGTAGCAGGATCCTTCAACTTTATCCGCTTCGTATCTTCTTCCAGATTGATTCTAGCCCTGCCCTTGCCGTTTCCTTTGCCTCTCCTTCAGATCCCATGAGGACCCCGCCATCGTGAGAGGATTAGGCAGGCAAAAGCGCTATCAAGAGGGGGTTGGTTGTCGGTTCAAAGATAGAGTAACCTCGATGCCGATGGGAGCCGGCAAAGTACATTAAACCCTATTCTCCTAGGGTAGCATACACGCATATTATAATACTATAGTGAATTAACGACACATTTTTTGGGTTTCGGAAGCCGTGCCCTTGTTGGTAAAGGAAGTAGGTTTTGCTTTTGAAGGTAGGTATTTCTGTAAGCAAGAAAAATAAAGAAGGAAGCAAGTACCGGTCTAGGGGTTGCCGAGGATACGGATAGTTGAAAAGATAGGATTGCAAAACTGGAAAGACCCGGAAGCAAGGATAAGAAAACAAGGACAATCCCGCGAAGCTTTATATTAACTCGTCATAACTTTTACAAGAGAATGAAAGTAAGATCACCGTGTTGGCCTAACCAAACATGACGAGTAGCCTTTAAAGAGAGAGCATATTTCGCTAAATTGTGAGCCTCGACATTGAGCTCCTAAACTCATGACTAAAAATGCAACTATTAAAAAACCTGGACCGCTCATTGATTTATATGGTAATAGCACAATAGACTGCTGCGCTTCCTTGGTTGATATCATCAATAACAACCTTGTAATCTAATGCCACATGGATCGGCCGCTCGATAGATCATCCGCCAGGTCTAAAACCTCCGTAACTGCTAGTGCTTCAAGTGTTGTTGGGTCGGAGATCCCTCCGAAAATAATTACAAATGCACCAAGATAAGACCCAAGATGATCTCTGCGACAACTCCAATTGAACCACTTCTCGTATATGTCGCATCAACATAGATCTTACACAGATTTTCAGAGGGTGCAAGCCAATGATTTAGTCTTACTCCCCCCCCCAAAAAAAGATTTGGTCTAACCGGAGCGATACCGGTAGTTGTATTGGAGGCTTTGTCCACAATCTAAAGATCCAATATAAATGCGTTGGTGAAACTATTGGTGGATATCGGGGTTTGAAAAATATCTTCAAATATAACCTTCCTCCTTGCGCTCCATACCGTCCAACCTTCCTCCTAAACTATACATGTCATACTTTTTTTCATGATATTACGTGTCTCATTCATATCATAAAGATCAAAGTACAAGTCATTTAATGACTGACATGACAAAACTGAAAAGATAAAAAAACATCTCTAAGGTTGATATCAACACCCATCACCTGACGTGTCCGGGATGCTTCATTCAGACTGAACAATCGGCCCAACCCAGCCCGCCACAAACTTCACTTCTCTCTCTCTCTCCAGCTGTCGTCTCCACCCCCAACCCCAACAGCCCAAGTACCCAACCGCGCCTCCTCTTCTGTTCCTCCGCCGCCGCCGTGCGAATCTCGAGGGTTCGGGGCATGGCGGACACCCTCGACATGTCGCTCGAGGACATCATCACCAAGAACAAGCACCACCACCGCCGTGGCCGCCACAACCCAGCGTCCGCCGCCTCGGGAGGATCCGCGCACCCACGCCGCCGCTTCCGCAGCCGCGCCGCCACCCGCGCCGTCTCCGCGCCCTACCACCAACTCAGCCTCCAGCAACAGGTCTATTCCTCCTCCTCCTCCCCTTCTTCCTCGCGATTAAGTGGACGGACACCCCGTCCACCGCCTGCCAGCGAGCAAAGTACAGCGCCAGCCTCGAGCTCACTCAAATCTTCTTTCCTCTCTCGTAGCACAGGTGCCGCCGGCTTTCGGATATGTTGCCCAGCCGATGGCCATGGTGACGGCGCCGTCTGCCTTGGACTCGCCCACCAAGCTCTACATCTCCAACCTCGACTACAACGTCTCCAACGAGGATATCAAGGTCGCTAACGCTCCTACTCCCTACTTCCAGTCTTCTCTGCTATAATTAATAATCCCTAAAAACTGCACTTTCCTTGATTTGCTGTCCCTAACAAACTCGCCATACATTCAACTCAAGAGATTTCAACGAGTACGTAGGTAATTCATCATCCGCAGCTTCTTCTAATCGACTAAAACCTCTCTCTTTTTTTATGGCTTGCATTCTTCACTGACACAATCATGCACTGGTTCTAGCTTATGTAATACTAGAAATTTGCTTTAGCTGTTAGCTACCATTAGTCAATGCTGAGATTATTTATCTTTAGGCCTTCAAAAGCAACCGCTAACTTCTCTCTGTTTATCGTCTCCTTCTCCTAAAGTTTCTCTACAATGTGCTGTTTACTTTGCTCAGGAACTGTTTTCTGAGATGGGTGAAATCCAGCGCTACTCCATTAACTATGACAAGAGTGGAAGATCAAAGGTTTGCCCCCCCCCCCCCTCCCTGGCACACATACAGAGGCACTTTCTTCACCTTCTATTTTGTTTGAATGGTCATGATTCATCTCCATTACTGGATCTCCATTTTTCCAGGGAACTGCAGAGGTTGTATTTTCAGCAAGATCGTCTGCCATAGCTGCTCTTAAGAAGTACAACAACGTGCATCTTGATGGCAAACCTATGAAAATTGAAGTCATTGGGACAAACATTGAGGCACCTGCACCCATACCTGCTATTTTCGCTTTGGCTCCACCGCCTGGAAACTTCAGTTTTCCTTCCAAAAGGTTTGTAGCATCTACCCCAGGTGCTATGCAGAAACTATTTATATTGTAGGACCTCAACATCATAGAAAGAAGAGAATGCAAAATTTGCCAACATTGATGGGAGCTGAATTGGCTCCCTTTTGAAGCAGCCATAGGTTGTTATCATTATGTTAAAGCTTCATTGCCGTATAGTAAATCAAGAATTTCAACTGTGTATTACTCTGAAGATTTTGAGGAAGTGACAAATCAATAATAAATTTTGCAGCGTTCCTGGAATGGGTGCTAGCGGCCGAGGATGGTCTCGTGGCGGAGGTGGCTTCAGTGGTCGTGGCGGAGGTGGGTTCGGTGGTCGTGGCCGAGGGCGTACGGACCATGTGCGAGGGAAGGGAGGGGGTGGCATCCTGGAACTTTCTGCTGCAGATCTCGACGCCGACTTGGACAAGTACCACTCGGCTGCAATGCAAATCAGCTAAATGGATCTGGCACTGCCTTGCGTGTGTTCTTGTTTTTGTTTTTTGTAGTGATATATGGCCCTGACCTATATTAATTGGATGACGATCTTTGTGCTAAACTGGCATGGTAGAAGGTAGCATTGGGTGATGGAAATGGAGGGGAGCGTGTTTGTGTGATGAGGTGCCACTCCTCCATTTGCGACGTAGCAGGAGGGAGGGAATTGGTCTATCTGAGATGAGATTTTCTGAAGCGCAATCACATTCAGGTTCTGTTTGGCTGGTTTATGTCTTGTACGCTTGTTGCTTCTTGTTGTTAGCCGATTTGTGGCATGTTGCTTCGACAGTTGATTGATTTGTTATTGAATCAGGGGAGGCTGTGGCCTTTGGTGATCTCCACCAGGGAAGGGGGGAGGCTGTGGAGGGCAATGCTGAGAAACTAGAGTTGCAGTAAATTAACTCATTCCACGTACGCACATGTAGAGAGTAGTAGCCCTAAATATATGTAGTATGTATAGCTGGAGTGTACAGTAATTGATAATTAAGGTTCATGGATCGCTGTCGTCATGAATCAAAAAGAAAAGAAAAGAAGTTTCTATGGATGATGGGTTGCAGTGCATGAGGCGTCAGTCGTCCCTCTCGGGCGCGGTCGCAGGCGGACCGGACCTGTGATCGAGCCATGCGATGATATCGATGAAGACCTTGTCGATGTTCTCTGGCAGCTCGCCGGAGGTGAGCGCGTGCCACATGCCCAGGTAGAGCTTGAGCGTCTTGTCCGTGCTGGGCGCCTCCCGGCAGAGGAGCTGGCTGACGGAGGGGTCCGTGACCTTGTCCCCTCCCCCGTGCACGACGAGGAAGGGCAGCGTCACCTGCGTGAGCACCTCGCTCTCCACGCGGAGGCTGGCCCGGAGGAGCTCGCGCGCCGTTTTGAGCCGCGGCCGGCCCTTGTAGCAGTAGGGGTTGCCGCGGATCTCGTCGCGCTTGGCCTGCGTCCGGTAGGCGGCGCCGATGACGTTCCTGGTGGGCACCACCTTCCACGTCGGGATGAACCTGGTCACGGCCTCCAGCACCTTGATCACCGCCGGGTGCGGCTTCATCTCCTCCGTGATCTTGCACATGGGCGCCACCAGCACGGCGCCCGCCCAGTAGGACGGCCGCGCCCGGTGGAGGAGCAGCGCCACCGCGCCGCCCATCGACTCGCCCAGCAGGAACCGAGGCAGCTGAGGAGATTGGTTGGCGACGACGGCGGTGAAGTAGGCGTCGCAGTCGCCGAGGAGGACGTCGAAGGAGGGGACGTAGCCCCTGAGGCCGTCCGACTTGCCGTGGCCCTCGTAATCCATGCCGTAGACGGCGTAGCCGGCCTGCGCCAGCCGAACCCCGGTGCCGCGCATCGTCACGCTGCACTCCACCGCGTAACCTGCATACGCCGATCAATAATGTTGTACTATAATGGTGCTAGCTTTAGCTTAATTAATCAGCTCGATCGATGAAGGTGGCGATCGATTAACGTAGTACGTACCGTGGCACATGAAGACGAGGGCCTTGATTGGTGTGGCATTGGCGGGGAGCCATCGGCAGGTGAAGAGCTTCATCCCGCGCGCGTTCTTGATGTATTCTTCCTCGTATTCGTAGCCATCATCAAGGTTTATGCTGCTGAGCTTGGTCATCATGGATCTCTTCGACTCGTTGTGTGCACAAAGAAGACGAACTTAATTATGAAGATCGAATTTGTCCGAAAGCAAGAGAGGAGATGCATGGGATGGGAGTACGTTCGTATATATATAGGTGATGCGCGGTTGCATGTTTAAATTGGTACGTAGTTACAGATCGATCGTACAAGGTGTGGACTGCGCGCGTTTCTTCCGTCATTTGTACGTGCGGATCAAGCAAATGCAACAGATTTAATCACCGACGTCGCAAATCGCAACCGATATTCACATACGTACGCGTGCAGAACTTATATTTATACTACTAAGGATACGGATCATGGAGTTGATTATTACATAGACGGATTTATTCCCAACATTATATTGGTTCACTCCTCTCGACAGATCCACTTCGAAGAACCATAAGGAAACTACTTCCACTTGTGTTTTCCACCGAAGAGGCCATGCTTCCCTCCGAAGAGGCGCATGTGCTTGCCATGCTTGAACTTGCCGCCATGGCCATAACCGTAGCGTCCATGCTTCTTGAACTTGCCGCCGTAGTGATGATGGTAACCCGCAGGACGGTGGTAGTATCCGCCGTGACCGTGATGGCCATGGCTCATGTGATGCGCGCCATAGGCCGCCGCCGCCGCTGCACCGCCGGCAACAAGCAAGGACCCTCCGTGACCTGCACGATCGATATTATACCGTAGCCATTCATGATAGATCCATGGATCGAGTAGCTAGTTACAGTATTAGCCTAGCAGGGTATACGTTAGGTAGGTGGTGATCGATGGATAGATACGAACCGTGATAGCCACCTTGATGGTGTGGATAGCTGGAGGGTGGATACCCGTACGCCCCTGCTGATGGATAGCCATGCCCATATCCCTGTGGCTGTGGAGGGTAATAGGCCGGAGGGCATCCATGCCCGGCTTGCGGGGGAGGGTATGCAGGGTACGCGATGGGCGGAGACGAGTAGGCGCTTGGGTAGTAGCCCCCAAGCCCTCTGCTGTTGGTGCCGTTGCCACACTCCTTGTTTCCACCTCCCATGGAGATAGCTCGGCTGGTCGACGGTGTAACCAGCTGTCTAGCTAGTTCATCCTGTCCATGTGCTAATGTTAAACTTATAGCCTTAGCGAGGTAGCACACCCAGCAAGCATCTTCTGAAAATTCCTTCTCGATCGGAATCGCTAGCTAGCCACCTTTTGCTTTCAATGGACGGAGCAAGTTAACTGCGTGCGTGCAGCTCCTCCTTTGGTGGGATTCCATTTGATATCCTTCTTTAATGCCGGCCAGAAATATTGCAAGAGTGTGTGTCGAACATATATTCCATCTAATTTTACATATCCTTCTCGTGTCTCATCTCGACAAATAGAAAGCGTGCACCCACTTTCTTTATGGCCTCATGTACCTAATTTGATTATTCGCACGTACTCTTGACGTTTTTCGTGCCCTAATTAATTTAACGTCTCAAACCGAATCGACACCATCTTCTTATAGTGTTCTATCAAGGTGTGTACCGTCCATGTAGTAGATTATAACACAAAGTACATCAACGACTTAACTTTGATGACATGTCTCGTAATCGCTGTTACGAAACCAACCTATTCACACCCTTGCCACTGCACACAGTTAGGGCTGAAATGTGTGTGATGTTCTCATCGCAACAGTAGCCTTGTGTGAAGTGTCAGGCTAAAAGTTGGGGTACGTCAGACATGGTTGTCTTGAATCACTACTATAGATTAGGTCACTACACACGTAGTTGTGAACCGTCACCTTGCTGGTGTGTGATAAGGGGGAGGTGGGTGGGGGTGCATCGCACACGTTAAGGCACAACCATGTGCAATAGATTGATAGGCCTGATAGTAAATATGTGTCGCAAACAAACAACCGGAACAACACACGTGTGAGGTCAGTCATACATCCCACATGATTTGAGGAAAAAAACGTCTACGTTATGACCTCTTATCACCATCAAGGTACATAAGCACCAAATTAATTATGTGCCACATAGTGATTTCATATTTAACATTGAAAACCTTTGAAAAGTGACATCATAGATGGTAAATAGACAGATGAATCTCATCTGAAAATTTGATGAAGCGGAAGATGAATTTTGCGCCTTCGCTGATCTCAAAAGTGCACGCACCTCTAGGCTAGCGCATGTGGATGATCGGCCGCCTGTCCTTCGCCCTCTTGAGGAACACTTCAACATTGTATCGGGAGTGTTATATGAATACCCTCCTTGCCTCTGAGCATATATGTGGGTTTGGAGATAATTATCAATGAACTGCTTTAGAAAGCACTGAAATCAAAAGATATTCATAAATTTATTGTCTGAATATTCAAATATTGTGTGTAAGAAAAGACGAGGTAATTCTTTATCCTAACCATGCTTATGAGTTTCTTGACTTGAGCAATATTCATCAAATCACAGATATCTCACTACCTCCCTATTTTCAATCTTTTGAGGAAGCAAAAATCACACAGCTTGTAAGCACAAGTGCACAACTATGCTTTACGTGAAAGCATCATTGTACTTCACCAGTGAGCGCAACTGTGCTTTCACACTAAGTACTTCACCCAGAAAATCACACATGTAAAAAACCCCGAAGAAACAAACAAAAAAACAAAAAAATCGAGATAAACCTAGAAGAAACTAAGCAAAATCCAAAAACATAAAAAGACAAAATAAATATCTAAAAAACACATGCAGAAAACAAAAAGGTGGCTGCTGAGAATCAGTCGGATGATTTTAGCATCCTGATCAGTCGCTTTCTAAAGCGTGGGGTCATGACGGTGCTCATCTTTTTAATCGTATGCCATCCTAATTCATGCTTCCCGTCCCTGCACGTCATTTGTTCACCATAGCTGGCCGCTCCTCAACACCCTCGTAACAGCCCGCTTGCATCCGACATCCCTTGCCAACTTCGTAGCATGTACTCTCGCAGAAGCATGGGATGGCCCTCGTAGCACGATCGCAGCAGCTCCCCTCGGTTATCTCCTTGAAGCAGCGTTGGAGCACACTTGCGCCGACAGCGTCATTGTCCAATGCCATCCTCGCAAACAACACACACAATTGCATGCTTACCAAAAAAGGTTTTACATCCAGTTTTATAAATAAAGCAACCGCCAATTTACCACAAGATACACATAATTCCAACAGGAAAAGAAAAAGAACATAGCATGAACATAAGGTGCACAAGGTCATGCTAAGGGCACAACTCAATAAGGCCAAATAAAGAAGTCTAAAAAACAACAACAATCCTGATGTTTCCCGGTGCACAAGGTCATGACGAGGGCACAATTGCATGCATTAACGCAACATCGGTCCCGTCGTCAGATTGCAGCGGCTCCCCGCTCTGCATCAACCCTGCCATCTCACAGTACCACCACAGGCCCCACTTGCGAACACGGCCACACGATGGTGGCTTTTGCAAACAAGATTCAACATCAGGGGCAAGGATGACTATGGACTTGTAGCATGACAACGCGATGACGGATGCTGCAATGCAGCGGTGGTGTTGAAGGTGGCCTTTGTGACGCCCGGATAATCAAGCTACAGTAACCTCTGCTAATGATGCCACGTCACCTTGGTTACTGTTGATAAACTCGCGTTAGTTCAAAACGATTCAAATTCAAATTTAAAATATAGGCAAACAACAAAAGTTTTCAAACAATAAAACTAAAATGTTCGGGTTGTGCCAAATAATGCGTAGGTAATTATGGTGGAGAAACAACACTTTTATAAAATATTTAAATACTGTAAGATGAATAAAACTGTAGATAAAACAATTAATTAAATGCCTTTTGTATTATATAAAATACTAAATTGTTTTGTTTAGGGTAAAACTTTTATGGTAGTGGGTTTAGTGGTAGTACTAATTTAGGGGTCATCTTTGTACTTTACAAAACTAAAATAAAAGGAGGAACAAAATATAACAGAAAAGAAATAAATAAAACAAAAACAAAAACAAAAAAAAATAGAATGAACTCCTGCTCGGCCCAACTGGGCCATGGCCCAGCCAGGCCAACCCAACTCCCTTCCCCCGGCCCAACCGCGCCTACAACCCACCCCACTCCCCCGGTGACCTAGATCGGTCCACCCACTCCCCCCCACTCCCACGTCGCTCGCCCCCACTCCCTCTCTGCCTCCCCTCGCTCTGGATCGGACGCAGGCACCTCGTCGCCGACGCCACCCCGTGCGCCTCCTACCCCGGCCTTGCGCGTCCTGCCGGCGACCTCGCCGCCTCGACCTCGTCGTCATCTGTCGTCGCACCCCGTCCCCATCTCTTCCCGCGGCCTCGCCTCATCACCGACCCCGACCCCGTCGCACCTCGTCGGCGCCTCGACGCCCACCGCCGTCGCCGCCCGTCTTCGTCCTCCACGACTGGAGCTCCTACGCCTCGTCGGAAGCCGTCGTCCTCTTCGTCGTCAGACCTCCCCGACTCCTCCCCGAGCCTACTTAAGCACACCTACAGGGCTCGGTGAGCTCCGCCGTCCGTTCCCTTCCTTTTCCTCTGCTCCCATCGTTGTGCAACATCCATAGTCGCTGCTGGCCGCCGCCTCTGTCGACGCGCTCACCGCGCCTACAGCTGCGCCTGGTCGCGAACGCCCGCTCCTCGACGTGCCCGGCTCCTGCAACCATCGCCGCACTTCGTGGCCTCCACAGCCTGCGAGCCCCGCCTCCGGCTTTTCGCCTCCAGCCCGGCTCCCTATTCTTTGCTCTCTCCGGCCACGGCCTCACCAAGTGCCCTTGTCCCACCTACATGCGGCGACGCCGGCCGTTACTGCCCAGGTCGCCCTGCCCGGTCCATCTGCCTCGCCTCGTTACCCGGCTTGGTGCCGCCACTTACCGCCCATATACCGCTAAAGGCCCTAGGGCCTATGACAAACGGGGCCCAACCCCAGAACGTTAAAATAAAAGGAATTAAAATAAATAAATAATAATTAAAATATTAATTAATTAATTAATTAATCCTATTTAATTAACCTAATTAACTCATGAACCTAATTAACTATTGTTAATTAACTCAGTAGTCTATGACAACCGGGACCCACACGTTAGGTTGACCAGTCAACACCCTGTTGACTGCTGACGTCATGCTGACATCATGATGACGTCAACAAGCACTATTCTGGATAATGTTGATTTAAAATAATTAAATTTTAAAAATGATTTAACTCTTTTTAAATTTAATATAAAATAAACCGTAGCTCGGATGAAAAAAAAATTGTACATGAAAGTTGCTTAGATCAACGAAACGAACCCGAATACGCACCCCGTTCGCCCGCCACACATCCTTAGCATAGCGAACACGCAACTTTCCCCCTCCGGTTCATCTGTCCGAAAACACGAAACATTCGGGATACTTTCCCGGATGTTTCCCCCCTTCGCCGGTATCACCACCTACTACGTTAGGGCACACCTGGCACCGGTACTTGTTATGTCATGCATCGATATGCATCTGTTTGCATTGTATTCATTGTTTCTTCCCCCTCTTCTCTCCGGTAGACTACGAGGTACGCTTCTTTGGTACCCGATCGACTACGGTGTTGACGACCCTCCTTCTTGCCAGGGCAACCAGGCAAGCCCCCCCTGATCACCAGATATCACCTATTCTACTCTCTCGCTTGCATTAGAGTAGTGTAGCATGTTACTGCTTTTCGTTAATCCTATCCTGATGCATAGCCTGTCCTTGCTACTACTCTTTTACCTTTACCTGCAATCCTACATGCTTAGTATAGGATGCTAGTATTCCATCTGTGGCCCTACATTCTTGTCCGTCTGTTGTGCTATACTATTGGGCCGTGATCACTTGGGAGGTGATCACGGGTATATACTATACTTTATACATGATACATGTGGTGACTAAAGTCGGGTCGGCTCGTGGAGCACCATGAGTGATTCACTTGATTGGGGCTGAAAGGACCTTTGTCCCAACGGCCCTCTGTGTGGATCTTTGTGGCGGAGGCGGCAGGCAGGTTGAGACCACCTAGGCGAGAGGTGGGCCCTGGCCCTGGTCGGTGTCCATGATTTACATCATTAACATGCTTAACGAGATCTTGGTATTTGATCTAAGTCCGCCATTTGGTCTATACGCACTAACCAACTACGTGGGAAAGATATGGGCACTCGGCGTCGTGGTATCACCAAGCCTTCGTGAACGTCACGATCGAGCGGCGCCACGGATTGGACTGAACGTCTGCTAGGCTAGGTGCGCTTCCGGCCGCCCACGCAACATGCTTGAGGTGTGCTAAGGGCGATGAGCCCAGACCCTCGCGCTTAGGTTTAGACCGGCGTCGACCTCTCTGTTGGCCTAGGTGGGGCTGCGGCGTGTGATCTTCAGCCGGGCATGAGCCAGAAAAGTGTGTCCGGCCAAATGGGATCAAGCGTGTTGGGTTATGTGGTGCACCCCTGCATGGAAGTTTATCTATTCGAATAGCCGTGAACTTCGGTAACAGGACGACTTGGAGTTGTACCTTGACCTTATGACAACTAGAACCGGATACTTAATAAAACACACCCTTCCAATTGCCAGATACAACTCGATGGTCGCTCTCTAACAGGGCTACGAGGAGAGGATCGCCGGGTAGGAGTATGCTATACGATGCTACTTGGAGGACTTCAGTCTACTCTCTTCTACATGCTGCAAGACAGAGGCTGCCAGAAGCGTAGTCTTCGACATGATTAGTTATCCCCCTCTTATTACGGCATTACGTAGTTCACCCGGTGATATGGCCCTTTACACATATACCCATGCATATGTAGTGTAGCTCCTTGCTTGCGAGTACTTTGGATGAGTACTCACGGTTGCTTTCTCCCCCTTTTCCCCCTTTCCTTTCTTTCTGGTTGTCGCAACCAGATGCTGGAGTCCAGGAGCCAGACGCCACCGTCGATGACGACCCCTACTACATCGGAGGTGCCTACTACAACATGCAACGCGCTGACGACGACCAGGAGTAGTTAGGAGGATCCCAGGCAGGAGGCATGCGCCTCTTTCGATCTGTATCCCAGTTTGTGCTAGTCTTCTTAAGGAAAACTTGTTTAACTTATGTCTGTACTCAGATATTGTTGCTTTCGCAGAATCGTCTATGATCGAGTTTAAGTGCATCTAGTGCCCCTTAGTGATTTTGGTGGATTGAAGAATTATAGGTTAAGGAACTAATGCGTTTGTGAGTGTACACAGGTCTATAAGTCTATGAGGAGTTTGATATTCTGAGAGAAAGTCGACCCTAAAAATGAAGTTCTTCGATCAAGACTTTGATATTTTGAAGACTTTACGAAGACTTTGAAAGTGAAGAAATTGGTGTGACCTTGAAGACTTGGTATTCATTTGAGGAACATGAAGCGTGAAGACTTTTGTTTTCGTACTTTCGTTTTCTCTTTCTTGAGTCATAGGAAACACCGTCTTGTTAAAGGGGTCGAGGAAATACTAAGGAAAAATTTCCATGTGATGCTCAACTCAAAATCCTACACCTACCAATCCCTTGAGTGAAGCCTTTGGAAATCTCATACAGCTTTAGTCAATTTCTTCAAAGGTCGAGAGACGAAGTTCTTCCGGTCGCTAAGGAATTTGTTCTCGACCGAGGAGTTAGGAATTCGCCAGTGGATTGCCTACGATGAGGAACATGATAGCCCCGAGGAATTTGAGAGTCAAATTTCCGACCGTTGTTATCTTCTTGGCCACTGTCCCAAAATATCCTATCCACCTAACGGTCATATCATTGAAGGGCATTTATGTCTTATCATGTTGGGCTGCTCCCTAGGCTATAAATAGCCGCCCCCTACAACCACTAGCTGGTTGGCTGCTCCGAGAGAATCTTGACACTTGTCATTTGTGAGCAACCCATCCTCCGAGGACTTTGAGCGAAAATCACCGAGTGAGGAAAAACCCCAAAACCAAACCCCTACAAACCCAAAGTGATTGAGCATCACTGAAGAAATTGATCCTGCGTGGATCCGACGCTTGTTACCTTTGAAGACTGTGCTTCTTCCAGACGGTTAGGTGTCATGGTCTAGAGCATCCAAGAGGAATTATGGATCGCCGAGTGACCAAGTCTGTGAAGGTTTGGAAGTCGCTCAAGACTTACCACGAGTGATTGGACGAGGTGCATGTGACCTTAGTTCAAGGAGAATACGGTGAGGACTTGGTGTCCTGAGCTGCGTGCTTTCGGCTCGGGTGTCCGGATCGTGTGTCCTCGAGTTTAAATACTCGGCCGCTCCAACCAGACGTACACACTGTGGCAGCTTGTAATCGGGTCTACCAAATCATTGTCTTCACCAACCTTATCGGTTCTATTTCCTCAACCCTTTCATTTCCTCATTACCGTGTTGAGTGTTTGTTCATATCTGTGTTTGAAGACTTTGGTCAAGACTTTCTCAATTTCCTCAGTTCAATTTCTTGATCGGTTTGTCTTCATCTTGTGTTATCCTGTGATTACGCTTTCTCTCTGTGTTTGTCTTCATTTCATCATGATGACCATGTTTGTAATCTGTTATGCTTACTTGAGTACCTATTCCGCTGCAAGTAGTTCTCGCTAAGGAATTTCCTCACCGCAAATTCCTCGATGAAGAATTCATAAAAATCGCCTATTCACCCCCTCTAGTCGATATAACGCACTTTCAATTGGTATCGAGCAAGGTACTCCCTTGTTACGTGTGATTTTGGTTTAAGCACCGGAGTTTTAGTTATGTCGATTTGGTATGATCAAGGTCTCAGCAGGTGTCCTACCTTTGATGGGACGGACTACCCCTCTTGGAAGAACAAGATGCGAATGCATCTTGAAGCAATTGACAATGATCTACGGTATGTTGTGGAAAATGGTGTTCCCTCGGTCACACCTTCTCACGAATGTCAGCTGACGTGAAGAGATTCAAGCAACTCGATTCTCAAGCGAAGAATATCATATGTGGCCATCGAGCAAAGGTCAATATGGAAGAGTGAGTGCTTTGAAACCGCCAAGCTCATCTGGGACAAAGGTCCAAAGTGAATGAAGGAGTCTCAACTCAGCGTGACTCTCGAGTTGATGTTCTTCTAATCTCTTCAACCACTTCAAAAGACTCGACAACGAAAATGTTCAACAAACCTTCGATCGCCTCATCGACATCTCAAATGAGCTTCAAGCACTTGGCGCCATCGACATCACCGACCATGAGGTGGTGAAGAAATTGTTAAGATCGCTTGATTCCTCATTTGATACTCCGCACCGATGATACAAGAGCGTCTTGACTACAAGTCACTTGATCCTGTTGATATCCTCGAGAGGCTAAATACTCATGAGTTCCAAACTTCTTTGAAAGAGAGATCTCTATGGTTCTAGCTATGGAAAAACACGTGCCACGAAGGCCAAGGCTGTATGCGAATCTGAGTGTGAAGACTCGTAGTAGCCTTGGAGATCCTCAAGAATTAGGCCAGAGCTAGCACTTTCGTGAAGAAATTCCGTAAGTTCACGAGACGTGGTCGTTTTGGAAAATCCTCAAGGAGCAGTGATTCCTCATCCAAAGGACTATAAGAGAAGACTTTGTCACAAATGTAAGAAACCTGGTCACTACATCCAAGATTGCCCTCAGTGGGAAAAGGAATTAAAGAAGAAGAAACACAAGGATTACAGTTCTGATGGCGCGAAGAAGAAGAAGAAATCATCGAAATCTTCATCATCAAAATCCTCAAAGCCTCCTTCTCACAAGAAGGGCAGCTCCAAAAAGGCTCGGGCATTTATTGGCAAGGAAATGGACTCTGAAGCTGAATCTGAGGAACATGAGGAAGAGGAGGCATCAGAAGAATCTGAGTCTGGGGTGGCGAGTCTAGCTCTACGCTCGCTTTCGTCAAGAAGTCCATCTTCAATCTTTGAAGAAAATGACCTCACCAACAATCTTGATGAAGATAGTGATGACTACACTCCCACCTATTGCTTCATGGCAAAGGGTGCCAAGGTACTCAACTATACCTCCTCTGAATCTAGTGAAAATGAATCGATGAAGATCTAAAGCCCGATTACTCAAAACTTGTGAAATTGTCTGTAAAACAACAAAGTGCTTTGGAAAAGGTTCAAAACATGCTAGATAAGAGTGATGATATGTTAGGTGAAGAAATGGATCGCACTAAAGCCCCGATCGAAAATCTTGAGAGACTTCACCTAGGTTTGATAGCCTTCAAGGTCATCATAACACTCTCTTATCGATCATGAGAAACTTTCTTATGAATTTCTTCAAAGAAAGCAAGACCTTGAGAAGCTAAGAGTGAGTTATGAAGATCTTCGTAAGGAGCGCGATTCATTACTTGCTCAACAAATCAAGCGCTTCTCAAGAAGAATTTGTTCCTCCATGCTTAAAGTGCATTGAACGTGAATCGCTTAATTCTTCACCGAATGTTCAAATGCTTCAACTGTTACAAATTCTTCACCTGCCTCTGCTATCACTAATTCCTCATCCGAGGACATTGCTAGTATCCTTGACGATCATGGTGAAGGAACTGTACCTGACAGAGCATGTACAAAAGCCTCAAAGGGCATCGACTCTTTGTGATGTGCTTAAAAGCGAGATCCTCAACAGAACCCTAGGAAAGAGGGTATTGCCTTTGAGAGGAAACTCAATCTTGATGGAACATATTGGAAGCCCGAAAGATCCCAAAACCTCATGGGTTGTCGCAAAGGGACCTCCAGCTTGATCCATCTAACTTATCTGGCTTTACATGCGAATCTCCTCATTCTTCGATGAGTCATTTGACTCAACTATAAACTGTTCAAAAATCAGAATGGTGAAGTATTTGCTAGATATGTTGGCACTAATCGCAGAACGGTTCCCCTATGAAGAAAATCTGGGTTCCCAAGAAGTGCCTTGAAAGTCTTCAGTGAATGTCCTCATGACACCACCGTGAAGAACAGGAACCCTGCACCAAATTCTTCATATGGACCAAATTCTTCATATGGATCCAAGTCCTCATACGGACCAAATTCCTCACGTGGATCAAATTCCTCAAAAGGATCAAAGTCCTCATATGATTATCATCGTGCTAACAACTCGCTTCGCAGGTAGAGCTAAGGGCTATGAATATGTGCATTATTCTTCAAACCAATATGTTCATAAGTCCTCAAGAATTTCTCTGCTTATTCATATGCTTACCCTAACCCCTCTTATGTGAAGCGAAATGGTTTGGCCTCTATGCCACCATTCTCGTATGGTGCTCGCAGAGTGATGAACTCTTTGCCACCCCTTCAGATGTGGGTGGTGAAGAAAAGAACTAATCTCTTCTGCAGGTCAGGTCTCCGGACATGCCTTAACGTCTGAAGAATTTGCCGGGGACTCGATTTAAATCGCTCGAAAGGACGCAGCTAATCATGATGAAATGAACTTTCATTTCACACGTCCTCATCTTGCTTATCTGTTAACACCGATCGATGAAATTCATCTCGATGAACTTGATATCATATTCTTCACCGATGAAGTATATGAGATCGTAAGTTGTACTAATTCATCTACTGTGGATGATCAACCCAAAGCCACCGAGTGGGTTCTCGATAGTGGATGTACAAATCACATGACTGGTGACAAGAATCTTTTGATGGATGCTCCCTTATCACCGTCACATCTAAAGCATATCATCTTTGCTGACAAAGGCAAAATTCAGGTATTGGGTCTTGGTAAGGTTGCGATCTCTAAGGATAAACACATGGACAAAGTCATGCTTGTTGAGTCCTTAGGATACAACCCCATGTCAGTCTCAATGCTTTGTGATCTTGATATGGTTGTTATCTTTGGCAAGTATCGTTGTGTTGTGATTATGGAAGTTTACAATTCCAAAGTCTTGAAGGCTTTAGGAGAGGAGACTTGTATATTGTTGATTTCTCTGAGGACCACAACCAGCCATGTGTCTACTTGCAAAAGCTTCGTAGGCTGGCTATGGCATCGGCGACTTGGTCACGTAGGCATGAGGAATTTGCACTGCGCTTGCGAAGAAGAAGCATGTCATTGGCATTGAGAATGTCAAATTCCTCAAGGATCACTTATGCGGAGCCCTGTGAAGTGGAAAAATGACCAAGGCCCAAAGATCCAATGAAGACTATCATGACCACTACTCGTCCCTTCGAATTGCTTCACATGGACCTCTTTGGTCCCAATCATTACTCACCGTCGTTAATGATGCATCTCTATATGGCTTTGTTATTGTTGATGATTACTCTCGCTACACATGGGTTCACATTGTTACTTACAAAAATCAAGTGCAGGAAGTCTTCAAACGATTTTCCTCGAGGGCTTCAACCAACTTTGTGAAGGAAATATGCCCTAGAGGCAATAATAAAGTTATTATTTATTTCCTTACATCATGATAAATGTTTATTATTCATGCTAGAATTGTATTAACCGGAAACATAATACATGTGTGAATACATAGACAATAAGAGTGTCACTAGTATGCCTCTACTTGACTAGCTCGTTAATCAAAGATGGTTATGTTTCCTAACCATAGACATGAGTTGTCATTTGATTAACGGGATCACATCATTAGGAGAATGATCTGATTGACATGACCAATTCCGTTAGCCTAGCACTTGATCGTTTAGTATGTTGCTATTGCTTTCTTCATGACTTATACATGTTCCTGTAACTATGAGATTATGCAACTCCGTTTGCGGAGGAACACTTTGGTACTACCAAACGTCACAACGTAATCGGGTGATCATAAAGGAGTACTACAGGTGTCTCCAAAGGTACTTGTTGGGTTGGCGTATTTCGAGATTAGGTTTTGTCACTCCGATTGTCGGAGAGGTATCTCTGGGCCTTCTCGGTAATACACATCACATAAGCCTTGCAAGCATTACAACTAATGAGTTAGTTGTGAGATGATGTATTACGGAACGAGTAAAGAGACTTGCCCGATGCTAGATTGAACTATGTATTGGATACCGACGATCGAATCTCGGGTAAGTAACATACCGATGACAAAGGGAACAACGGATGTTGTTATGCGGTCTGACCGATAAAGATCTTCGTAGAAAATGTAGGAGCCAATATGGGCATCCAGGTCCCGCTATTGGTTATTGACCGGAGATGTGTCTCGGTCATGTCTACATTGTTCTCAAACCGTAGGGTCCGCACGCTTAAGGTTTCGATGACAGTTATATTATGAGTTTGTGTATTTTGATGTACCGAAGGTTGTTCGAGTCCGGATATGATCACGGACATGACGAGGAGTCTCGAAATGGTCGAGACATAAAGATTAATATATTGGACAGATATATTTGGACACCGGAAAGGTTCGGAGAAGTTTGGAGCTCCGGAGGTTACTGGAACCCCGGAGGTATATGGGCCTTATTGGGCCCATGTAGGAGGAAGGAGAAGGAACAAGGGAGGGGGGCGCCCCCCCCAATCCCAATCCGAATTGGGGAGGGGGCCCGGCCCCCCACTGTCCGTTGTCCTTCCCCCTCTTGCAATTCCTACTACTAGTACTACTTCCAAAAACTAGTGCTCCTTCCTTCCCTCCAAATAAGATAAGGAAAGAGGGAAACCTACTTGGAGTAGGTTTCCTCCTATGGTGCGCCCCCCCCCCTTGGGCCGGCCACCTCCTCCCTCCCTCCTTTATATACGGGGGAGGGGGGGCACCCTAGAACACACAAGTTGATCCTTGAGATCGTTCCTTAGCCGTGTGCGGTGCCCCCCTCCACCATATTCCACCTCGGTCATATCGTAGCGGTGCTTAGGCGAAGCCCTGCGTCGGTGAAACATCAAGATCGTCACCACGCGGTCGTCTTGTGGAACTCCCTCTCCCGGAGCTTTGCTGGATCGGAGCCCGTGGAGCGTCATCGAGCTGAACGTGTGCCAAGAACTCGGAGGCGCCGGAGTAACGGCGCTGGGATCGGCTGGATCGCGAGGAGAACGTCCGACTACTTCCTCTACGTCATCATCGACTCGGAGGTGCCGGAGTAACGGCGCTGGGATCGGCAGGATCGCGAGGAGAACGTATGACTACTTCCTCTACGTTGTGATCGCTTCCGCTTACGGTCTACGAGGGTACGTAGACAACACTCTCCCCTCTCGTTGTTATGCCATCACCATGGTCCCGTGTGCGTAGGAAATTTTTGAAATTACTGCGTTCCCCAACAAAGGCATCCGAGCCTGGTTTTATGCGTTGATGTCATATGCACGAGTAGAACACAAGTGAGTTGTGGGCGATACAAGTCATACCGCCTACCAGCATGTCATACTTTGGTTCAGCGGTATTGTGAGATGAAGCGGCCCGGACCGACATTACGCGTACGCTTACGCGAGACTGGTTTCACCGTTACGAGCATTCGTGCTTAAAGGTGGCTGGCGGGTGTCTGTCTCTCTCACTTTAGTTGAACCGAGTGTGACTACGCCCGGTCCTTGCGAAGGTTAAAAGCGGAGTCTATTTGACAAACTATCGTTGTGGTTTTGATGCGTAGGTGAGAACGGTTCTTGCTAAGCCCGTAGCAGCCACGTAAAATTTGCAACAACAAAGTAGAGGACGTCTAACTTGTTTTTGCAGGCATGTTGTGATGTGATATGGTCAAGACGTGATGCTATATTTTATTGTATGAGATGATCATGTTTTGTAACCGAAGTTATCGGCAATCGGTGGAGCCATATGGTTGTCGCTTTATTGTATGAAATGCAACGCATACATAATTGCTTTACTTTATCACTAAGCGGTAGCGATAGTCGTAGAAGCAATAGATGGCGTAACGACAACGATGCTACGATGGAGATCAAGGTGTCGCTACCGGTGACGATGGTGATCATGACGATGCTTCGAGATGGAGATCACAAGCACAAGATGACGATGGCCATATCATATCACTTATATTGATTGCATGTGATGTTTATCCTTTATGCATCTTATTTTGCTTTGATTAGCGGTAGCATTTTAAGATGATCTCTCACTAAAATTATCAAGTAGTGTTCTCCCGAGTATGCACCGTTGCCAAAGTTAAATCGTGCCGAGACACCACGTGATGATCGGGTGTGATAAGGTCTACGTCCATCTACAACGGGTGCAAGCCAGTTTTGCACGCAGAATACTCAGGTTATACTTGGACGAGCCTAGCATATGCGGATATGGCCTCGGAACACGGAGACCGAAAGGTCGAGCGTGAATCATATAGTAGATATGATCAACATAAGATGTTCACCATTGAAAACTACTCCATCTCACGTGATGATCGGTTATGGTTTAGTTGATTTGGATCACGTGATCACTTAGATGACTAGAGAGATGTCTATCTAAGTGGGAGTTCTTAAGTAATATGATTAATTGAACTTTAATTTATCATGAACTTAGTCCCGTAGTATTTTGCAAATTATGTTGTAGATCAATAGCTCGCGTTGTTGCTTCCCTATGTTTTTATATGTGTTCCTAGAGAAAATTGTATTGAAAAATGTTAGTAGCAATGATGCGGATTGGATCCGTGATCTGAGGTTTATCCTCATTGCTGCCTGTAAGAATTATGTCCTTAATGCACCGCTAGGTGATGTACCTATTGCAGGAGCAAATGTAGACGTTATGAACGTTTGGCTAGCTCAATATGATGACTACTTGATAGTTTAGTGCACCATACTTAACAGCTTAGAATCGGGACTTCAAAGACGTTTTGAGCGTCATGGACCATATGAGATGTTCCAGAATTGAAGTTAATATTTCAAGCAAATACCCGAGTTGAGAGATATGAAATCTCCAACAAGTTCTATAGCTAAAAGATGGAAGAGAATCGCTCAACTAGTGAGCATGTTCTCGCATTGTCCGGTACTTCAATCGCTTGAATCAAGTGGGAGTTAATCTTCCGGATAAGATAGTGATTGACAGAATTCTCTAGTCACCAACACTAAGTTACTAGAACTTCGTGATGAACTATAGTATGCAAGGGATGACGAAAACGATTCTCGAGCTCTTCGTGATGTTGAAATCGACGAAGGTAGAAATCAAGAAAGAGCATCAAGTGTTGATGATTGACAAGACCACTAGTCTCAAGGAAAAGGGCAAAGGGAAGAAGGGGAACTTCAAGAAGAACGGCAAGCAAGTTGCTGCTCGAGTGAAGAAGCCCAAGTCTGGACCTAAGCCCGAGACTAAGTGCTTTTGCTGCAATGGAACTGGTCACCAGAAGCGGAACTACCCCAAGTATTTGGCGGATAAGAAGGATGGCAAAGTGAACAAAGGTATATTTGATATACAGATTATTGATGTGTATTTTACTAGTGTTCGCAGAACCCTCGGTATTTGATCTTGGTTCGGTTGCTAAGAATAGTAACTTGAAAGCAGGAGTTGCGTAATGAATGTAAACTAGTTGAAGGGAAGTGACGATGAGTGTTGGAAGTAGTTCCAAGATTGATATGATCATCATCGCACACTCCCTATACTTTCGGGATTAGTGTGGAACCTAAATAAGTATTATTTGGTGTTGAGCATAAATATGATTTGATCATGTTTATTGCAATACGGTTATTCATTTAAGTAAGAGAATAAATTATTGTTACATTTACATGAATAAAACCTTATATGGTTACACACCCAATGAAAATGGTTCATTGGATCTCGATCATAGTGATACACATATTCATAATATTGAAACCAAAAGATGCAAAGTTAATAATGATAGTGCAACTTATTTGTGGCACTTGCCGTTTAGGTCATATTGGTGTAAAGCGCATGAAGAAAACTCCATGCCGATGGACTTTTGGAATCACTTGATTATGAATCATTTGATGCTTGCGAACCGTGCCGTTTGGGCAAGATGACTAAAACTCCGTTCTCCTAACAATGGAACAAGCTACCGACTTATTGGAAATAATACATACCGATGTATGCGATCCAATGAGTGTTGATGCTCGTGGCAAGTATCGTTATTTTCTGACTTTCACAAGATGATTTGAGCAGATATGGGTATATCTACTTGATGAAACATAAGTCTGAAATAGTTGAAAGGTTCAAAGAATTTCAGAGTGAAGTGAAAAAAAATCATCGTAACAAGAAAATAAAGTTTCTGCAATCTGATCGCGGAGAGGAATATTTGAGTTACGAGTTTGGTCTTCAATTAAAACAATGTGGAATAGTTTCACAGCTCACGCCACCTGGAACACCACAACGTTATGGTGTGTCCGAACGTCGTAACCGCACTTTATTGGATATAGTGCGATCTATGATGTCTCTTACTGATTTACCAATATAGTTTTGGGGTTATGCATTAGAGACAGCTGCATTCACATTAAAAGGGCATCATCTAAATCCGTTGAGACGACAACATATGAACTGTGGTTTAGCAAGAAACCCAAGTTGATGTTTCTTAAAGTTTGGGGCTGCGATGCTTATGTGAAAAAGTTTCATCCTGATAAGCTCGAACCCAAATCGAGAAGTGCGTCTTCATAGAATACCCAAAGGAAATTGTTGGGTATACCTTCTATCACCAGATCCAAGGCAAAAACATTCGTTGCTTATAAATGGATCCTTTCTAGAGAAGGAGTTTCTCTCGAAAGAAGTGAGTGGGAGGAAAGTGGAGCTTGATAAGGTAATTTGTACCTTCTCCCGAATTGGAAAGTATTTCATCACGGAAATCAGTTCCAAAGTGATTCCTACACCAATTAGTGAGGAAGCTAATGATGATGATCATGTAACTTCAGATCAAGTCACTACCGAATCCGTGAGGTAAACCAGAGTGAGATCCGCACCAAAGTGGTACGGCAATCCTGTTACGGAAGTCATGCTACTAGATCATGACGAACCTACAAACTATGAAGAAGCGATGGTGAGCCCAGATTCCGCTAAATGGCTAGAAGCCATGAAATCTGAGATGGGATCCATGTATGAGAACAAAGTATGGACTTTGATTGACTTGCTCGATGATCAGCAAGCCATGTTAAATAAATGGATCTTCAAGAGGAAGACGGACACTGATAGTAGTGTTACTATCTACAAAACTCGACTTGTCACAAAAGGTTTTTGACAAGTTCAAGGTGTTGACTACAATGAGATTTTCTCTCTTTGTGGCGATTCTTAAGTCTGTCCGAATCATGTTAGCAATTGCCACATTTTATGAAATCGCAAATGGATGTCAAAACTACATTCTTTAATGGATTTATTAAAGAAGAGTTGCATATGATGCAACCAGAAGTTTTCGTCAATCCTAAAGGAGCTAACAAAATGTGCAAGCTCCAAATGATCCATCTATGGACCTGGTGCAAGCATCTCAGTAGTTGGAATATATGCTTGATGATTTGATCAAAGCATATGGTTTTATCTGGAACTTTTGGAGAAGCCTATATTTACAAGAAAGTGAGTGGGAGCACTACAACATTTACGATAAGTATATGTGAATGACATATTGTTGATCGGAAATAATGTAGAATTATTCGCAAAGCATAAAGGAGTGTTTGAAAGGAGTTTTTCAAAGAAAGACCTCGGTGAAGCTGCTTACATATTGAGCATCAAGATCTATAGAGATAGATCAAGACGCTTGATAAGTTTTTCAATGAATACATACCTTGACAAGATTTTGAAGTAGTTCAAAATGGAGCAGTCAAAGAAAGAGTTCTTACATGTTACAAGGTGTGAGATTGAGTAAGACTCAAAACCCGACCACGGCAGAAGATAGAAAGAAAATGAAAGTCATTCCCTATGCATCAGCCATAGGTTCTATAAAGTATGCCATGTCGTGTACCGGATCTATTGTATACCCTACACCGAGTTTGGCAAGGAGTACAATAGTGATCTAGGAGTAGATCATCGGACAGCGGTCAAAATTATCCTTAGTGGAATAAGGATATGTTTCTCGATTATGGAAGTGACAAAGGTTAGGCCGTAAAGGGTTACGTCGATGCAAGTTTTGACACCGATCTGGATGACTCTAAGTCTCGATCTAGATACATATTGAAAGTGGGAGCGATTAGCTAGAATAGCTCCTTGCGGAGCATTGTTGACATAGAAATTAATACTTACGGATCTGAATGTGACGGACCCGTTGACTAAAAAATATCTCACAAGCAAAACATGATCACACCTTAGTACTCTTTGGGTGTTAATCACATAGCGATGTGAACTAGATTCTTGACTCTAGTAAACCCTTTGGGTGTTGATCACATATCAATGTGAACTATGGGTGTTAATCACATGGTGATGTGAACTATTTCTGTTAAATCAAATGTATATGTGAACTAGATTGTTGACTCTAGTGCAAGTGGGAGACTGAAGGAAATATGCCCTAGAGGCAATAATAAAGTTATTATTTATTTCCTTACATCATGATAAATGTTTATTATTCATGCTAGAATTGTATTAACCGGAAACATAATACATGTGTGAATACATAGACAATAAGAGTGTCACTAGTATGCCTCTACTTGACTAGCTCGTTAATCAAAGATGGTTATGTTTCCTAACCATAGACATGAGTTGTCATTTGATTAACGGGATCACATCATTAGGAGAATGATCGATTGACATGACCCATTCCGTTAGCCTAGCACTTGATCGTTTAGTATGTTGCTATTGCTTTCTTCATGACTTATACATGTTCCTATAACTATGAGATTATGCAACTCCGTTTACCGGAGGAACACTTTGGGTACTACCAAACGTCACAACGTAACTGGGTGATCATAAAGGAGTACTACAGGTGTCTCCAAAGGTACTTGTTGGGTTGGTGTATTTCGAGATTAGGTTTTGTCACTCCGATTGTCGGAGAGGTATCTCTGGGCCTTCTCGGTAATACACATCACATAAGCCTTGCAAGAATTACAACTAATGAGTTAGTTGTGAGATGATGTATTACGGAACGAGTAAAGAGACTTGCCAAGAATGTGAGATTGAACTAGGTATTGGATACCGGCGATCGAATCTCGGGTAAGTAACATACCGATGACAAAGGGAACAACGTATGTTGTTATGCGGTCTGATCGATAAAGATCTTCGTAGAAAATGTAGGAGCCAATATGGGCATCCAGGTCCCGCTATTGGTTATTAACGGAGATGTGTCTCGGTCATGTCTACATTGTTCTCGAACCGTAGGGTCCGCACGCTTAAGGTTTCGATGGCGGTTATATTATGAGTTTGTGTATTTTGATGTACCGAAGGTTGTTGAGTCCCGGATATGATCACGGACATGACGAGGAGTCTCGAAATGGTCGAGACATAAAGATTAATATATTGGACGGATATATTTGGACACCGGAAAGGTTCGGAGAAGTTTGGAGCTCAGGAGGTTACTGAACCCCCGGGAGGTATATGGGCCTTATTGGGCCCATGTAGGAGGAAGGGAGAAGGAACAAGGGAGGGGGGCGCGCCCCCCCAAGCCCAATCCGAATTGGGGAGGGGGGCCGGCCCCCCTTTCCTTTCTCCGTCCCCCTCTTCCTATTCCTACTACTAGTACTACTTCCTAATACTAGTACTCCTTCCTTGCCCCTCCAAATAAGATAAGGAAAAGAGGAAACCTACTTGGAGTAGGTTTCCCCTCCTATGGTGCGCCCCTTGGGCGGCCACCTCCTCCCTCCATCCTTTATATACGGGGAGGGGCACCCTAGAACACACAAGTTGATCCTTGAGATCGTTCCTTAGCCGTGTGCGGTGCCCCTCCACCATATTCCACCTCGGTCATATCGTGGCGGTGCTTAGGCGAAGCCTGCGTCGGTGAAACATCAAGATCGTCCTGCCACGCCGTCGTCTTGTGGAACTCCCTCTCCCGAGCTTTGCTGGATCGGAGCCCGTGGAGCGTCATCGAGCTGAGCGTGTGCCAAGAACTCGAGGCGCCTGGAGTAACGCGCTGGGATCGGCCGGATCGCGAGGAGAACGTCTGACTACTTCCTCTACGTCATCATCGACTCGGAGGTGCCGGAGTAACGGCGCTGGGATCGGCAGGATCGCGAGGAGAACGTACGACTACTTCCTCTACGTTGTGATTGCTTCCGCTTACGGTCTACGAGGGTACGTAGACAACACTCTCCCCTCTCGTTGCTATGCCATCACCATGGTCCTGTGTGTGCGTAGGAAATTTTTTGAAATTACTGCGTTCCCCTACACTTTGGTGTGAAGATCAAGCACATCAAGAGTGACAATGGAACTGAGTTCAAGAATTCCGGTCTTGATGACTATCTTGATGAACTTGGTATTACTCATGAGTTATCTGCTCCTTATACTCCTCAAAGAAATGGCGTCGTGGAGCGCAAGAACAGAACTCTTGTTGAGATGGCTCGCACTATGCTTGATGAATACAAAACGCCTAATCGTTTTTGGATTGATGCAATTGATACGGCGTGCCACGTCATCAACAGAGTATATCTTCACAAATTCTTCAAGACGACTACCTATGAACTCCTCACTGACAAGAAACCCAATGTAAGTTATTTCAAAGTCTTGATTGCTAAATGCTGGATTAGAGATCCTCATCACAATTCTAAATTTGCACCGAAAGCACATGAAGGTTTTATGCTTGGTTACGGAAAGGACTCGCACACCTACAGAGTCTTCAACATCGCTCTTCACAAGATTGTTGACATTTGTAGATGTGCGGTTCGATGAAACTAATGGCTCGCAAAGAGAGCACCTACCTTCCGTGTTAGATGAACCAGACCGAGGATTCAATCAAGTTCAAGGCAAGCGAGGATGTCATTCCTCTTGAAGAAACTGCTGAAGAATTCATTCTGTCTGTGAAGAACGTCGAGTGATGCACACTGAAGATAATCTTTGAAGACAATGGTGCTGAGGAAAATGATCAAATTCCTCGACGACAACCAACTCATCCTCGTGTTGCAAAAGAAGTGCAAGTTGACAAGATCATCGATGACATTAAAGCGCCAGGTCCTCTCACACGCTCAAAAGCTTCACATCTATCTAACTTTTGTGGGCACTATGCTTTTGTCTCTAGGTAGATGAAGCATTTCTGGAGCCGGAGTGGATTCAGGCTATGCAAGAAGAATTACATCAGTTTGAGCTCAACAGTGTCTGGGAACTGGTCAAACAAGATGAAAATGGCCTTGTGGTGAGGAATAAGGCACGACTAGTAGCTCAAGGCTACACACAGGTTGAAGGAATTGATTTCGATGAAACTTTTGCACCTGTTGCTAGACTTGAGTCTATTCGCATATTACTCGCCTATGCTAACCATCACAATATCACTTTATATCAAATGGACGTGAAAAGTGCATTCCTCAATGGTAAGCTTGAGGAAAAGGTATATGTTGCTCAACCCCCAGGTTTTAAAGATCCAAAGAATCCCGACAAAGTCTTCAGACTTAATAAGGCCCTCTATGGTCTCAAACAAGCCCCACGGGCGTGGTATGATACATTGAAGGAATTCTTCGTGAAGAATGGCTTCACACCGATTCACTCGACCCTACTCTCTTTACTAAATCTTATGATGGTGAACTGTTTGTGTGCCAAATATATGTTGATGATATTATCTTTGGCTATACTGACCAACGTTATAGTGATGAATTTGCCTATATGATGAGTGAAGAATATCAAATGTCTATTATGGGAGAGTTGAAATTCTTCTTAGGTCTTCAAATTAAATCAACAACACAATGGCATATTCATATCTCAGAGAAATACCTCAAAGATGTCCTGAAGAAATTCGGCATGCAAGATTGCAAAGGCGTCAAAATTCCTATGCCCACAAATGGCCATCTATGCACTGATTAAAATGGTATTGATTTCGATCACAAGGTATACCGCTCCATGATTGGTTCTTTATTGTACTTATGTGCATCTAGGCCAGATATAGTGCTCAGTGTTTGCATGTGTGCCCGATTTCAAGCTACACTGAAGGAATCACACCATAAGGCTGTGAAGCATATTCTTCGATATCTATCTCACACACCAACACTAGGATTATGGTACCCCAAGGGCTCTGCTTTTGATCTCATTGGATATTCGACTCTGACTATGCTTTGGTGATCGTGTGGAGCATAAGTCAACTTCCGGCACTTGTCATTTCCTCGGACGATCTTTGGTCCATTGGTCCTCGAAGAAAGCAATGCGATATCACTTCATCTCTGCGGAAGCTGAATACATTGTTGTTGGCTCGTGTTGTGCTCAATTGCTGTGGATGAAGCAAACTCTCAAGGACTACAGATCAACGTGAAGAATGTGCCTCTCTCATCGTGACAATCAGAGTGCCATCAAGATTGCTCACAACCCGATTCAAGACTCGAAGACAAAGCACATTCAAATTCGTCATCATTTTCTTCGTGATCATGTCTTTGAAGGGCGACATCTCTATCGAAAGCACGTGAAGATCAAGAACAGCTAGCTGATATCTTCACTAAGCCCTTGGATGAGAAGAGATTTAGCAAGTTGCGGTGTGAGCTAAATATCTTAGAATCTTCGAACGTTCTTTGAAAAGGACACACATCCTAACACTTATGCAAAATTGATGACTTAGATGTGCAACACATGAAGAAATGTTTTTCTTCAATCAATGAAGAATAACACTCTTAGTGTGAAGAAATTAATGAAGAATTTGATTCTCGTAACCCTACGACAATTGTACGCATGTCTGAAATCATCATTCTTATCTGGTGGGTCACGCCACCACCAAAGTTGAAAATCTTCAATTTGAGTTTTTCCTCAGTTTTTCAAATTCTTCAACTTTGCAAAATCTTCACTGTTTCCGTCGTCCTTCTTCATTGGCTATATATATATATATATGGGTTCATGTCCTCTACAGCATTCACTTATGGCTATTTCTTCAAGTCGCTTTTTCTGCTAAGTGAATGTGATCGGACCCTTCCCCCTCTATGCTATACTCAACCCAATCTATTCACAAATTCTTCATGTGCGTTCTATTTGAAAATCGTTCAAAAGCTTCACTGTGTCCTTGTCAGCTGAAGAAAATGCGAACGGAACTTTAAAACTGATCTTATCCAATTTTCGGTTTTGCTGCTCAAACCGTTCCGCATCCCACGATGCATTATTTTACTCACCCACGATCGTACACGATCTCCACTACATGATGCGTGGGTGACACATGTCGTGAGAAGGAGAATGGTCAGGGGCATTTTCGTCCTAAATCTTCGGGCGAACGGTTTTCACTGCCTCTATAAATACCCCTCTATCCATCCTCACTTCTTTTACCCCGCTCGACCTCTCTCTCCCGCTCGAGCTCCTCAAACCCTAGCGCCGCCGCTACTCCATCGTCGCCGGTGAGGAAGAGCTTCACGGCCTCGACCTCGTCGCCGTCGTACTCACGCCGACCACGGAATTCCTCACTCCGTCGCCGCCGTAGTTGTCTTCCTCTACCAAGTTAGGGCGTGGAAGATCTGAACAGACGAACTTCCCATCCGTTCTTCTCAGTTCGTCGTGTTCTTCACTTCGGGTAATTAAAAGTTACTTTTATTACTCGCTTTGATTCTCGAACCTTCCTGGAAATCTTCAAAGGTGTTTATTATTCAAATCTTCACACATATGAACACCTCAAACAAAATATGCTCTTGATTCGTTTCTCTAAGCAATGATTTTCTTCAAGATTCCTCAATTGTGTGGATCCTCGATTTGTACAACTCTGGAACCTAAGACAAAGAACGCTTAGTGAAATTCTTCAAGGCTCATCTGGTCAAAATCCTCAAAACTTGTTCTTTTTGAAAAACCTTATGAGAACGCATATGACCTCTCCAAATTCCTCGCAACTATACTCTGCTCACGGTACACATGTCCGTCTTTGAATCACTAGGTTCTCATCAACTTAACTCATTTGCGGCGTTCCTCGAAGAAAAACTGCATACTTCTTCGTGAGAACTCAATTGTTCAATTTCCTCAATCAAGAATATGGCGTACGGAAAGAAGCAATGAAAGGAGGAAAGAAACACGAGGTTATGACTGCTTTTGAAATCCACGAGGAAATTTATGCCGACTCATCGCACACCGATGAAGAAAACAAAAATCGATTGCAAGGTGCGTATTCAAGATTGAACGGAGATGGGCAAGGGAATGGAGGGAATACAGATATGTGACTCCAAAGTACATGAAGAAATTCGCTCTCAATCCTCCATGCCCAAGAGCTCCACCGACACTGCCAAGTAGCTGACCCCACCAAAGATCAAGCGTGGTGAGGACTTTCTGAAGAATGGGCTAAGCGCCAAGCTAAATCGGCAAGACAAGCCAAGGAGGCGGTGAAGAAATTCAATGAGGATTCCGCCATCACTTTGCTCATCGAGGCCTCGGTCAAACCGAGGAAATCCATGCCAAAGAAGTCTGCTCATAAGCCAAGTGCTTCATCATCGGCGCCCTCACGGCAAATTCCTCACCTTTGCTACAGCTCCACCAAAGTCCTCAACAGCTCCGTCAAAGTCCTCGGCTCACTGTGCATCGGCTACATGTCAAAGGACTGCTGGTTTCTCAATTGCCTCTGGAGTTTCAAGAAGTTCCCCAAAGCACCAATTTCATCATCCGCCCGACTGCGGTCAAGACCAAAGCAACAGTGGGACGAGGTCCTCGGCTAAGTCCAAAGAAGAAACAGGTTGCATTCCATGTGCCTTCTGATGATGAAGCTTCTGATGAAGAACTTGCGGAAATCATCAGAGATCGCCAAGCAAGGGCCGCTAGAGCCAAAGGCACATTTGTGCCACTGTTGTTGGATCCGAAGAAAGTCCTCGATTATATTGATCTCTGGCACAAGGATCCCAATACCCCTATGCCTGACTTTCATCGACCCCTAGACAAAGTCATATGTCAACCCATTTCATCATTGAAGAGAAATGGAAGTTTGAAAAGGCAAGAGAAATCAAGAAGGCTCAATACGTAAAGGAGAAGTTTACGAAGAAAAATGTTGTCAAAATGACACACGAGGAACTTCTCAAGGTCCAGATTGAAATTCAAGACCTCGGCAAAAACTTCGATTCTTACTATGCTGATTGGCAAGGAGCCAAGGTCGATTCGTCAACTGACAAAGAATTTCACAAATGTTGCAACCCCAACGCATAGGAAATTCCTCAGTGCGACCTCTGCTCGCCAAATTTGAAGAACATGCCAAGACGATCGATGATTTTCAGCCCTTGATGAAAATACAAGTTCGAGGCTGATGACTTAATTCCGGCCCAATGAAGAAATTGCGTGGCATCCACTAGTGGTGCGCTGAAGAAATCGAAGAGATCGAGAACAGCTGCATCGATTGCGCTGAAGAAATTCATCCCGATTCCTCGGCTCCTCCTGCGCCAACACCAACTCCATTTCTTCCATCTGCCTCGATGTGAAGAAAACCAAAGGCTGCAGAACGAGCTGCAGTGAAGAAAAGGAAGGCATCAGCTGTGTCACATTCTTTGGCTGCGAAGAAAATGAAGCCAATGACCAGCTCATTCGAAAATCCAATTGATGTTGTTCCGATTTCCTCCAAGCCATCAAAGGACCTTGTTCCTTTTGGAGAAGACTATGAGATCCCAATCGGATCTGCTGAAGAACGTCATTCTGCTGCTTCGTCAGAGCAGATTGATGAAGAAATTGAAGTGGACGCAATCCCTTCAACCCCTGTCATTTCCTCACCTACGCCTCAGTTCACTGCTGAAGAGGCTGGTGTTGAGGAAGTCTGCATCCCAATACTCCTCTCTTCACCCCGCTCCAACAGATTCCTTAGTCCCCAGCACAAACAGTCCAAATGGACTCTGAAGGAAATCAACCCACCTGTTCTGTGCATGAAGAAATTCCAGCCACTAGTGGTGATGAACCTGCTGCTGACCCTCAGACTGCACATATAGAGGAACCAGAAATTCCTCAGCCTGAAGAACCTGAACTTGCGATTCCTGAGGTGGTGATGCAACTCATCGACACCCTCTCGCCCAAGCAAAAGAATCCTTACTCAACAAAGCAAAAGTTCAAGGCTGAAGACTTCTTCAGCAAGCACGTATTCTTCACTGATTACAATCCATATGATTCTGCTCGCATAAGGAAGAGGCGTTTCTGGACTGCCAGCCAAGCCAACTTCTATTCCTCAGTGCTCTTCAACAAAGACAAAGTCTTCGATCATGCTCATATTCCTCATGTGGACATGGAGTCTCTGCCAGCTTTTAGCCAGTCCTCGGTGTTCTTCACGACGCAGACTTCAATTTCTGCACCGATATCTCGTGACTAGAATGAAGAACTAATTCTTGATTCTATGCAACGCTGCACATCACCGGAGACGCCAAGACGTGAACTCATGGGTATTAGATCGATGTCCGAAAATACTCACTACAAGGCACCAAAGAATCGAATTGCTTCGTGCTCTACCACTCGATCCTCCACTTGATGGTGCACGTTGTATCTACTGACGAACCGTAACTTTCAAATCACTATATGCAAGTCTTTGATGAAGCCTTTGAAGCCAAGGCAGGCCCCAAGAACCAAATTCCTCATCAAGGAATTATTGTATGTGCCTCGGACTGTCTATCGGATTCTGACGAAGACAATGAGTCCTATCAAAGGCCACGACTCGAATGATGAAGAAGTCGTTGGCATCATGAAGAATATGCTTTTCTACATCATCCATGGCATTCCCGTCAACTTCCATGATTTCTTCATGAGGACTCTGGCAAACGTGGCCATGTCACCATTTGAGCTGAAACCTTATGCGCCTTGGATAATGAGATTCATCAGGACAAGGTCTTCACTCAATTACAAGGCTGATACTACGAACCACCGCAGCTACTTGCCCCGATTGAAGTCCTCAAACGGACATTTACCTCGAGATGATGACAAGGGCAAGGCTACTGCTGTGATCGATGAAGGCATTCGTCCATTGGATGGACAGTTTAGCAAAGTAGCATCCTACTCCACCAATGATGACTCGCCACCCATGACTCGCCAAGAAATACCTCAGTCAAGCAAAGTCCTCAAGCTACTACACCCAGGGTGATGACTGATCGTGAGTTACTCCTCAGTCTTCATCAGAAGGTTGATCGCAATCATAAATGGGTCAAGCGTTAGTTTGGTTCAATTCTTCACAACATGACCTCAACACCCACTGCAGTGAAGAAAAACCACTACTACCTCCATGAAACCTTCAAACGCACCTGGGCTGTTCTTTCACATGTCTACGATGCAGAAGAACTGACGTCAATGGGACTCAAGGAAGAATTTGACTGATCTGCACCTCCTCCGAAGAAATACAAGAAGGTCAAAGTTCCTTCCTTGGTGGCCAGCTCCTATTCTTCATCACGCGACACTGATGAAAATGAAGACTTGGACGACACCATGGCGGGTCCTACTACAACAACCGACCCCAACAACGCCGGGCGCTCCTTCTTCAACTTGAAATTCTTCAGGAGCGTTAGTCCTCAGTTTCGGTCCTTTTGGTCATTTGATGACAAAGGGGGAGAAATTTGAGTTAGTCTTCAAGCGGGTCTAGTTTATTGCCTATATACAGTAATTTAGTTTTGTTAAGTTACAACTCTCGTTCTTCTGAAACTTTTATTGGATCGAGTTGTAATCTTAAACCCGATGGTGCTTTGATACTTCTGATGCATTATGCTCTTGCACTATGCTCTGATTCTCTTGAGCTCCTTGAAAATCTTCATAGCAAATCTATTTGAGCTCTGATACTCTTGATGCGTTATTTTGCATGATTGTTCTTCATTAATGTTATCTATACGCATGCTGAATTACATCAAGCACCATATTTCATCATGCATTTCAAATTCTTCATACTATATGTCAAATGCGTGTATGAATTGCAAGATATAGGGGGAGATCTCCATGATTCAACTCTTCAAATGTGCATTGCCTCAAAAGCAAATTCCTCACTATGCACATCTTCGTGGGGAGTTCTTCTATATCTTGCAATCAAATTCCTCATTATCGATGCTTACACTTCATATGTTTATCCTCGTTGAAAACTTAACCTATATTGTCATCAATCACCAAAAGGGGAGATTGTAAGTGCATCTAGTGCCCCTTAGTGATTTTGGTGGATTTAAGACTTATAGGTTAAGGAACTAATGCGCCTGTGAGTGTACACAGGTCTATAAGTCTATGAGGAGTTTGATATTTACAGAGAAAGTCGACCCCTAAAAATGAAGTTCTTCGATCAAGACTTTGATATTTTGAAGACTTTCTGAAGACTTTGAAAGTGAAGAAATTGGTGTGACCTTGAAGACTTGGTATTCATTTGAGGAACATGAAGCGTGAAGACTTTTGTTTTCGTACTTTTGTTTTTCTCTTTCTTGAGTCATAGGAAACACCATACTGTTAAAGGGGGTCGAGGAAATACTAAGGAAAAATTTCCATGTGATGCTCAACTCAAAATCCTACACCTACCAATCCCTTCGAGTGAAGCCTTTGGAAATCTCATATAGTTCAGTTAATTTCTTGATTATCGAGACGAATTTCTTACAGTCATTGAGGAATTTGTTCTGACCGAGGAGTTAGGAATTCGCCATGCGGATTGCCTACACATGAGGAACATGATAGCCCGAGGAATTTGAGAGTCAAATTTCCGACCGTTCTTTGTCTTCTTGGCCACCTGTCCCAAAATATCCTATCCACTTAACGGTCATATCATTGAAGGGCATTTATGTCTTATCATGTCGGGCTGCTCCCTAGGCTATAAATAGCCGCCCCTACAACCACTAGCTGGTTGGCTGCTCAAGAGAAACTTGACACTTGTCATTTGTGAGCAACCCATCCTCCGAGGACTTTGAGCGAAAATCATCGAGTGAGGAAAAACCCCAAAACCAAACCCCTACAAACCCAAAGTGATTGAGCATCATCAAGAAATTGATCCTGCATGGATCCGGCGCTTGTTACCTTTGAAGATTGTGCTTCTTCCAGACGGTTAGGCGTCATGGTCTAGAGCATCCAAGAGGAATTGTGGATCACCGAGTGACCAAGTCTGTGAAGGTTTGGAAGTCGCCTGAAGACTTACCACGAGTGATTGGACGAGGTCTGTGTAACCTTAGTTCAAGGAGAATACGGTGAGGACTTGGTGTCCTGAGCTGCGTGCTCGGCCGATCGGGTGTCCGGACTGTGTCCTCGAGTTTAGATACTCGGCCCGCTCCAACCAGACGTACAACCGAGACAACAGCTTGGAACTGGTCTACCAAATCATTGTCTTCACCAACCTTACTGGTTCTATTTCCTCAACCCTTTCATTTCCTCATTCTTGTGTTGAGTGTTTGTTCATATCTGTGTTTGAAGACTTTGATCAAGACTTTCTCAATTTCCTCAGTTCAATTTCTTGATCGGTTTGTCTTCATCTTGTGTTATCCTGTGATTACGCTTTCAGACTCTGTGTTTGTCTTCATTTCATCATGATGACCATGTTTGTAATCTGTTATGCTTACTTCTGAGTACCTATTCCGCTGCAAGTAGTTCTTCGCTAAGGAATTTCCTCACCGGCAAATTCCTCAGTGAAGAATTCATAAAAATCGCCTATTCACCCCCCCCCCCTCTAGTCGATATAACGCACTTTCATCGAGCACTTGTATTCGAGCCCTCGAGGCCCCTGGCTTGTATTATGATGCTTGTATGACTTATTTATGTTTTTAGAGTTGTGTTGTGATATCTTCCCGTGAGTCCCTGATCTTGATCGTACACATTTGCGTGCATGATTAGTGTACGATTGACTCGGGGACGTCACAAGTTGGTATCAGAGCTGACTGCCTGTAGGAATCCCCCTTCCAACTCCTTGGCCGAAGTCGAGTCTAGACTTTACAAAACTTTTACTAACATGGCTGTGCGGCCCATGGGCCCACGTCGCCATTGGGTGGTATTAGGATCTTTATTTCTCGTCTATACTCTGGGACTCTTATCTCTCTTCTACTCGGTTTGAATGGTTTTACTAACTCTAACTTTAGGATTCTCGAAAGTACTTCTCCCGGAGAGCCCCTCACTTCAGATGATCGTCTTTGCACTAGAAGATTCCGAAGTTACTCTACGATGTTCTCTCGAGTCTTTGTGCCATCGCATTTGCGATTTTCTTCCACCGTCAACCCCTATGAAAACTACATACACTTGCCATTCATACGATCATTCCCCATTGAACTTGTTATTACAAGATGTCCCGAAATACTCTCTGCTGTCCCGAGAATCGTTTGAGCTTACTGCATTGTGGTTCTTTACCGCATGAACACCCCTAAGGATAATCCCTCGCATTTATCGAGTATCATTTCAACTCAGTTGTTCATGTGTTTCACTAAGGCCTTCGAAATAATATTCGATCTTCCGAATTCTTTAGCAGCTTATTGCTCTTGAAATTCTTGCTTACTTTCATTATGGTTAATCCCATAAGGATAGTAATCTTATTGGCAGCCTCTGTCACTATCATTTTGAGTCCATCGATTCAATAGGTTGCGAATGCTCGCCATCCTCAATCTGATCCTAGAATTCATCCTTTAGGCTCAGACGTCATATTAAGCATGAGCTGGATCTCGACCAATCAAATTGTTGTCGGTTTTACCCCTAAGCTTACTCAACTTATCCATCCCTAATCAGAGCGTTTGCTTTTGATCCTTTGATTGGTAAATCATAATTCCTTTTCATGTGAGCTTTGAATTAGTCAGTTGCTTCTATAATCCAATGCCTCCGCATTGTTTCTTCCTCTGGTTGTGTGCCGATACTCACATAAGCTCCGCTATGGACCGTCGGATCCTTTTTGAAATATCATCCGACAGTGTCCTTCGTATACAAAAAAACCTAGAGAAGTTCTTTCCCTGATACATACTGCCTTCGGTAAATTGTATCTTCTCCTTTTGTCACCCATGCTCTACTATTGAGCTTGTGTTATTTACTATTGAAGCTTGTGGTATATGTTCCCAAGATACCCCTAAGGGTTGAACCTATGCCTTCCCAGATCCGGATAAACCCGAGAGCTATCACGAGTCATACTCTTCTGGTGTTTTGCTAGATAAAATTTAAAACATTACAACTTCTTTGAAAAATGAGAAGTGAATGAAAGGTTATACATTGGAGAAGTGGGAGTCGACCTTGAACTTTGTGTTCATGCCCATGGAAACGATGTACAGCTTATCATGGTAGCTTCTCGTAACAATAATTATTCACTTGGTATAATTTGATCTGTATCTGTGATTTTGTCCTTTGCAATCGTGGTTCCAACCGTGATTATTCTTCTTTGATCCCATTCTTGGACAAGTTAAAGCACTTGTCTTCTGCAGAGCAATACCCTAGACCAACCTCTACTTTGATGTGTCGTCGAGTATTACCCCCTGGTATCTCGAGATTATAATGGAACTGCATAACCTCTTATGAGTTCTTCATCAAGTACCATTCTCACTGATTCCAATTTTTTCACGGGCTTTGAGTCATTAAACACTCAAGGGCACTGATAACCGAATCGAGTCCGCATCGCGATTCGACAACTCTTAGTAATCTTCTTTACTTACAAGTTTGTACTCGATCATGTCATTCCTAGCCGGATCGGCTATATCATTATCGTGCAGAATTTTAATTGTGCTACTTGGTCCTTATTCCCGGAGCACAACCTTCGGCGATGAACTAAGCTTTCGCCAATTTCCTCGTCTTACCGTTTCACCTCGAACAACAAACTTGACCCTGAGTTTGTGTAGTATCTGTGGCTCCAATAATCTTTTGTTGCATCAGTCCTTTTACTTGATGTAGTGGAGGTTCGATTACTTCTTCCTGGAGCCTCTCGACAAAATTTGTCGTGATCATCATCAACATTTTGACTCCTTCCAGGTTTCCAATTGAATTCATGATGAGAAATACCATCCTTGCCCTCGATGAATTTTATTGTCATCGACCACTTTATTGCCTTCCCACCAACACAAGCTTGTTCGTGTTTGGTGTTATACCTTGAGTTCCTTGCTATCCAGCAATTGTTCTTCTTTACCTTGGAACATTACCATCTCTTATGTCATCAATGTTGTGAGAATTCCACCACCTCTTAAGGATTTGTGATACAAAGGATGCTTCTCGCCATCACCATTCTTTTCTTGGTCCCCGTGTTGAGTGAACTCTGTTGCGCAAATTTAATATCTCTAGCAACCCTATTGCTTCAGAGTTATTGGACAATAATTCCAATTCAGTGTGTTGGTTGCTCAATCGCCATTCCAACGTTGGTCGCGCAACCCAACCCATATTTCGGGTGCACCTTTCAGTCAATGTTTAATTGTGTATGTTTTCCTCGAGCATACCTCATTATATCATTTGATCTGAAAAATGTTATCTCCTTGTTCACATAATTGTGGAAATACCAATGAATTGTCGTTGAGTTCATCAGCCACCTCCTCACCCTCTCCTTGGTTTAATGATGAACTCATGATTCAGAACTTGCTTCCATAGTTTAATCCCGAGAATCTTGCAACTCCATCACGTCAAATTGAGTTGCACCCTTCCTTCTCAGGCATCATGAGTTTGAGGTATCCTGACGCCAATCAGATCCAAATCTCGGGTCAGATATGATGGTTTGAACATATTTCCAGGAGTTTTAACATTGGTCTTTATATGACCCGGTAAGGTGATGTCATGCCTAGCACACCTGGCTGGGGAACCCAATGTTATAATACCCCCTCTTTTCAGCAAGGTTAGCCATTCTTCCATAAGGAAATTATAAGACTTATTCTATAAGATGTTCCTGATGGATCCTTTGTGAATACAAAGTCTGACCTTTGCTTGCAAACCATGTCAGTGCTATCTCGAAGCATGTCCATGGTACTCCGATTTTCAACAAAAACATTTGAAGCCAAATGCTAAATGTTTCCTGCTCGATTATCCAAACACCGCGGTATGGGTAATGTCATGAAAATTCTCTCCCCTACCTAAGGAGTTTACTACATTATATCATGTCATGGATATCATGATCTGCTCGTCCTTCCGAAGGATATACCTTTGAAATATGTGTTTAAACACATTATCCTTTCCATTGTTACATTTAATCGATAATCATATTTTTCTTTCCATTTGTTGGGTTAACGTTTCTTGTGATCTATATGATCTAAGCGGTAATATTCTCCTGCTTAGGTAAACACCTCGGTTTACAACTCTGTCGGTGTGACCACTGTTACTATTCTTGATGACATCCTGGTAACCCCGATGGGCGAGAACCTTGCCTATTGGTCCGCCTCGTTCAACGAAAGCGGAAAATGGTTCTCTTCGTCCCTCGCCCTTGGTACCAACGTTGTTGCCAACATAACTGACAGGCTATCCTCTGCCATGCCTTGCTACCATGACCGTGCAATATGTCGGCGTCCTTCCTACTTTTAACACACATGGTGGGCCCATAACCCACAGTTCCACAGGATCGAAACCTGACTCTCCTGTACAACCATGTTTCAAAAGTTATTCCACGCTTGGCTTCGTATGTAATTCACGAGCCACCTTCCGTGTGATCATCAATTCTAGTATTAAACACAATACCTATACCCGTTGCCTTGTTTCAGGCAACGGCGATTGTCTATCCGCTTCAAACTTCTTACGGTACCTTCTTACTTTGCTCTCGATGTGTTTCATTTGCTCAACTCGAGAGATACTCTTTGATCATTCTTGGGATACCCCCGCCCAGATGATTTTCCTTTATAATATTCAATTGTTGTAAAGCTGCCCCTTACCTATTCGTAAGTACGATGGAGTTCCCGAAGAAAGGGTGACGACTTCATCATGATGACATGAAGACATTAATGTAATAGATCAACCTCTTCGAGAAGAGCAACCAAGACCGACAAGATTCGTTAGAATTTTGTAACCAGACCCTTTCCCCCTTATTCCACCTCTTAAATCTCGGGACGAGAAATATTATAGTGGAGGAGAATTGTGGCCTTGGGATAATCAAGCTACAAGAACCTCTCGCTAATGATGCCACGTCACCTTGGTTACTGTTGATAAACTCACGTTAGTTCAAAACGATTCAAATTCAAATTTAAAATATAGGCAAACAAAAAAGTTTTCAAACAATAGAACTAAAATGTTCGGGTTGTGCCAAATAATGCGTAGGTAATTATGGTGGAGAAACCACACTTTTATAAAATATTTAAATACTATAAGATGAATAAAACTGTAGATAAAACAATTAATTAAATGCCTTTTGTATTATATAAAATACTAAACTGTTTTGTTTAGGGTAAAACTTTTATGGTAGTGGGTTTAGTGGTAGTACTAATTTAGGGGTCATCTTTGTACTTTACAAAACTAAAATAAAAGGAGGAACAAAATATAACAGAAAAGAAATAAATAAAACAAAAACAAAAACAAAAAAATAGAATGAACTCCCGCTCGGCCCGACTGGGCCATGGCCCAGCCAGGCCGACCCAACTCCCTTCCCCCGGCCCAACCGCGCCTACAACCCACCCCACTCCCCCGGTGACCTAGTTCGGTCCACCCACTCCCCCCACTCCCACGTCGCTCGCCCCCACTCCCTCTCTGCCTCCCCTCGCTCTGGATCGGGCGCAGGCGCCTCGTCGCCGACGCCACCCCGTGCGCCTCCTACCCCGGCCTTGTGCGTCCTGCCGGCGACCTCGCCGCCTCGACCTCGTCGTCATCTGTCGCCGCACCCCGTCCCCATCTCTTCCCGCGGCCTCGCCTCATCACCGATCCCGACCCCGTCGCACCTCGCCGGCGCCTCGACGCCCACCGCCGTCGCCGCCCGTCTTCGTCCTCCTCCACGACTGGAGCTCCTATGCCTCGTCGGACGCTGTCGTCCTCTTCGTCGTCAGACCTCCCCGACTCCTCCCCAAGCCTACTTAAGCACACCTACAGGGCTCGGTGAGCTCCGCCGTCCGTTCCCTCCCTTTTCCTCTGCTCCCATCGTTGTGCAACACCCGTAGTCGCTGCTGGCCGCCGCCTCATCGCCGACGCTCACAGCGCCTCTGTTGCGCCCGTCATGACGCCCGCTCTCGGCAGGCGCTTCCATAACTCATCGCCCGCACCCCGTGGCCTCACAGCTCGCACGCGAGCCCCGCCTCCGGCACTCGCCTCCCGCGCCCGGCTCCCCTGCTGCTGCTCTCTCCGGCCACGGCCTCACCAAGTGCCCCCTTGTCCCACCCTCTGTGACGCCGGCCTTGCCGCCGCCAGCTGGTCGCCCTGCTCCGGTCCATCTGGCTCGCCTCGTTACGGCGAAGTCTTGGCCCGCACTCCCTTTGCCCATATGCCCGCTAAGGCCCCTAGGGCCTATGACAAATGGGGCCCAACCCCAGAACGTTAAAATAAAAGGAATTAAAATAAATAAATAATAATTAAAATATTAATTAATTAATTAATTAATTAATTAATTAATCCTGTTTAATTAACCTAATTAACTAATGAACCTAATTAACTATTGTTAATTAACTCAGTAGTCTATGACAACCGGGACCCACATGTCAGGTTGACCAGTCAACACCCTGTTGACTGCTGACGTCATGCTGACATCATGATGACGTCAGCAAGCACTATTCTGGATAATGTTGATTTAAAATAATTAAATAAATTTTAAAAATGATTTGAATATTTTTAAATTTAATATAAAATAAACCGTAGCTCGGATGGGAAAACTTTGCACATGAAAGTTGCTCAGATCGACGAGACGAACCTGAATACGCAGCCCGTTCGCCCGCCACACATCCTTAGCATGGCGAACACGCAACTTTCCCCCTCCGGTTCATCTGTCCCAAAACACGAAACACTCGGGATACTTTCCCGGATGTTTCCCCCCTTCACCGGTATCACCACCTACTACGTTAGGGCACACCTGGCACCGGTACTTGTTATGTCATGCATCGATATGCATCTGTTTGCATTGTATTCATTGTTTCTTCCCCCTCTTCTCTCCGGTAGACTACGAGACTGACGCTGCTGCTGGTACCCCGATCGACTACGGTGTTGACGAACCCTCCTTCTTGCCAGAGCAACCAGTGCAAGCCCCCTTGATCACCGGATATCACCTATTCTACTCTCTCGCTTGCATTAGAGTAGTGTAGCATGTTACTGCTTTTCGTTAATCCTATCCTGATGCATAGCCTGTCCTTGCTACTACTCTTTTACCTTTACCTGCAATCCTACATGCTTAGTATAGGATGCTAGTATTCCATCTGTGGCCCATACCCCTGTGCGCTTAGGTTTAGACCGGCGTGCTGACCTCTCTGTTGGCCTAGGTGGGGCTGCGACGTGTTGATCTTCCGCGGCCGGGCATGACCCAGAAAAGTGTGTCCGGCCAAATTGGATCAAGCGTGTT
The DNA here is from genome assembly GCA_021605145.1 of Aegilops bicornis. Taxonomy (NCBI): domain Eukaryota; kingdom Viridiplantae; phylum Streptophyta; class Magnoliopsida; order Poales; family Poaceae; genus Aegilops; species Aegilops bicornis. The sequence continues at coordinate 166,890,505 of CM038672.1, forward strand.
GGGTTATGTGGTGCACCCCTGCAGGGAAGTTTATCTATTCAAATAGCCGTGATGTTCGGTAACAGGACGACTTGGAGTTGTACCTTGACCTTATGACAACTAGAACCAGATACTTAATAAAACACACCCTTCCAATTGCCAGATACAACTCGGTAATCGCTCTCTAACAGGGCTATGAGGAGAGGATCGCCGGGTAGGAGTATGCTATACGATGCTACTTGGAGGACTTCAGTCTACTCACTTCTACATGCTGCAAGACGGAGGCTGCCAGAAGCGTAGTCTTCAAAATGATTAGTTATCCCCCTCTTATTCTGGCATTCTGCAGCTTCACCCATCGATATGGCCCTTTACACATATACCCATGCATATGTAGTGTAGCTCCTTGCTTGCGAGTACTTTGGATGAGTACTCACGGTTGCTTTCTCCCCCCTTTTCTCACTTTCCTTTCTTTCTGGTTGTCGCAACCAGATGCTGGAGTCCAGGAGCCAGACGCCACCGTCGATGACGACCCATACTACACCGGAGGTGCCTACTACTACGTGCAGACCGCTGACGACGACCAGGAGTAGTTAGGAGGATCCCAGGCAGGAGGCCTGCGCCTCTTTCGATCTCAGATCCCGGTTGTGCTAGCCTTCTTAAGGCAAACTTGTTTAACTTATGTCTGTACTCAGATATTGTTGTTTCCGCTGACTCGTCTATGACCGAGCACTTGTATTCGAGCCCTCGAGGCCCCTGGCTTGTATTATGATGCTTGTATGACTTATTTATGTTTTAGAGTTGTGTTGTGATATCTTCCCGTGAGTCCCTGATCTTGATCGTACACATTTGCGTGCATGATTAGTGTACGATTGACTCGGGGACGTCACAACCTTGCAACATGGCGACGCCGTGACAATTTAAGCAAAACAAGGGCGGAGCTCGTGGCGTGGCGGCAGCGTTGCCTTAAAGACGATGATATTCTTTGCGGCGACCTTGAAGCGTTGTGGTTTCCCTTGTTACTCCAACGTAACAACGGTGGTCTTTTAGCCTGGGCTTGGAAGCAAGGTCAGGGGAGGAGGCTTGCAGCGATGCAGTTGTTGCGACGAGGGATACAACGACGGCGATTCTCCAAGTCAAGGGAGGTTGCTGCGGACTGACTGCAATATATGACCGCTCATCTTTGACACCAGCGGCGAGCGGTGTGGCCTAGAGCAGCAAGTCCGTCTTGCGACAGAATCGGAGAGGAGGAAGAGTCATGCAACACCGGTTGCGCCAGCTAGCTGGTGTTTTCCTGATTTGGACGGAAGCACAGAGGTAGAAAGTGAGCAGGGATAGAAAGGGAGGCGACGGAGAGAGTATTTGGGGAACGAGAGGCAAAGAAAGGCGAAGAAGAAGAATCCAATGAAAGAAACTTCGTGAAAATGTATACGCACGTCAAACAAACAAAGGCGATCGATGCGATGCATGAGATAAGTCAAGTGAAACGTGTTTTCCAAACAAATGCTCCCATGAATGCGGCCAGCACGACACGTGACGGCAGCTGAGCGCACCATGTGGCTGGCCCCGCGCGTCAGCTAGGGGTGCCAATTTTTATTTTCTACTCGGGCTGGGGGGAGGGGATCGAATGACCTGGGCTTTATGAGGTAGAAAGGCTGCCCTGAAGTGGAGCTGAGATGGGCTTTATGAAGTCTAAATTAAACATGGGCCTGCAATGTATCATGTGAAACCGAAGCTGCCGGCCTCTGCTCTTTCTTCCCCGGACGGACGGACCAGACGGAGTTGGCGGCGCGAATCCATGGCGCTCCTCTTCTTCGACCTCAGCCTCCTCCCTTCCCCCAACCCCAACTCCTGCCTTCTCGCTGCCGCACGAGCCCTCGAGCTAGGCTACGCTGCCGTCGCCCTCGACCACCCGCACCGCGGCCTACTCGCCGACGCCGACCGCTGCCACACCGCTCCCTTCCCCGCCTTGTCTTCCCTCCCGCTCCCCCCCTCCGCCTCCCTCCATCGTTCCCGCAATGGATCCCCTACCTCCGAGCCCTTCCGCCAGTACACGCGCATCACCCTCTCCCTCGACTCCGCTGCCGCCGCCGCGTCCGCGCTTGCCCCCTCCGCCGCCCGCCTCCTCCGCACATACGACATCGTCGCGGCGCGCCCTCTCACCCAGGCCGCGCTCGACCACCTCTGCCAGTCCGCCACGGAGATTGATGTCATCTCCATCGACTTCTCTCACAAACTGCCATTCCGTCTCAAGCTCCCAATGATCAAGCTTGCACTACAGGTAATCAATCTCCTTCACCACTCTAACCGAATCAATGTTCAATGTCGATGTGTGTGCTCAGCTAACTATATCTCCAACTGATAGCAGATGGGGAAACACTATGAGATTGCATACTCTCCCTCATCGATGATGTCAATTCAAGGAGACAAGTCCTGGCCGAAGCCAAGGTTACTTATCTTGCTCTGCTTTCATTGTTCCTTCACATTGAGTTCAAACATCATCTACTAATCGTGTTTAATGACATTACCCATTACCACCATGCCCCGCAACCTTTTGCAACATATGCGCATATTGCTTGTGTTTCTTTTGGTCTAACAAATTCTTCTCACCTTCACTATGCTCAACACCACTGGTTTGCAGAGACATCTGCACCCTAGCTTAGAATTTCGTATCTCAATCCCCTTGCACTAAACATGCCCTCAGCTCAGCTCACTTGTTTCTTTTGCTAATATACAGTATTTTTCTTCTGTTTGTAGCTGTTGGTGGACTGGACTAAAGGAAAGAATCTCATCATTTCAAGTGCTGCTCATAATGCTAATGAAATTAGAGGCCCCTATGATGTCATAAATTTATGTGTATTTTTGCTTGGTCTTTCTATGGAGCGAGCCAAAGCTGCTATGTCCATAAACTGCAGGTGAGTCATATATCTATTACCTGGAGAGGTTCAGACATCTTATTCCACATGGCCTGAACCATGTAATGATTTGCTGATGTGGCTAGTTTCTCGTACTACTATGAATGCATGTTTTTATCTTAGCATTATTTATTGTTAAAAAATATCAGCCGATAAATCAGTTAACTGACCGATTAATCCCTGCTCGGCGGGTCACCGAGTAGTCGATTAACTGATTTTCTGGCCGACGTACTGGCTGGTTCCCGTACTAATCCTCTACGCGCCAGCGGCCGAGCAGTTACTGGTTAACTATTTCATGAACATTGGCATCCTTTATTTGACGGATTATGAGTTAGTCTAGACTTTAGAAGTCTTCTTTTTTTCTTCTCCTATTTATTCCTGCCCATTTTCTTTCTATGTTTTCAAGAACTCCTTTGTATTCCTATCAAGAGGGTGATTTTGGGGTTTTGGTGGGAAAATAACTTCTACTCCCTCCTTTTCTAAATATAAGCCCTTTTAGATATTTCAATACGGACTACATATGGATGTATATAGACATATTTTAGAGTGTAGATTCACTCATTTTGCTCCGTATGTAGTCCATATTGAAATCTCTAAAAGGTCTTATATTTAGGAACGGAGGAAGTAGTTTATTTAGCTTTAGCTCCGCGTCTGCGTTTGCAACCTACCAGCTGTTGTGTCATTTTACTTTGCACAAGTTTCTATTTAGGAAGGCACCCATTTCACCATGAATCATAATGCAATATTATGTCATCTGTTCATTATCAGGTTGCTTATTTCCAAGGCTACGAGGAAGAAACATTTCTACAAAGAGACAATTAGAATCGATAGACTGTTACCAAATGAGCAACTAAATTCAACAAAGTATAAGGTTGGTGACTGGATTGGTTTGGATCCTATATCTTTTAAAGGTGATCCACAAACTTTGGAGACAAATCTAGAACCTTCTCCCAACAAAGATGAACTACCTGTTTCACCCACAAATTTTCCCGCCAAAGTATTGTGTGAAAAACGTCATGATGCTGATGTGTCTCTCTTTGCCAACCGGTTAGAGCAGTCTACTGATAATAGTGAAATTCCAGTTGAAACTCAAGAGGAAACCTTACAGGCTAGCAGAAGCGAAGCTCACAGTGGCGCTGTTCACACCATCATGGTTAACCCTGAAAACAATGAAATTGTTATGGCTGACAGTGTGCAGGCTTGTGTTGCCTCTTCTGTTGACCAGAAATGCATTGAGGAGCATGTTGAATTTGTTGAGGATGCAATGGAATTAGATGCTACAGAATTGTGCACAATAAACCTCATTTCAGCTGACAGTAGTCCTTTATCCTCCGATGTTATGTTACCATGTTCTTCTCTTCCCCAGAGCATGGAGCTTTTTGACACTAGTCTTGAGAACAAGGATCCTGACCAACCTAGTGAAATCGTAGATCATACTAATACTTGTGCAAATCATGGGTATCGCGCATCTGGTGAGAGGGAGGAACAGGCACCTCTGGATCATGATATTGTTTCATGTTCTGATGTTTGCCTCGAGGGTAAGTGCCTGGACAAACCTGATGATGTTCCAGTTGACTCGAAGACCCATAGAGATGCTGTTGAATCATTGGGGTGCTCAACTGTTGGGCGAGATGATGAGACGCCATTAAATCTTACAGTTCCGTTGAGTACTGATTTATGCGAAGACATTGTACTGCCAGCTCATCAAGTAGAGCAAAATGTGGATGAAGACATAAAAAATACTGACAGTTATAAGGTCGAACAGGTTTACAGAAATGCAATAAGAATGACTTCAGTGGAAAATACTCTCAGTGGTCAAGAGATCAGTTCAGCTGCTGTTGTTTATGATAAGGGGTCAAGTGATGGAACTTGGGCAAATAATGAATTGGAAGAACAGAAATTAAAGAAACCCAATGTTTCATTAAAGAAAGATGTCGCTAAAACAGATGAGGGGCCACTATATTATGATTATGCAGATAAGGTGGATATATCTACAGCTAGATCAGGTGATATGAACTATTCATCATTAATTTGTCTGAATTGGCAACATATCGACATTTACTAACTGCAACTTTACTCTCTTGAGCACGTAATAGAGAATACTGTTTTTTGGTGATACAAGCATTTCCTTTTCTGTTACTTCTTCTCATTCTTGCACTATTATCTAAGCTATTCATGAGATGACACAAAGGGCAATTGAAGCTGTTGTATGTGTTTAAAATAAGGCCATGATAAGTAATTTCTTAAAATGCGGGAATCCTTTTTGAAAATATTGTACTTAGTTTTTAGTATGAAGATATAAACTACTGGTATATTATCCCATACATATCTAAAGTCTTATTGGTTTTGCAGAAAAGCGAAGACAAAAACTATTGTTGCACGGCCCCTCGTATATTCCTTTCTTGGGCTTTCTTAAGCCTGTGTCTTTCAAGAAGAAAGTATGCAAAGTAAGAGGCCTGGTCAAATCTTTACATCATATTGTTTGCCTAAAATGTGCTGGCTAACGCTAATCAATGTTAATTATGAATCATGTGTAAGGTATGAGTTCAGCTGTTCAGGAGCATATTACTGATGCTGAAGCCACTGTCAACCTGTCATGATATACAATAGCCATCACTTAATTCTGCATGACATCACTAATTATATAAGTATTGCTGCAAGATAGAACTGTATTATGGTTTTGACGGTCTATAATCAGCGAAGCAATTTTCTAGTGTAGGCATAGATAAAAAACCGGAAACTTTGCCATAGTCTTGCAAAGTTTGCATGTTATGCATCAGTTATTGCAGGTTCCTCTTTTAGATTGAAATAAACCACCGTGCATAATCACCATTTATGGCCAGTGTGCCGATTTGGTTAACATTAAGCTTTATTGGCTTCCTGAAGTAGCTTTACCTTATTTGTTTGGTCTTGCTATACTCTTTACTAGAATTGCCCAGCGCCGTCAAAATAATGTTGGCAGCCTCTAAAAGGGATATCTTGCCAGTCTTTTCTCGTTGTTGCCTTGGAATCGATCAATCAAATGTACTGGCACTAAAACGAGATGTATAATGTACTGTGAGGACAAGTCATCTTTCTATCACATATGTAGCCACACGCAAAATTACACATGAGTACGCGACATCACACCCTAGGAAACTGAAAAATCTGCTCTCGTGTTGCTCGAAATATGGCAAGTCAATTATAAGATATTAAGATGATTCAGTTAAGATATTCTCAAATATCTTTTGGAAATATGTTCTCCCAGATGTGAACGTATATCGTATGTTTGCTCCTGCTTTGTATTTTATCAGTATAGCTTCCAGGACAACAAGACTAAATACTACTACCTCCATTCACAAATATAACATGTTCTAACTTTTTTCTGAATCGGATGTATATAGACATGTTTTAGTGTGTTTGTTCACTCATTTCAGTCTGTATTGTAGTCCATATTGAAATATTCACAAACATCTTTTTTTTTTGAGAAATTCTTCATTCAAATTACGAATCAGTACAAAGTAGTTGACTCTTACAAGCACACTGAAACGCAAACACAAAGTAGTTGACTCTTACAAGCACATTGAAATATACAAAACATCTTATATTTGTGAACAGAGTATTTCATTCTCTTTGAAAATCAACTGTACCGGCTAGAAGCAGAGGCATGTATTTACTGTAGTAGTTTCAAACGATTTGACCTGGAAAAGTTTTAGAGATCATGACAGCTATTAAAGGCTTCACCCCACAGATGCACCCAAAGGGCGATGTCGGGGCAGAACAGAAATCTTTTCTCCGTATCAGGCATGCCACTGCAAAGAGAAGTCTTATCAGCCTTGGTCAACTTAGTTTCGTTTCTACCAAATCATATGACATTCGAAATAACACATTGGTTGTCCCTTCTGACCGTTATATTACATATCAATTGTGATGTATCTTATGATATCGTATGTGTCGAGTAAATTTACATTGGCACAACCTTTTGGCTCTTAATACCAGTACTTGGAATAATTACTTATCTGTCTAGTCTGTTGCCTATTCTCTATGTTCTTTACACACATAAACTGATCAATTATTGCATCTCAACTCATGCAATGGTGGTGTGACTATTTTTCAGTTGACCTGCTAGCAGAAAGTAAAAATTATGATAACTGCGCTTTATCCTAATAGTCCCACTTGTTTTTGTTATCCTATATTCATTGACAAAGAGCCACTGCCTCAGTGTAGGCTCCTTTCCCCCTCCCTGTGATCCTCTTTTTTTTTTCTCACTCGACACACTATGTCGTCAATGATTTAAACTCATCTGGATGCAATGTAACTCTTGTGTTGACATCTCTGCAGGTCGTATCTAGAAGAAAATCATAACAACTGTTGGGAGTATACAATTCAAACATTTTGCTGCATACCAAAGGCAAACGGATCTACTTGCAATGTGATATCCTGGTGCGCTTTGACTTTATCTTGTCGGTTGGCTAAGGCCACTTGAAGGTTGACTAGCTCGTGTTGTCAGGCTCTTGAGTGGGGTACTGTAGGGATTCATCAGAAGGTGTACCATTATGGGAGAACGGAGTCTTGCAATTGGTTGTGGACACTTCCAATGATCTTACCAACCAATAGCCAACTGAAAACAGCGTCCTGGATCTGTAGCATCAAACTTGTGTCAACTAGATGCTTGAAACAACACAGATCCTTGTGGGGGTCTATCTTCTAGCCTGGAATTTTCAAAAGTGTTATGATTCTTCTCCACTGAAGTCTCGAGAGATTCACTTTCGAAGGTAATGATAGTAGTGGCGCAGACTTTTGAGGGACAAAGTCTAATCAAGGACTGTCTTTCACACTTGCATTCTGTGTTGATCAATGGTCATCAGTCCAGTGAGAGAGAGGTTCATGTGCATCTTAGTTTTTGCAGTTTTGGACATAAATAAACACGCGAGACCTTTACCTTTGCGTCCCATGCTTTCCAGTGCTCTGATTAACAAATGATTAGGAATGTTGGAACGTTAAAAGCAGCCAAATATTTGGCATGCCTAGCCCCACGGAATCGCGGTTTTGCTTATTGGAGCAAAGTGGCAGGGCCTGTTTGTTGCTGTGTAGTCATTTGCAAGTTGAGCACAGTGCATGTGTAGGTGCTGAAAAGAAAGGCATATGGTTTCAAGGGTTTGAGTGGGAAGAGTAGGAGATCGCCCCCAACTTGCTCATGCCTCCAGTGCTGCGCTTAATCCACATTCTTGCTATATTGAGTCGTGACTGCCAGCTTTCATTTATCCTGCTTGTGCCGTGTATCCAAAATCGATTGAGATTCTCCAGTGTCAGTAAAGTTGCATGTATTGGTGATGGTGCCTCCTGCATTGAGCTGGTCTGCGCGTAGCATGAGGGAGGTCATGTATGCTTGCCAGCCTGTTTTCGACGTAGCTTGTATCTGCATCGTCTCCAGTAGTGTACTACCCACGTATTGTTGTTCCAGGAAAGATAGAATCGTGTGTGTTTGCCACGACTTTATATCGTCACTGGAATGGTCTCATCGCACAAGGCAGTAGTAGTAGGTCGTTTCAAATCAGAGTTGACTTGCGTCTTAAGGACGCCAGACGTACAGAGCAATAGCACTAGTAGCTGTACTCCTACATACTGGCGCACACATATATAGAGTAGCTGATCTCCATGCCGGTTACACCACCCAACGAAGAGTAGCCAGTAGACCGACAGCGCAGGCACGAGTCCACGACAGTTGGTGATGTATCACTGGAGCACATCGTCTTCTCTTTGTTATAGCAACAGCGGCAGCGGCAGCGGCAGCAATGGTCCCTTGCTCCCCTCCATGGCGTCCAGCAGCTACGGTGATCTGCTGCTCCTACAAGAGCAGCAGCAGCAGCATCACTACTACTCCCAGTCGATGCAGCGTGTGATGAGCGCCGGAGACCTCCAAGCTCTTGCGGTGCCGCCGGGGACGGGGCCGGCTCCGGTGGGGCGGTACAGCGCGGAGGAGCGGCGGGAGCGCATCGAGAAGTACCGCACCAAGCGCAACCAACGCAACTTCCAGAAGAAGATCACGGTACGTTGATCTTTGCCAGTCTCGTCGTCTGGTCGGTAGCTACAATGCATGTCACGTTAAGTGCGTGTATACTCGTCGTCGTGTCAACTCTGTGTGTTGTGTTTTGGTTTTTAGTACGCTTGCCGGAAGACGCTGGCGGACAGCCGGCCGAGGGTGAAGGGCCGCTTCGCGCGCAACGTCGACGACGACGCAGCAGCAGATCAGCCGGAGGATCCGACGACGACCATGACGGCGGCGGATGTGTCTCTGGTCAACGACGCCAGCAGCAGCAGCAGCAGCAGCATGCCGCCGGAGTGGTGGCCGGCAATGCAGGGCGCGCTGGCCGTGGAGGACGACGAGCTCATCGCCTCCTACCTCGCCGTCTCCTCCATCAACCTCTACTAGTAGCTAGCTAGCTCCTTAATTACTCCTCGCATATTAGTTACGTACTATACTTACTGCTTAATTTATCGTCTACCTTCTCTGTCAACAAAGCTGGCTATATGTACTGGAACCGCCACTACTATTCTTCACGTGTTTATGTTAATATCAAAACGACCAACTAAGAAGATTTCCTTTAACACGAGTTAGGGGCATGCATAATGATGTTATCTTAGCAGTGTCTGTCGAGGTGGAGGAAAGAGAAACCAAAAGAGAAGACTTGTTTTTTGGCGAACGTGGCAAGCAAACTTTTTTATGACAAGTTTACATGGTGGGAGATGGTAAATCCTGCCTTTTTGTCGTAATTTTTTCTTCTTCTCAGAAGTTGTCATGTGTTTCTAAAGAAATTGCCACCCACCCTCCCACAACGTAAATTGCCATCCTTTTTATTTAGAGAAAAGACATCGACCGAGCCCGACCTTGAATTAACACGGCCATCAACCGGCCAGGATTACAAGTAGACGCCCATAGGCAAAGAGAAGGAAAAACAAAGCGATAAGATATAATGTGCTGGACAACAACAAACTAAGCCTCACACGCTACGAATAATGAAGATAAACACTGGGGCATGGAGTCGAAGACGCCGAGGTCCTCCTCCGTGAACGAAGCACCGGGAACAAGAACATGTCGGCTCTGAGGAGAGAGGAAGACTGACACCAGCTGGGAATGCCATCACCAAGCAACTACGGACCGACATGGCACATCCAACCAAATCCATCTCCGAAGAAGGCCACAACCTCCTCATTTGGATCGAAAGAGGCCGCATCGTCGCAAGGTGGATAAGTTCTCACAAGAACTATAGTGAATGCCGCCGAAAGATGGCCACATAGAGAGGGTCAGCGCACCCCCTATGAGCCGTCAGAGGCTCTCCTCTAAAACATTAGCAATTGCCATCCCCTCCCAGCGACCGTTCGCTGGCTATTGGGGTCCTCCAGGATTGAATCCGGAGGCGTCGCCAGAGAGGGATGGAGAGCGATGCGCCCGACTTGCGAATGCAGCTCGTCCACTTGATTATGGATGTGTGTGACCATTGGGCACCAGAGCTCCAGAGAGGCTTGGATCGCCTCCAGTCTCGCCTCGTTGGCGATCCGCCCATCTTCCATCGCCACCGCTTGCTTCTTCTGGTAGTGCGGATTGGGGTATGTAGTCTCCAGATCGCAAGATCAATGGACCTTTGATACCAAATGTAACATTCCTCGCCTCTCGATGGATGTAGGAGGAGTAGTTCGTGGTGAGGCAGAAAGGGGACGGGGTAGGTGAGGAAGGAGGAAGGATTCTAGAGGAGATCAGCTCCTGTAAGTGTTTACAATGACATTTCATAATCCTCTCCACACACACTCTAGGCCTATAAGAAGACTCCAACCACGTTGGCCTGCTCTAGCCAATCACCGCTGCTTGACTCGTCATAGCCCCCACCTCACTTGCAGTCTTGCTCGATCAACTGTCAATCTTGTCAGGTGCTATGGTAAGGTTGGCCCTAACACATGTGGTGCTCTGGTATATTTCATTGATAATAACTTGCCAATAGGAGAGAGAAGTTAAATCTTTTATATCAAGAATTTTGCAAAAGCGGTGGTTGAAGTGTCTAGGTCAGAGTATTTGAGAACACCAATGCTCAGGACATGGCGAGGCTTTTGGAGATGAACAAAGCCTATGGGTTTTCAGATATGCTTGGCTCCATTGATTGCATGCACTAGAAGTGAAAGAACTACCCTGCATCATGATATGGACAAATTCAAATGACACAAGAAGGGTGCCACAATCATTCTTGAGGCTGTGGCCAACCAGGAGACATGAACCTGACATGCATATTTGGGGATTCCTGGTCTTGCAATGACATAATGTGCCAGAGAGGTCACATCTGTTTGCAAAGTCAGCCAAATGGGTAACCACCACCAGTGGAGTTCCAAGCAAATGGCCCATACAACATGGGCTACTACCTTGCAGATGGGGTATATTCGAAGTGGGCAATTTTTCTGAAGCCAATTTCAAGCCCCCAAGGGAAAAAAAGAAGTCTACTTCCATAATGCTCAAGCAACTGCTAGCATAGACATGGAAAGGGCTTCTAAAATTTTGCAAGCCCAGTTTGCTATTATGCGAGGACCGACTAGGTTTCGAGATCAAGAGATCCTCTGGTACATTATCACTACATGTGTGATCATGCACAACATGATCATAGAGAATGAGCATGAGAAAATTTTCGATTACACCTTCTATGAACTCATGGACAAATGGTGTGGGTGCGTAGAAGGGGAAGACTTAATTCGATGCTTTCTTCAGGTGTACCATGGCATTCGAGATTCTCATACCCACGAATATCTTTAAAAAATTCTCATTGAGGAGTGATGGACATTGCACGGGCAACAAGACCACTAATTTTATCTTTATGTTTTCATGTCATGTGTGATGAACTTTGTTGTTATGTGCGATGAACAATTATGTCGAATTTGATGTTGTGGATTGATGAAATATGTAATAATTGATGTTGTGTATTGATGAATTTGATGTTATGTTTATACTATTTGTGTTTTATTTGTTACATATTTTTTGGGTTGAGTTTGATATTATTTGTTTATGCATGCAATTGTAGTGTCCTATTTTAGGACAATTATTAGAGTTTTTACTGTTGGAGAAGAATAATTTCTGATGCCATAGAACTTTTTTTTAGTGCTCTAAATCTATTTTTCTGTGCCATATTTTAGAGCTGCCGTTGAAGATGCTCTAACAGCACCATATTACATGAAAGTGCATGTAAGGCAGAGCTCCATTGAGCTCTTCATTTTTTTCAGCAAAAATACCTTATCCACATCTCAAAAAAATTTGGATTTTTTTTCATGTAGACATATATTTGTAGTATATATGTATAAAGTTTCATGAACATACATATTCATATGTGATCTACACAAAAAAGACAAATACACATATTAAAATAGCTTTTTCTTTATCGTATTTGGATCACATTTTTATGTTTTGTAGCATGCAAATAATTAAATTAGTTGATGAAATTTTATGCATATTTGAAGAATATGAATATGTGTTTGTAGAAAAAAAAGTTAACATTTTTTTTGTGAAACGAGCTCCATGCTCCATAGTACTCCATGGAGTACATAGTGCGATTTGGTGGACGAGTAATTTTTTTTGCGGGGTTGGTGGGCGGGTACATTGGAGGACTTTATTTTAAATGATTTAGAAAAAAAATATTTTTTCAAGTTTTTTTGAAAATAGAAAATAAATCTATGGAAACTTATACATATTCACGACGTATCTGTAAAATTTCTTTCAAAATATTACGATTTGCAAGATGCACAAAAGAACAAATTTCGGCTCAAGAACAACAAAAAATTGATGGCTCCCACCTCTCCTCCCACCTGCTCCACCCACCCCAATGGCGACCTCTGGTAAGAATTTGAAGGATGGAGGGCTTGCTACACTGGCATTTTGGTCCTGGGGTGGCCCTGGCAGATCAGGTGAGGAAGAAATTTGGTTCTACGATTCACTTCTCTCCATCTCGAGATACCAAGGAGTTTTTCTTGGTGGTCTCCTTCTCATCGGCCTCCTTCCCACTTTCGGTTGAATCGGTAGGCATTGCCCTACAATGTTGTATTGGAGGCATTGCAGCTGGTTTCATGGTTATTCAAATCAAGCCTCGGGTATTTCGTTTCTCTGTGGCCAATAACAAGGTTGGTCACTTTATCTATGGGCTCAAGGATCGTATTTGACCAGATTTCATTTGCCATTTCCACTTGTTCAATGGGCACTTCAATTGAAGCCATGTTGTGAATTTTAGTTGGCATGCTGATGAAGAACTTACCTGCATATCTGCCCGCAAACCGGTTGCCATTTCTACGAGTCTTGCTACCCATACTTCTGTTGATGCTTTGGGCTCTGCCTCGGTGAAAGAATTAAGCAAATTTGCTTTGTTACCCATTAAGAAGATGGAGTTTTCTAACAAGCATGCTACTGAAGCTTCTTCTTCTTCTTCAGGATGTTTACCTCCTCCAAGATCGTTTGATCATTCTCAAGTTCATCGTCAATCCGAGCCTCAAAATATCAAATTTGGATCATTTTCGACCAGCATTAATGAGGCTACAGTAACAGCACCCCGAGAGGATAGACTTCGTCTAATGGACATTTATCTCGCTCAGGCAAAATTTGAAGATAATCAATCACAATCATATCTCTTGCTTGGCTCCTTTAAATGCCCTTTGTGGCTTACATACCCGACGTTGCCGCAAAGTTTTTTATCCTCTGCTTTCAAATATGCTCCTCCACATAAGAAATGCCCCCCTATTCACTCGGCCCAACATAAAGCAGACCTGGCCGAAGCTGATTATTCAGAAAAAGAAATTTCTACGCTGGCAAATCATTAGGCCAATTTGTGCGCTCGTTGCCTCCAATGGGGTCACTCTCGATTATCCTGCATGGCCAGGGTGATCTGTATTCACTGCTCAACTCCGGATCATAAGGTGATCAATTGTCCGATGTTGTTATCTCAGCGCTTACAATCAGGCTCACAATCTGGCATTAATACCTTGCTACATGGCAACATGGTCAATCACACGGATTATTTGGCCCCTACTTGCCAAAAAATCCAACCTCGCTCAATTTCTCGTACCAACACCAGATGCAACTTTTGTGGGGCTGATGTCTACTACGCAACCTTCTTCTTGTAGTCGTTGTTGGGCCTCCAAGTGCAGAGGTTTTTAGGACAGTAGCAAGTTTCCCTCAAGTGGATGACCTAAGGTTTATCAATCTGTGGGAGGCGTAGGATGAAGATGGTCTCTCTCAAGCAACCCTGCAACCAAATAACAAAGAGTCTCTTGTGTCCCCAACACACCCAATACAATGGTAAATTGTATAGGTGCACTAGTCCGGCGAAGAGATGGTGATACAAGTGCAATATGGATGGTAGATATAGGTTTTTGTAATCTAAAAATATAAAAACAGCAAGGTAACAAGTGGTAAAAGTGAGCGTAAACGGTATTGCAATGCTAGGAAACAAGGCCTAGGGTTCATACTTTCACTAGTGCAAGTTCTCTCAACAATAATAACATAATAGGATCATATAACTATCCCTCAACATGCAACAAAGAGTCACTCCAAAGTTACTAATAGCGGAGAACAAACGAAGAGATTATGGTAGGGTACGAAACCACCTCAAAGTTATTATTTCCAATCAATCCGTTGGGCTATTCCTATAAGTGTCACAAACAGCCCTAGAGTTTGTACTAGAATAACACCTTAAGACACAAATCAACCAAAACCCTAATGTCACCTAGATACTCCAATGTCACCTCAAGTATCCGTGGGTATGATTATAAGATATGCATCACACAATCTCAGATTCATCTATTCAACCAACACATAGAACCTCAAAGAGTGCCCCAAAGTTTCTACCAGAGAATCAAGACGAAAACATGTGCCAACCCCTATGCATAGGTTCATGGGCGGAACACGCAAGTTGATCACCGTAACATACATCAAGTGAATCACGTGATATCCCATTGTCACCACAGATACGCATCGGCATGACATACATCAAGTGTTCTCAAATCATTAAAGACTCAATCCGATAAGATTACTTCGAAGGGAAAACTCAATCCATTACAAGAGAGTAGAGGGGGAGAAGCAACATAAGATCCAACTATAATAGCAAAGCTCTTGATACATCAAGATCGTGCCAAATCAAGAACACGAGAGAGAGAGAGAGAGAGAGAGAGAGAGAGAGAGAGAGAGCTATCGTACATTCCCTCAGCCCCGAGGGTGAACTACTCCCTCCTCGTCATGGAGATCGCCGGGATGATGAAGATGGCCATCGGTGAGGGTTCCCCCCCTCCGGCAGGGTGCCGGAACAGGGTCCCGATTGGTTTTTGGTGGCTACAGAGGCTTGCGGCGGCGGAACTCCCGATCTATTCTGTTCCCCGAAGGTTTTAGGGTATATTGGTATATATAGGCGGAAGAAATACGTCAGGGGAGCCACGAGGGGCCCACGAGGGTGGAGGGCGCGCCCTAGGGGGGTGGGCGTGCCCCCCTACCTCGTGGCACCCTCGTTCTTTCCTGACATGCACTCCAAGTCTATCAGGTTGCTTTCCTTCCAAAAATAACTTCTCCAGAAGGTTTCATTCCGTTTCGACTCCGTTTGATATTCCTTTTCTTCGAAACACTGAAACAAGGGAAAAAACAGGAACTGGCACTGGGCTCTGGGTCAATAGGTAGTCCCAAAAATAATATAAAAGTGTAAAATAAAGCCCATAAACATCCAAGATGGATAATATAATAGCATGGAACAATCAAAAATTATAGATACGTTGGAGACGTATCAGCATCCCCAAGCTTAATTCACCTTTCGTCCTCGAGTAGGTAAATAATAAAAACAGAATTTTTGATGTGGAATGCTACTTGGCATAATTTCAATGTAATTCTTCTTAATTGTGGTATGAATATTCAGATCCGAAAGATTCAAGATAAAAGTTCGTATTGACATAAAAAATAATAATACTTCAAGCATACTAACTAAGCAATTTTGTCTTCTCAAAATAACATGGCCAAAGAAAGTTCATCCCTACAAAATCATATAGTTTAGTCATGCTCCATTTTCGTCACATAAGAATGCTCTCATCATGCACAACCCCGATGACAAGCCAAGCAATTGTTTCATACTTTAAAAATCTCAAACCTATAAACTCTCACGCAATATATGAGCGCGAGCCATGGACATAGCACTATGGGTGGAATAGAATATGATGATGGGGGTTATGTGGAGAAGACAAAAAGGAGAAAGTCTCGCATCAACGAGGCTAATCAATGAGCTATGGAGATGCCCATCGATTGATGTTAATGCAAGGAGTAGGGATTGCCATGCAACGGATGCACTAGAGCTATAAATGTATGAAAGCTCAACAATAGAAACTAAGTGGGTGTGCATCCAACTTGCTTGCTCACGAAGACTTAGGGCATTTGAGGAGGCCCGTTGTTGGAATATACAAGCCAAGTTCTATAATGAAAAATTCCTACTAGTATATGAAAGTAACAAAACAAGAGACTCTCTATCATGAAGATTATGGTGCTACTTTGAAGCACAAGTGTGGAAAGGATAGTAGCATTGTCCCTTCTCTCTTTTTCTCTCATTTTTTGGGCCTTCTTTCTTTTTTATGGCCTTTCTCTTTTTTGGGGGCCTTCTCTTTTTTTATGGCCTTTCTCTCTTTTTTTATTCCTCACTTGGGACAATGCTCTAGAAAATGATGATCATCACACTTCTATTTATTTACAATTCAATGATTACAACTCGATACTAGAACAAAGTATGACTCTATATGAATGCCTTCGGCGGTGTACCGGGATATGCAATGAATCAAGAGTGACACATGTATGAAAGAGTTATGAACGGTGGCTTTGCCACAAATACTATGTCAACTACATGATCATGCGAAGCAATATGACAATGACGAACGTGTCATGATAAACTGGATGGTGGAAAGTTGTATCGGAATATATCTCGGAATGGCTATGGAAATGCCATAATAGGTAGGTATGGTGGCTGTTTTGAGGAAGATATAAGGAGGTTTATGTGTGAAAGAGCGTATCGTATCACGGGATTTGGATGCACCGCGAAGTTTGCACCAACTCTCAATGTGAGAAAGGGCAATGCACAGTATCGAAGAGGCTAGCAATGGTGGAAGGGTGAGAGTGCGTATAATCCATGGACTCAACATTAGTCATAAAGAACTCACATACTTATTGCAAAAATCTACAAGTCATCAAAACCAAGCACTACGCCAGCATGCTCCTGTGGGATAGATTGGTAGGAAAAGACCATCGCCGTCCCCGACCGCCACTCATAAGGAGGACAATCAAAGAACACCTCATGTTTCAAATTTGTTACATAACGTTTACCATACGTGCATGCTACGGGACTTGCAAACTTCAACACAAGTATTTCTCAAATTCACAATTACTCAACTAGCACAACTTTAATATCACTACCTCCATATCTCAAAACAATCATCAAGCATCAAACTTCTCTTAGTATTCAACACACTCATAAGAAAGTTTTTACTAATCTTGAATACCTAGCATATTAGGATTAAGCACATTACCATGTTGTTTAAGACTCTCAAAATAATATAAGTGAAGCATGAGAGTTCATCTATTTCTTCAAAATAAAACCACCATTGTGCTCTAAAGGATACTCCCTCCGTCCTTTAAAGTGTGTACTTCCAACTTTGTTGGAGGATCAAACTTTCTTAAAGTTTGACCGAGTTTGTGCAAAAATATATCAATGTTTGCGAAATTAAATAGGTATATGATGAAAATATTTTTATAGTGAATCTAATGCTACTAATTTGATGGCATAAATGTTGGTGTATTATTGTAAAAATGCGGTCAAACATAAAAAAATTGACTTTTCAACAAAGTTGGAAGTACACTCTTTAAAGGACGGAGGGAGTATAAGTGAAGCACTAGAGCAAACGACGAACTACTCCGAAAGATATAAGTGAAGATCAATGAGTAGTCAGATAATTATGCAACTATGTGAAGACTCTCCCATTTAATAATTTCAGATCTTAGTATTTTATTCAAACAGCAAGCAAAGCAAAAGAAAATAAATGACGCTCCAAGCAAAACACATATCATGTGGTGAATAAAAATATAGCTCCAAGTAAAGTTACCGATGAATGAAGACGAAAGAGGGGATGCCATCCGGGGCATCCCCAAGCTTAGAAGCTTGGTTGTCCTTGAATATTACCTTGGGTTGCCTTGGGCATCCCCAAGCTTAGGCTCTTGCCACTCCTTATTCCATAGTCCATCGAATCTTTACCCAAAACTTGAAAACTTCACAACACAAAACTTAACAGAAAATCTCGTGAGCTCCGTTAGCGAAAGAAAACAAAAGACCACTTCAAGGTACTGTAATGAACTCATTCTCTATTTATATTGGTGTTAAACCTACTGTGTTCCAGCTTCTCTATGGTTTATAAACTCTTTTACTAGCCATAGAATCGTCAAAATAAGCAAACAACACATAGAAAATAGAATCTGTCAAAAACAGAACAGTCTGTAGTAATCTGTAACTAACGCAAACTTCTGGAACTCAAAAAATTCTAAAATAAATTGGTGGACCTGGGTAATTTGTCTAGTAATCATCTTAAAAAAGAATCAACTAAATATCATTCTCCAGTAAAAAGTTTTAGCTAATCTCGTGAGCGCTAAAGTTTTTGTTTTTTACAGCATGATCATAAAGACTTCACCCAAGTCTTACCAAAGGTTCTACTTGGCACAAACACTAATTAAAACACAAAAACCACATCTAAAAAGAAGCTAGATGAATTATTTATTACTAAACAGAACCAAAAAGGAAGAAACTAAAATAAAATTGGGTTGCCTCTGTAACGCCCCGGATTCGATGCGCCAGGTGTCTGCGAGTTATTCGCCGTCTTTGCCATGTCATTTGCTTGCGTGTTGCATATTGTCATGTCATCATGTGCATTTCATTTTGCATACGTGTTTGTCTCATGCATCCGAGCATTTTCCCCGTTGTCCGTTTTGCAATCCGGCACTCCTATGTTCCCCGGCGTCCCCCTTTCGTCTCTCGTTGTGAGTGGGTGTTAAACTTTCTCGGAATGGCCCGAGGTTTGCCAAGCGGCCTTGGTATACCACCGGTAGACCTCCTGTTAAGTTTCGTGTCATTTGAAGGTCGTTTGATACTCCAACGGTTAACCGGGTAACCGTTAAAGCCTCTTTTGTCTTGCAGCCCAACACCCCTCCAAAGTGGCCCAAAACCCATCCTAACCCCCTCCTTGCTCTCGGTCGTTCAATCACGATTGCGTGGCCGAAAACCGCTCCTCATTTGGACTCTCCTAGCTCCCTCTACCTATAAATATGCCCTCTTCCCCGAAATCCCGCAGTCCAAACCCTAGCTTCTTCCTCCTCCCGCCGACGGACACGTCCACCTGCCGCCCGGACATGTACGCCCCGCTCCCCCCGTCCAACCGCAGCGCGACAAGTCGCCGCCGCCGGCCCCCTCTCTCTCCTCCTTGAGGCCAGCCCGAATCCCAGCGGCCAGCGCCTTGCCGCCCGCGCTCGAGCCTCACACGCCCAGCTGCCGATCGCCGTCCCCGCCCGAGTCATCACCGCCTCCGGGCACCCGCCCTGCGCCTCCTCCGCCGCCTGCCTGGCCGAGCCGCCCGGCCCATGGCCATCTTCGCCGGCCACGGTCGTGATCGCGCCGCCTCGTCTTGCCGACCCGCCCGGCCGCCGTCGACCCCGCGCCGTCCCCGCGCGCCTCGCCCTCGCCCCGTCCGGATCCCTCCGTCCCGCTCCTCCTCATCCCGCGTTGACTCCTCGGAGGGTAAAATTTCCACCAGTCCCGAAATATTTTGCATAATCATGCCATGTTCATTGCATCATAACTTGTTGTATGCTGCTCCGTTTCGTGCGTGTAATATGTCAAATTGTTTGTCTCGACGAGTAACTAATTTCATTCCATTGCATCATGCTCATTTGAGCTCATATGGATGCCCTAATCATCGTTGCAAGAGTGCTATATGATGTTAATCTGCTGAAACTGGTATAACTTGGTGATTTGTCATTTTTGTTGCATTTGATGTGTGCATCTTATGAGCATGAGATCTACATGTGTTTTGTGCTATGTCATTCCATCTTTACAGTGGTGCCATCCGTGGATTTTTTGTGGGTTTGTACTGAGTGCATCGAGCTTGTTAAGTAGGGTACTCGCTGTTGCTGTTTTGCATGTCTGAATCTGCTATATTATGATGCTATGTAAACCTGCTGCTACAAGTCATTCTATGCATAATCTGGAGATGTTCACTAAGTATGTTTTGTTATACATGTCTTGCTCTATCCATACATGCACTTTGTTTCAATTACAGTCTGCTGTAACTTGTCGTAATCTTGCTCTCAAATTGCTAAATAATGTTGTTGTCAGCCTGTTAACATTAAGTTCAATGTTGCCATGATTGTTGTTAGTGATCCATGCACTATATGAACTTTCTCTTGCCATTCTTAGCTTCATAAACATGTCTTCTTACTGTTGATTACCTTTCCATGCCATGTATTGCTCGGTGGTGAGTGGTTCAAGCTCACCAACATGTCTACTTATTGATGTTCCTGCCATGTATGAAGCTGTCATATCATTTGCCATGTTTACATGGGTGCCATCATATTTTCTGTGCCTTTTTGGCTCATGGTCAGTAAAGGACTTTTGTTGTATGCAATTAGTAGATTCATGCCATGCCTTTGTTTGTCATGATAAGTTCCTGTAGCATGTTGTTTGATAGCTCTAAACATTCCAACCTGATGTTATTTCTGCAAAGTCTGAAACTGTTATTATATGCAATCTTGTCATGTCTTTTTGAGCATGTTCTAGTGATTTCTGGAGATATCTCAGTGTTCATTTTTTGTCATGTTTTACCTGTAATTCATGTCCATGCCTTTTGTTTTCACTTTGAGATGTTGTAGCTTAATGTTTTGATGCTTGCAATATGCCTAGTTGCTGTTTTGGACAGCTTGTCCTTTAAACTTGTATAGTGTGTATGTGTTGCACGGTTGCTCCGTTTTGAGTGTGCTCTACATGAAACTTGCTTAGAATTGCATGTAGCTTCATATTATCATGTTGCATCCTTGTTTTGAGGTGTTTGCTTGATGTTTGGATGCATTTTGCGTCAATGCCATGCTTATCTTGTTTTGCTCATATCTTCGAGGCCGTAGCTCCGAATTAAATGAACTTTATATGTAACTTGACTAGAATTTCGTGTAGATCATCTTGGTGCATCTTAAATTTCTGTTTAACAACTTGAACATATGGTTTATTCAGATCTGGACCAATTTCAAAATTTTCATATGAGGACTTACCGGAATTGTTATATATTGTTTCCGGCCTCATTTAAACTTGCTTTGATGTGTTGCTCTTGTATGCATCATCTCTTGCCATGAGTAGCCTCATGTAGCCTTGTCATGCGTCATGCTTGGTTGAGCATCATGCCTTGTTCATGTGTGGTGTGTTTACCTTGTTGTGTGCTTCTCTCGATAGTTCCCGTTTCGTTGCGAGCGTGAGGATTCATTCGTCTACGCTTGGTTCGTCTTCGTGGCTTCATCTTCTTCATGGACTCGTTCTTCTTCCTAGCGGGATTTCAGGCAAGATGACCGTCACCTTGGATCTCATTACTATCATTGCTATGCTAGTTGCTTCGTTCTTTCGCTTTGCTGCATTACCTACCACTTGCTGCTCAAGCCTCCCAATTTGCCATGTCAACCTCTAACCTTTGTCACCCTTCCTAGCAAACCGTTGTTTGGCTATGTTACCGTTTTGCTCAGCCCTCTTATAGCGTTGCTAGTTGCAGGTGAAGATGAAGATTTCTCCATGGTGGATTATGTTATGTTGGGATATCACAATATCTCTTATATTATTAATGCATCTATATATTTGGTAAAGGGTGGAAGGCTCGGCCTTATGCCTGGTGTTTTGTTCCACTCTTGCCGCCCTAGTTTCCGTCATATCGGTATTATGTTCCTGGATTTTGCGTCCCTAACGCGGTTGGGTGATTTATGGGACCCCCTTGACAATTCGCTTTGAATAAAACTCCTCCAAAGAAGGCCCAACATTGGTTTTACCATTTGCCTCACCACCACCTACTTTTCCCTTGGGAGTAATTAACCCAAGGGTCATCTTTATTTTAGCCCCCCCGGGCCAATGCTTGTCTAAGTGTTGGTCCGAACTAGAGCCCTTTGCAACGCCTCCTCGGGGAAACTCGAGGCTTGGTTTTAGTTGTACGGACTGCTCATCCGGTCGTGGCCTGAGACGAGATACGCGTGGCTACTATCGTGGTGTCGACGCCGGAGGTCTTGCTGGTCTTGTTTTATTACTGTCGAAATGTCTTGTAGCCGGATTCCGAGACCGATCGGGTCTTCCGGGAGAAGGAATATCCTTCGTTGATCGCGAGAGCTTATCATGGGCTAAGTTGGGACACCCTGCAGGTATAATCTTCGAAAGTCGTGCACTGCGGTTATAGGCGGATGGGAATTTGTTAATATCCGGTTGTAGTAAACTTGAAGTAAACTCTTCTAAAATACACCAACCGTGCGTAATCGTGAGTGTCTCTTTTCGGGTTGATCGAGAGGAGAACACGGTTTCTGGGTTATGTCTGACGTAAGCAGGAGTTCAGGATCACTTCTTGATCATTACTAGTTGACGACTGTTCCTTTGCTCCTCTTCTCGCTCTTATTTGCGTATGTTAGCCACCATATCATGCTTAGTCGCTGCTGCAACCTCACCACTTTACCCCTTCCTTTCCCATTAAGCTTTGCTAGTCTTGATACCCATGGTAATGGGATTGCTGAGTCCTCGTGGCTCACATTACTACACCAACGATTCTGCAGGTACAGGTTTATGCGATGATCATGACGCGAGAGCGATGTTTGCTTGTTTGGAGTTCTTCTTCTGCTTCTTCTTTCGATCAGGGGATAGGTTCCAGGTCGGCAGCCTGGGCTAGCAGGGTGGATGTCGTTTGAGCTTCTGTTTGTGTTTCATCCGTAGTCGGATGTTGATCTTATGGATGAGGTATTGTTGTATTCGTGTGACATTGTATGCCTTATGTATGTATCCCCATCTATTATGTAATGTTGGTGTAATGATATCCACCTTGCAAAAGCGTTTCAATATCTTGGGTCTATCCTTGGTGGGACCTTCGAGTTCCTTTTGGATAGGGTCGCATATTGGGCGTGATACCTCCCAACAAGCGCTATCGTTTAATGCCCCTAGCTAGGCATGATGATTTCAATGATGCTCACATAAAAGATAAGAATTGAAACATAAAGAGAGCATCATGAAGAATATGACTAGCACATTTAAGTCTAACCCACTTCCTATGCATAGGGATTTTGTGAGCAAACAACTTATGGGAACAATAATCAACTAGCATAGGAAGGCAAAACAAGCATAACTTTAAAAATTTAATCACATAGAGAGGAAACTTGATATTATTGCAATTCCTACAAGCATATATTCCTCCCTCATAATAATTTTCAGTAGCATCATGAATGAATTCAACAATATAACCAACACCTAAAGCATTCTTTTCATGATCTACTTGCATAGAAAATTTACTACTCTCCACATAAGCAAATCTATTCTCATCAATAGTAGCGGGAGCAAACTCAACAAAATAACTATCATGTGATTGAAAATTAAGATCAAGATGACAAGTTTCATGGTTATCATTATTCTTTAAAGCATACGTGTCATCACAATAATCATCATAGATAGGAGGCATGCTTTCATCATAGTAAATTTTCTCATCAAAGCTTGGGGGACTAAACATATCATCTTCATCAAACATAGCATCCCCAAGCTTGTGGCTTTGCATATCATTAGCATCGTGGGTATTCAAAGAATTCATACTAACAACATTGCAATCATGCTCATATTTTATGCCATCTATGTAATTCTTCTTCTAGCACCTTGACACAATTTTCCTTTCCATCATACTCCCGAAAGATATTAAAAAGATGAAGCGTATGAGGCAAACTCAATTCCATTTTCTTGTAGTTTTCTTTTATAAACTAAACTAGTGCTAAAACAAGAAACAAAAGATTCGATTGCAAGATCTAAAGATATACCTTCAAGCACTCACCTCCCCGCAACGGCGCGCAAGCTGCTTGATGTCTACTACGCAACCTTCTTCTTGTAGACGTTGTTGGGCCTCCAAGTGCAGAGGTTTGTAGGACAGTAGCAAGTTTCCCTCAAGTGGATGACCTAAGGTTTATCAATCCGTGGGAGGCGTAGGATGAAGATGGTCTCTCTCAAGCAACCCTGCAACCAAATAACAAAGAGTCTCTTGTGTCCCCAACACACCCAATACAATGGTAAATTGTATAGATGCACTAGTTCAGCGAAGAGATGGTGATAAAAGTGCAATATGGATGGTAGATATAGGTTTTTGTAATCTAAAAATATAAAAACAGCAAGGTAACAAGTGGTAAAAGTGAGCGTAAACGGTATTGCAATGCTAGGAAATAAGGCCTAGGGTTCATACTTTCACTAGTGCAAGTTCTCTCAATAATAATAACATAATTGGATCATATAACTATCCCTCAACATGCAACAAAGAGTCACTCCAAAGTCACTAATAGCGGAGAACAAACAAAGAGATTATGGTAGGGTACGAAACCACCTCAAAGTTATTCTTTCCAATCAATCCGTTGGGCTATTCCTATAAGTGTCACAAACAGCCCTAGAGTTCGTACTAGAATAACACCTTAAGGCACAAATCAACCAAAACCCTAATGTCACCTAGATACTCCAATGTCACCTCAAGTATCCGTGGGTATGATTATACGATATGCATCACACAATCTCAGATTCATCTATACAACCAACACATAGAACCTCAAAGAGTGCCCCAAAGTTTCTACCGGAGAATCAAGACGAAAACGTGTGCCAACCCCTATGCATAGGTTCATGGGCGGAACCCGCAAGTTGATCACCAGAACATGCATCAAATGAATCACGTGATATCGCATTGTCACCACAGATACGCACGGCATGACATACATCAAGTGTTCTCAAATCATTAAATACTCAATCCGATAAGATTACTTCAAAGGGAAAACTCAATCCATTACAAGAGAGTAGAGGGGGAGAAGCAACATAAGATCAAACTGTAGTAGCAAAGCTCGCGAGACATCAAGATCGTGCCAAATCAAGAACATGAGAGAGAGAGAGAGAGATCAAACACATAGCTCATACCCTCATGCCCGAGGGTGAACTACTCCCTCCTCATCATGGAGATCGTCGGGATGATGAAGATGGCCACTGGTGAGGGTTCCCCCCTCCGGCAGGGTGCCGGAACAGGGTCCCGATTGGTGTTTGATGACTACAGAGGCTTGCGGCGGCGAAACTCCCGATCTATTCTGTTCCCCGAAGGTTTTAGGGTATATTGGTATATATAGGCGGAAGAAATACGTCAGGGGAGCCACGAGGGGCCCACGAGGGTGGAGGGCGCGCCCTAGGGGGGTGGGCGCGCCCCTACCTCGTGGCTCCCTCATTTCTTTCCTGACGTGCACCCCAAGTCTATCAGGTTGCTTTCCTTCCAAAAATAACTTCTCCAGAAGGTTTCATTCCGTTTTAATTCGTTTGATATTCCTTTTCTTGAAACACTTAAACAAGGGAAAAAACAGAGGCGGCACTTTGGGCTCTGGGTCAATAGGTTAGTCCCAAAAATAATATAAAAGTGTAAAATAAAGCCCATAAACATCGAAGATGGATAATATAATAGCATGGAACAATAAAAAATTATAGATACGTTGGAGACGTATCAGGGGCCTACAACCACGTGGCATGATCTTGCTATTCTAAACGCTGGCATGAGACATGGAAATGGGTCCCCAAGCAAATTCGACATTCCAAAACTGCCTTGGACGGTCGCAAACTCCGCCTCGAGTTTCCAAAAGACACCGCCCAATACCATCGTCGCCCTCCTGACACCACCTTCACTCCACACTTCACATCCATCGCCATCGACGACTCCACCCCCACTGCACCTCGCCGCCATGGCCAACTACCCACTCAATCCGTGCCTTTCCTACCGCTGGGCTTCGCCGTCGAGCCGGGGGCTGCAGATCGCTTGGTGCGCAGTGGGATGGTGGTCGGGCCCATCCCACCTCTGAACCATGACTTCTTGGCGATTGCCGAAGCCAGCGCCTACGTCCCTCTCCATCGCCGGGCCGCCATCCGTGCTGCGGTGCAAGGTTTGCTTCATGAGGCCCAACTCTTTACCACAGAGGATAGTGACCATCCATTTGGCATTGGGATCTTTGGGTTTGCGGATTCTTTCCTTCATGATACTGCGGTTGCTACTCCATTAGAGCTTGAGGATGAAGATTTGCTCATAACTTTCGTACCGCACAATGAAGCTCTCAATAGGTGCACTACTACCTTTGGTCCTGCTGTTTGGCTCATGTTTTTGGATTCCCCTATGATTATCAAACAGATTATTACATCACCAAAGCATTAGGGGGTTATGGGTCTCTGATTTCATGGTACAATCCTAGACAGGATAGAAGATTTATGTTGGTAAAAGCAGGTCATACGTGATGCGGAGCATCCCTCACTCATCCCCATGGACGCACCTACATCTTCCTCAACACCACGTGGACCCATGACTCGAGCTCGAGCTAAAGCTATTGAAGATAAGGTGAACTCGCTCCTCTCCGAACTCCCTCTTCCTAATCATGAGACATGGCTACTACCTCATCCGGAAACTCTATGTGTAATCAGGTACTTGGGAACGAGCCAAGGAACAGCTACTTGCAAGAGCAAAGACGACGAGGACCCAAGCGTGATGGAGAAGAAAAGCTGCTGAAGCTACAGGCGTCGGACGACCGACCAAGTCCGGATGTCCGATGACTCCCAGGCCACGGACGACCGACGCCCTCCGGACGTCCGACAGCTGGGCACCCGAATGGAAACTCACGGAAGACCGAACCCACCGGACGACCGGACGACCCATACCAGAGCCGAATCTACGGACGTCCGAGCCTTCCCGAAGCCCCGGACGACCGACGCACCCGAGTCTGAGCCGAATCTACGGACGTCCGAGCCCTGCCGGATGTCCGGACCGTCACGAGCCTCCGGACGTCCGACGCCTTCCGGACATCCGGCCCCTGAGTGATCGCGCCCGTGGGCTGGAGCCCTTGTACCCCTTCACTTCGCCCCCATTTGCACTATGACTATAAATAGACCTCCTCCTCCTCCTAGTTAGGGTTAGCAAAGGATTAGCTCATATTTGTGTGAGAGCTTTGCTCATCCACTTGGTTACCTTCTCCTCGGAGAAGATCCTTCCAAGAGGATTCAAGACCCCCTTCTAGGGTGGACCCCCATCAAGACCTCCTCACGGAGAAGACCGGCTACTCGTGTATCTTTCCTTTGTTGATTTTGGATCTTGTGCTACCTTATGTGTTCGGTGATCTAGCCCTTGTGTGATCGGGACTTGTCGGTTTAGTGTTTCTCTTGTGTGTTTTTCCTTGTGTTCTTCCGCTCGTTCATCGTGTTCTCCCCGTAGGATCCCCTCCAAACGTGAAAGATCTCCGACTAGGGCTCCACCCTACATCATCTTGGTATCATGAGCCACGTTGATCACGTTTTTGGAGCCCCTACCCCGTGTTTTCTAGCTTGATTTTGTTGTTTTTGTCCTAAATCGAAAATTCCCCACCAAAAATAGCCCCAATTTTTTTGTGATTTGTTGGTGAGTTGAGATTTTGTTGGATTTGGTCCATGGATTTGAGTTGCTACGTGTGGATCTAGCTTTTCCCATCCTCCCCACCCTTTTCCATCCATCAATCCGCTCAATTTTGACCTCACCATCTTCTTCCACCTCAAAATCGCCCCGGCCCAACCTGCGTTGACCCCGACCACCGGACGTCCGACCTTTCCGGACGACCGGAACCCCTGTCCCAATTCAAATTTACGGACGACCGGACCCTGCCGGACTTCCGACGGCCGGACGACCGGAAAAGCCGGACATCCGTGAAACCCTGACGAAACTGAAATTGTTCAGTGCAGCCACCTTCCACCACATCATCCAAAACCACATACACCACCATCCTCCCCAATACATCCTATGACGATTTTGCCATATTTTGGTCCTTGAGATTTTGAGTTGCGGTTCCCGTGTCCTATTGTGTTTCGGCTATCTAGGTACGGTTCGACTTCATCATCACCTCGGCTCATCTTCGCAAGGGTCACATCATCGCCAAGGACGGTAACATCGTCGACATCTTTGTCATACCTTGCAATTGCATTGATACCCACATGGCATTACTTTTGCGTAGCTTACCCATTGAGACTAGCCATTGAGTATTGCCGGCAACGTGACTTGTGCACATTAGTGATCATACTCCATAGCATACATACCATACCACCGTGGTGCATATCTTGGGATCCATTTGTGTGTCACAAAGTTGTCATAGCATACACAATTGCTATCTTGGTTCGTGAAGTTTTGCATGAGAAAAGAGCTCAAAAGTGAAAGAGCCACCCAAGCTTTTAAGCAAAGAGGAAAGATAAGCAAAGAGCTTATGAGCAAGAACCATAGCATCATATTACATTAAGATTGTCATATTGGATCATCTTGGATCATAGCACCGAATACCATACATATAGCATACGTGGGATAGATATAGTTGCATTTTGGCCTAGTAGGTTGTGCACAAGTTCCGTATCTGCCTATTGTGCAATCGTGCTAGTGTCTCTCTAGTATTGTGCAACAAGAGCATTTTCGTGGATTCCACATTTTAGCTCACTTTTGGTTTGCACAATCCCACTTATCTATTTGCGTGTGTGTTTCTGTGTACCATTATTTGCTTGGTCTACTTGTTGCATTTGCAAATTTGTGAACCTTTTCCAACATTATTGATGCTCACTTACAATTGCATCAAATTTTGTGCCACCATCCTTACCAAGCTCCACCATAAGATTTTATTTGTGTAGGTGTGAGAACCGACAAGGATTGGTACCAATAGTGCTATTTCATTGTCCGCATTTGAGTGAACTTGATTCATCATCAACATCGGTCAAAGGTACATTGGTATAAGTGTTGGAAATATGCCCTAGAGGCAATAATAAAAGGATTATTATTATATTTCCTTGTTCGTGATAATTGTATTTTATTCATGCTATAATTGTATTATCCGGAAATCATAATACACGTGTGAATACATAGACCACAACATGTCCCTAGTGAGCCTCTAGTTGACTAGCTCGTTGATCAATAGATAGTCATGGTTTCGACTATGGACATTGGATGTCATTGTTAACGGGATCACATCATTAGGAGAATGATGTGATGGACAAGACCCAACCCTAAGCATAGCACAAGATCGTGTAGTTCGCTTTTGCTAGAGTCTTTCCAATGTCAAGTATCTTTTCCTTAGACCATGAGATCGTGTAACTCCGGATACCGTAGGAGTGCTTTGGGTGTACCAAACGTCCACAACGTAATCGGGTGACTATAAAGGTGCACTCATGTATCTCCGAAAGTGTCTCATTGGGTTGTCACGGATCGAGACTAGATTTGTCACTCCGTGACACGGAGAGGTATCATCGGGCCCACTCGGTAATGCATCATCATAATGAGCTCAAAGTGACCAAGTGTTTGGTCACGGATCATGCATTACGGTATGAGTAAAGTGACTTGCGTAACGAGATTGAACGAGGTATTGGGATACCGATGATCGAATCTCGGAAAGTAACATACCGATTGACAAAGGGAATTGTATACTGAGGTTGCTTGAATCCTCGACATCGTGGTTCATCCAATGAGATCATCGAGGAGCATGTGGGAGCCAACATGGGTATCCAGATCCCGCTGTTGGTTATTGACGGAGAGCCGTCTCGGTCATGTCTACATGTCTCCCGAACCCGTAGGGTCTACACACTTAAGGTTCGGTGGCGCTTAGGGTTGTATGAATATGAGTATGCAGCAAACCAAATGTTGTTCAGAGTCCCAGATGAGATCCCGGATGTCACGAGGAGTTCCGGAATGGTCCGGAGGTAAAGAATTATATATAGGAAGTGCTATTTCGGCCATCGGGAGAGTTTCAGGGGTCACCGATATTGTACCTGGACCACCGGAAGGGTCCCGGGGGTCCACCGGGTGGGGCCACCTATCCCGGAGGGCCCCGTGGGCTGAAGTGGGGAGGGAACCAGCCCCTAGTGGGCTGGTGCGCCTTGGGCCCCCGCGCCTAGGGTTGGAAACCCTAGGGGTGAAGCGCCCACTTGCCTTGAGGGCAAGCCTCCCCCTTGGCCGCCGTCCCCTTGGGAGATCTCGATCTCAGGGCCGGGCGCCCCTAGGGGCCTATATAAAGTGGGGAGGGAGGGCAGCCGCACCCTGAAGTCTTGGCGCCTCCCTCCCCCTGCTACACCTCCTCCTCCTCCCGTAGTTGCTTGGCGAAGCCCTGCGGAACCTGCTTGCATCCACCACCACGCCGTCGTCTTGCTGGATCTTCATCAACCTCTCCTTCCCCTTGCTGGATCAAGGCGGAGGATACGTCACGCTGACCATTCGTGTGTTGAACGCGGAGGTGCCGTCCGTTCGGCGCTAGGATCTCCGGTGATTTGGATCACGACGAGAACGACTCCCTCAACCCCGTTCTCTTGAACGCTTCCGCACGCGATCTACAAGGGTATGTAGATGCATCTCTCTCTCTCGTTGCTAGATGAACTCATAGATGGATCTTGGTGAACGTAGGAAAAATTTTATTTTGTGCAACGTTCCCCAATAGTGGTATCAGAGCCAGGTTTATGCGTAGTTCTCTATTGCACGAGTAGAACACAAATCTGTTGTGGGCGTAGATGTTGTCAACTTTCTTGCCGTTACTAGTCTTATTTGGTTCAGTGGTATTGTGGGATGAAGCGGCCCGGACCGACCTTACACGTACGCTTATGTGAGACAGGTTCCACCGACTGACATGCACTAGTTGCATAAGGTGGCTAGCGGGTGCCTGTCTCTCCCACTTTAGTTGGAGCGGATTCGATGAAAAGGGTCCTTATGAAGGGTAAATAGAAGTTGACAAATCACGTTGTGGCTTTCACGTAGGTAAGAAAACATTCTTGCTAGAACCCTATTGCAGCCACGTAAAAACTTGCAACAACAATTAGAGGAGTCTAACTTGTTTTTGCAGCAAGTGTTTTGTGATGTGATATGGCCAAAGTTGTGATGAATGATGAATGATATATATGTGATGTATGAGATCATATTCTTGTAATAGGAATCACGACTTGCATGTCGATGAGTATGACAACCTGCAGGAGCCATAGGAGTTGTCTTTATTTTTGTATGACCTGCGTGTCATTGAGAAACGCCATGTAAATTACTTTACTTTATTGCTAAACGTGTTAGCCATAGTAGTAGAAGTAATAGTTGGCGAAGCAACTTCATGGAGACACGATGATGGAGATCATGGTGTCATGCGGTGACAAGATGATCATGGAGCCCTCAAGATGAAGATCAAAGGAGCTATATGATATTGGCCATATCATGTCACTACTATATAATTGCATGTGATGTCTATTATGTTTATGCATCTTGTTTACTTAGAACGACGGTAGTAAATAAGATGATCCCTTATAATAATTTCAAGAAAGTGTTCTCCCTAACTGTGCGCCGTTGCTAAAGTTCATCGTTTTGAAGCACCACGTGATGATCGGGTGTGATAGATTCTTACATTCACATACAATGGATGTAAGACAGTTTTACACATGCAAAACACTTAGGTTAACTTGACGAGCCTAGCATGTACAGACATGGCCTCGGAACACAAGAGACCGAAAGGTCGAACATGAGTCGTATGGAAGATACGATCAACATGGAGATGTTCACCGACGATGACTAGTCCGTCTCACGTGATGGTCGGACACGGCCTAGTCGACTCGGATCATGTAACACTTAGATGACTAGAGGGATGTCAAATCTGAGTGGGAGTTCATTAAATAATTTGATTAGATGAACTTAATTATCATGAACATTAGTCTAAAATCTTTGCAAAATGTCTTGTAGATCAAATGGCCAACGCTCATGTCACCATGAACTTCAACGCTGCTCCTAGAGAAAACCAAGTCGAAAGACGATGGCGGCAACTATTCGGACTGGGTCCTAACCTGAGGATCATCCTCATAGCAGCCAAGAAACAATATGTCCTAGAAGCACCGCTAAGTGAAGCACCCATCCCAGAGAACCAAGACGTTATGAACGCTTGGCAGTCTCGTGTTGATGATTACTCCCTCGTTCAGTGCGGCATGCTTTACAGCTTAGAACCGGGCTCCAAAAGCGTTTTGAGCAACACGGAGCATATGAGATGTTCGAGGAGCTGAAAATGGTTTTCCAAGCTCATGCCCGGTCGAGAGATATGAAGTCTCCGACAAGTTCTATAGTTGTAAGATGGAGGAAAATAGTTCACAAGGAGCACATACTCAAAATGTCTGGGTTGCACAACCGCATGTCCCAGCTGGATATTAACCTCCTGACGAGGCGGTCATTGACAGAATCCTTGATCGCTCCCACCGAGCTACAAGAGCTTTGTGATGAACTACAATATGCAGGGGATGGTGAAAACTATTCCTGAAGTATTTTCAATGCTGAAGTCAGCAGAGGTAGAAATCAAGAAAGAACATCAAGTGTTGATGGTCAATAAAACCACTAAGTTCAAGAAGGGCAAGGGTAAGAAGAACTTCAAGAAGGACGGCAAGGATGTTGCCGCCCGAAAGTCGATTCTTGGGAGGAAGTCAAAGAATGGACCCAAGCACGAGATCGAGTGCTTTTATTGCAAAGGGAAGGGTCATCGAAGCGGAACTGCCCCAAATACTTAGCGCATAAGAAGGCCGGCAACACTAAAGGTATATTTGATATACATGTAATTGATGTGTACCTTACCGATTACTCGTAGTAACTCCCGGGTATTTGATACCGTGTCGTTGCTCACATTTGTAACTCACAGCATGAACTGCGGAATATTCGGAGACTGGCGTAGGACGAGGTGACGATTCGCGTCGGGAATGGTTCCAAGGTCGATGTGATCGCCGTCGGCACGCTACCTCTAAATTTACCTACGGGATTAGTTTTAAACCTCAATAATTGTTATTTAGTGCCAAATTTGAGCATGAACATTGTATCAGGATCTCGTTTAATGCGAGATGGCTACTCATTTAAATCTGAGAATAATGGTTGTTCTATTTATATGAGAGATATGTTTTATGGTCATGCTCCGATGGTCAATGGTTTATTCTTAATGAATCTCGAGCGTAATATTACACATATACATAGCGTGAAAACCAAAAGATGTAAAGTTGATAACGATAGTCCCACATACTTGTGGTAATCGCCGCCTTGGTCACATTGGTGTCAAGCGCATGAAGAAGCTCCATTCGATGGACTTTTAGAGTCTCTCGATTATGAATCATTTGACACATGCGAACCATGCCTCATGGGCAAAATGACCAAGACTCCGCTTCTCCGGAACAATGGAGCGAGCAACCAACTTATTGAAAATCATACATACCGATGTGTGCGGTCCAATGAGCGTTGAGGCTCATGGAGGATATCATTATGTTCTCACTCTCACCGATGACTTGAGTAGATATGGGTATGTCTACTTGATGAAACACAAGTCCGAGACCTTTGAAAAGTTCAAGGAATTTCAGAATGAGGTAGAGAATCAACGTGACCGAAAAATAAAGTTCTTACGATCAGATCGTGGAGGAGAATATTTAAGTCACGAATTTGGTACACACTTAAGGAAATGTGGAATCGTTTCACAACTCACGCCGCCTGGAACACCGCAGCGTAACGGTGTGTCCGAACGTCGTAATCGCACTCTATTGGATATGGTGCGATCTATGATGTCTCTTACAGATTTACCGCTATCATTTTGGGGATACGCTCTAGAGACAGCTACATTCACTTTAAATAGGGCACCGTCTATATCTGTTGAGATGACACCGTATGAATTATGGTTTGGGAAGAAACCTAAGCTGCTTCTAAAAGTTTGGGGATGCGATGCTTATGTCAAGAAACTTCAACCCGAAAAGCTCGAACCCAAGTCGGAAAAATGCGTCTTCATAGGATACCCTAAGGAAACCATTGGGTATACCTTCTACCTTAGATCCGAAGGCAAGATCTTTGTTGCCAAGAACGGATCCTTTCGGAAAAGAGTTTCTCTCGAAAGGAGTAAGTGGGAGGAAAGTAGAACTCGATGAAGTACTACCTCTTGAACCGGAAAGTAGTGCAGCTCGTGAAAATGTTCTGTGGTGCCTACACCGAATCGGAGAGGAAATTAATGATGATGATCAAGGTACTTCGGATCAAGTTGCTACCGAACTTCAGAGGTCCACAAGGACACGCTCCACACCAGAGTGGTATGGCAACCTGTCACGGAAATCATGTTGTTAGACAACGGTGAACCTTCGAACTATGAAGAAGCGATGGCGGGCCCAGATTCCAACAAATGGCTTGAAGCCATGCAATCCGAGATAGGATCCATGTATGAAAACAAAGTATGGACTTTGGACAGACTTGCCCGATGATCGGCGTGACGATAGAAAACAAATGGATCTTTAAGAAGAAGACGGACGCGGATGGTAATGTTACCATCTATAAAGCTCGACTTGTCGCTAAAGGTTATCGCCAAGTTCAAGGGGTTGACTACGATGAGACTTTCTCTCCCGTAGCGAAGCTAAAGTCCATCCGAATCATGTTAGCAATTGCCGCATACTATGATTATGAGATATGGCAAATGGACGTCAAAACAGCATTCCTTAACTGCTATCTTAAGGAAGAACTGTATATGATGCAGCCGGAAGGTTTTGTCGACCCTAAGAATGCTAACAAGGTATGCAAGCTCCAGCGATCCATTTATGGGCTGGTGCAAGCATCTCGGAGTTGGAACATTCGCTTTGATGAGATGATCAAAGCGTTTGGGTTTATGCAGACTTATGGAGAAGCCTGCGTTTACAAGAAAGTGAGTGGGAGCTCTGAAGCATTTCTCATATTATATGTAGATGACATACTTTTGATGGGAAATGATATGGAACTTTTGGACAACATTAAGGCCTACTTGAATAAGAGTTTTTCAATGAAGGACCTTGGAGAAGCTGCTTATATATTAGGCATCAAGATCTATAGAGATAGATCGAGACGCCTCATAGGTCTTTCACAAAGCACATACCTTGATAAGATATTGAAGAAGTTCAAAATGGATCAGTCCAAGAAAGGGTTCTTGCCTCAGACATAAGGTGTGAAATTGAGCTCGGCTCAATGTCCCACCACGACGTAAGATATAGAAGAGATGAGTGTCATCCCTATGCATCGCCATAGGGTCTATTATGTATGCCATGTCAGGTACCGGACTGATGTAAACCTTGCCGTAAGTTTGGTAGGAAGGTACCAAAGTAATCCCGCAAGGAACACCGGACAGCGGTCAAGAATATCCTGAAGTACCTAAAAGGACTAAGGACATGTTTCTCGTTTGTGGAGGTGACGAAGAGCCTCGTCAGAAGGGTTACGTCGACGCTTAGCTTCGACACGCATCTGGATGACTCTAAGTCACAAACAGGATACGTGTATATGTTGAATGGTGGAGCGATGGTAGTGCATTTTGCAAGCGAAAGCGTCGTGGCGGGATCTACATGTGAAGCGGAGTACATGGCAGCCTCGGAGGCAGCGCATGAAGCAATTTGGGTGAAGGAGTTCATCGCCGACCTAGGAGTCATACCCAATGCGTCGGGGCCAATCAAACTCTTCTGTGACAACGCTGGAGCTATTGCTCTTGCCAAGGAGCCCAGGTTTCACAAGAAGACCAGACACATCAAGCGTCGCTTCAACTCCATTCGTGAAAATGTTCAAGATGGAGACACAGAAATTTGAAAAGTGCATACGGATCTGAATGTCGCAGATCCGTTGACTAAACCTCTTCCATGAAAGCAAAACATGATCAACACCAGAACTCTATGGGTGTTCGATTCATCACAATGTAACTAGATTACTAACTCTAGTGCAAGTGGGAGACTGTTGGAAATATGCCCTAGAGGCAATAATAAAAGGATTATTATTATATTTCCTTGTTCGTGATAATTGTCTTTTATTCATGCTATAATTGTATTATCCGGAAATCGTAATACACGTGTGAATACATAGACCACAACATGTCCCTAGTGAGCCTCTAGTTGACTAGCTCGTTGATCAATAGATAGATAGTCATGGTTTCCTGAGTATGGACATTAGATGTCATTGATAACGGGATAACATCATTAGGAGAATGATGTGATGGACATGACCCAATCCTAAGCATAGCACAAGATCGTGTAGTTCGTTTTGCTAGAGTTTTTCCAATGTCAAGTATCTTTTCCTTAGACCATGAGATTGTGTAACTCCGGATACCGTAGGGAGTGCTTTGGGTGTACCAAAGCGTCACAACGTAGCTGGGTGACTATAAAGGTGCACTACGGTATCTCTCGAAAGTGTCATTGGGTTGTCACGGATCGAGATCGGATTTGTCACTCCGTACACGGAGAGGTATCACTGGGCCCACTCGGTAATGCATCATCATAATGAGCTCAAAGTGACCAAGTGTTTGGTCACGGGATCATGCATTACGATGCAGTAAAGTGACTTGCGATAACGAGATTGAGCGAGGTATTGGGATACCGACGATCGAATCTCGGGCAAGTAACATACCGATTGACAAAGGGAATTGTATACGGGTTGCTTGAATCCTCGACATCGAGGTTCATCATATGAGATCATCTAGGAGCAAGAGGTAGCCAACAAGGGTATCCAGATCCCGCTGTTGGTTATTGACCTGATAGCCGACTCGCTCATGCCTACATGTCTCCCGAACCCGTAGGGTCTACACATAAGGTTCGGTGGCGCTTAGGGTTGTATGAATATGAGTATGCAGCAAACCGAATGTTGTTCGAGTCCGGATGAGATCCCGGACGTCACGAGGAGTTCCGGAATGGTCCGGAGGTAAAGAATTATATATAGGAAGTGCTATTTCGCCATCGGAAGAGTTTCGGGGTCACCGTATTGTACGGGACCACCGGAAGGGTCCCGAGGTCCATCGGGTGGGGCCACCTATCCCGGAGGGCCCTGTGGCTGAGGTGGGGAGGAACCAGCCCCTGGTGGGCTGGTGCGCCTTGGGGCCCCTCGCCTAGGGTTGGAAACCCTAGGGGTGGGGCGCCCTACTTGCCTTGGGTGGCAAGCCTCCTTGGCCGCCGCCCTTGGGAGATCTGATCTCAGGCCGGCGCCCCTGGGGCCTATATAAAGGGGGAGGGCAGCTGCACCTGAAGTCTTGGCGCCTCCCTCCCTGCTACACCTCCTCCTCCTCCGTAGTTGCTTGGCGAAGCCTGCCGAACCTGCTGCATCCACCACCACGCCTTCGTGCTGCTGGATCTTCATCAACCTCTCCTTCCCCCTTGCTGGATCAAGACGAAGGAGACGTCACGCTGACCTTACGTGTGTTGAACGCGGAGGTGCCGTCCGTTCGACGCTAGGATCTCCGGTGATTTGGATCACGACGAGAACGACTCCCTCAACCCCGTTCTCTTGAACGCTTCCGCCTGCGATCTACAAGGGTATGTAGATGCATCTCTCTCTCTCGTTGCTAGATGAACTCATAGATGGATCTTGGTGAATGTAGGAAAAATTTTATTTTATGCAACGTTCCCCAACAATAAGTTCTTCTCCTTCTACCACTCACATATTTTTGCTTGGAATGATGGATAGGCCAAGTACCTCTACCAACCCACTCTTCCTCGAGCAAGACGACGACATGTCATCATACGTCACCAAGAGCCACCTCTTTGGTGCACAACGAGCGTTGCACCAAGAGCAACAAGCAATGAGGGACTGCATCGACAACCTCGCCACCGACTTGCGACTCTCCGAGCAACGTACAAGAGACTACTTCGACAACAAGTTCGACGCGCACAAGCAAGAGAATGATGCAAGAATGGACGAGATCCACGCCTTGATGAGGAACCGGCATCATTCCACTTCTTCATCCTCAAGACGGAGCCGCTCGAGTCGACACTCCGACGACACCTTCTATCACCCAAGTACACTGTCATCGAACACTCTTCGACGAGCCGCGCGTCAAGACTGTCATGCATCTCGCAAACCGCTACATGAGAAGCATTCACTAGAGCAAGTCGATGAGCAAGTCCCTCGTCCTCAATCAAACCAAGCCGCTTTTGCCCAAGCTCAAGAACGACAATGACTACGGCACCAAGAGGAAGAACGAGCGCGTCTACACCAAGAAGAACAAGACGCCGAGGCGCAACGTCTTCAACGACAACAACGTGAAGCGCAAGCTCTTGAGGCGCAACGTGCCCTTCAAGAATCAAGTTGAGCCATCGCCAACCGCAGAACGGCGAAATCAAGAGGAAGCCCTTCGAGAAGAAATCCAAGAGAGGAACTACCAACCCCATGTACAACGTCAAGTTCCTCAAGCTCCTCCACAAGCTCGTCAAGCTCCACCTCAACCTCAAGTTCAACAAGAGCAAGTTGATCATGGTCTTCCTCCACGCCAAGAGCAACATGAAGACGATTGCAATCCACGACAAGGGCGTCATCATCACCATCGCCAACAACACAATGAAGAGCAACGCTATGGAAAGCTCAAATTCACCATGCCCAAGTTCAATGGAAGCAATCACCCAAGTACCTCTCATGGGCATTGAAGGTCGACAAAATCTTTCGTTTGCACAACTATGAGGAAGAGAAGAAGATCGCTATGGCATCACTTGAGTTCCAAGACTATGTGCTCATATGGTGGGAACAAATCCTTGAGAGGCGACAAGCAAGAGGTGAACCTCCAATCACCACTTGGGCTCAAATGAAAGATGTCATGAGAGCACGTTTTGTGCCAACCTACTACAACCGCGACCTCTTCAAGAAACTCCAACTCCTCAAGCAAGGAAAAAGAGTGTTGAAGAATACTACAAGGAAATGGAGATAGCCATGATTCGAGCCAGTGTGAAGGAAGATGATGAGCAAACAATGGCACGCTTATTGAATGGACTCAATCATCCCATCAAGAAGATCGCCGACTTCCAACCATACTCCACCCTCATTGAGCTCGTGCATCAAGCTACAAAGGCGGAACGTCAAGTGCAAGATGAC
Source organism: Aegilops bicornis (assembly GCA_021605145.1). Classification (NCBI taxonomy): domain Eukaryota; kingdom Viridiplantae; phylum Streptophyta; class Magnoliopsida; order Poales; family Poaceae; genus Aegilops; species Aegilops bicornis. Next base: position 166,929,534 of record CM038672.1, read on the forward strand.
TTCAAGTACGCCAAGTACTCGTCCAAGACCTACGGCTTCTCCAACAACCAAGCTTCAACACCTCCTCCAGCATCTACATCAACCAAACCTTCTACAAACAACGATGGCAAGTCGAGTTACAAGAAAAATTTGACAAGTTCAAGTCGTCCTCCTCCTACTACAAGCAACTTCAAGCCGCGTGCTTCGTCATCTACTCTGACCGATGAGACCATCAAGACAAGCTCCTTCAAGTGTTTCACTTGCGGCGGCCGAGGCCACAAGTCCTACGAATGCACCAACAAGCGCACCATGATCCTCAACGATGACGGCACCTATGACTCAATGAGTGATGAGGAGATGGAAGCTCTTGAGCAAGTGGCCATGCACCGGCGAGTGAACGAAGATGAAGATGATCAAGTCTTTTGTGATGAGGATTCGAGCCCCGCTCTCGTTGTCTCCAAGGTCTTGACTCTTCAACATCAATAAGAAGACGACCAAAGATGCCACATCTTCCACACAAAGGCCGGCATCAATGGAAGGTCCGTCAAGGTCATCATCGATGGAGGTAGTTGTCACAACTTGGCAAGCGAAGAACTATGCTCCAAGCTTCAATTGGTCAAGAGGAAGCACCCGAATCCCTACAAGGTTCAATGGCTAAGTGACTTCGGCACTATACGAGTTGAACATACGGTCCAAGTATCCTTCAAAATTGGTGCATATGAGGACACTTTGGAATGTGATGTGGTCCCAATGACGGTTTGCCACCTCCTTCTTGGTCGACCATGGCAATTCGACCGTGGTGTCTTCCACAACGGGCGCACCAATCACTATAGCTTCAAGATGAAAGGGAAGGAATATGTACTACGACCTATGTCTCCTAGTCAAGTGATAGCCGACAAGCAAGCCACCCATCATAGAGACAAGAGTGAGAAAGTGATCAACCAAAAAGTGAGTGAGAGCCACAAGCCAAACTTGAGCGCCTCTTCGCCTAGAGAGAAAAACCTCATCCTATTTGCCACCAAAAGTGAGATGAGAGAAGTGTGTGAGAACCCATCTAGTGTGATGCACTTTGTCCTTGTGTGCAAGGATGGAGAGCCAACAACTAACACCTCTAATGAGCTACCTTTAGTGTTTAAATCTCTTTTGCAGGAATTCCAAGATGTTTTCCCTGATGAGCTACCTCCGGGTCTACCTCCTCTTCGAGGCATTGAGCATCGAATCGACCTCATCCCCAGAGCACCTCTCCCAAACAAAGCTCCATACCGAGTCAATCCCAAAGAAACCAAGGAGATTCAATGGCAAGTACAACAACTCATCGACAACGGTCATGTACATGAAAGCCTAAGCTCGTGTGCCGTTCCCGTTATACTTGTGCCTAAGCCCGATGGAAGTTTCCGCTTGTGTTCCGATTTTAGATCTATAAATGCTATTACCGTTCGCTATAGGCATCCCATTCCTCGCTTAGATGATATGCTTGATGAGCTTAGTGGAGCCAATTTTTTCTCAAAAATTGATCTTAAAAGTGGCTATTATCAAATCCGCATACAAGAGGGTGATGAATGAAAAACTGCTTTCAAAACCAAATTTGGTTTATATGAGTGGTTAGTCATGCCTATGGGTTTATCGGAAGCTCCCGGTACTTTTGTGCGTCTCATGCATTATGTCCTTCGGCCTTATATTGGAGTCTTTGTTGTGGTTTACTTCGACAATATTCTTGTGTTTAGCAAAATCATGAAAGAGCATCTTGATCATGTTAGGACTGTTTTGCAAACCCTTCGAAAGGAAAGTCTTTATGCAAACATGAGAAAATGCAGATTAGATGTTAACAAAATGGTTTTCTTGGGTTTTGTTGTATCCTCAAAGGGTGTCCATGTTGATGAATCTAAAATCGAAGCAATTAAAACTTGGCCCCAACCCACCAATTTGCAACAAGTGCGTAGCTTTCTTGGTCTTGCGGGTTTTTATCGTCGCTTTGTGAAAGATTTTAGCACAATTGTCGCTCCTTTGCATGCTTTGAGTAAGAAGAATACTCCTTTTGTTTGGGGAACTTTGCAATCCACCACTTTTGATGAGCTCAAGTCTTTGCTTACTCATGCTCCGATTCTTGCTTTGCCTAATTTTGACAAAACTTTTGAGGTTCATTGTGATGCAAGTGGTACCGGAATTGGCGGAGTTTTGATGCAAGAAAAACGAGCCATTGCATATTTTAGTGAAAAATTATCCGGTTCTCAACTTAACTATCCCATCTATGGCAAAGAATTGTATGCTTTAGTGCGTGTGCTACATGTTTGGGAACATTACCTTAGACCGCATGAGTTTGTCATCCATACCGATCATGAAACGCTTAAGTACTTAAAAGGTCAATCTAAGTTGAACAAGCGTCATGCCAAATGGAGTGAATTTATTGAATCTTTTCCCTATGTGATCAAGTACATTAAGGGTAAAGAAAATGTAGTTGTCGATGCCCTTTCACGCATATGCACGCTTGTCACTAAACTTGAGTTGAATGTTATTGGCTTTGAGCACATAAAAGAACTGTATGCTAACGACCCATCTTTTGCTATTCCTTATGCTAAGTGTTTGACGCATACTTCTTGGGAACAATATTACATCAAGGATGGTTATCTTATGAGAGCTAACAAACTATGCATTCCCGAGTCTTCTCTTCGCTTGCTCCTTTTGCAAGAGGCTCATGGAGGCGGACTCATGGGACACCGTGGACGCGACAAGACATTCGCCACGCTCTCCAAGAACTACTTTTGGCCCAAGATGTTCATGACGTCTCACGCTTCACCAACCGATGCTCTACATGTCGCAAAGCTAAGTCTAAAGCTCAATCTCATGGTCTTTACATGCCTCTTCCTATTCCTTATCAACCTTGGGAAGACATTAGCATGGCTTTTGTACTTGGTTTGCCTAGAACTCAAAATGGAAAGGATTCCGCGTTTGTTGTTGTGGATAGATTTTCTAAGATGGCACATTTCAATCCTTGCAACAAGATAGATGATGCTTCACACATTGCAAATCTCTTTTGTAGGGAAATCTTGCGACTCCATGGAGTACCAAAGACAATCGTCTCCGATCGTGACGTCAAGTTCTTGAGTTACTTTTGGAAGACCCTATGCGCCAAGCTCGAATCAAGCTCTTGTTCTCATCCGCATACCATCCTCAAACCGACGGCCAAACGGAGGTGACGAACCGCACACTATCCACTCTACTTCGTGTCTTGATCAAGAAGAACATCAAGGAGTGGGAAGCATGTCTACCCATCGCCGAGTATGCCTACAACCATGCAAGAAATTCGACTACCGGCAAGTCCCCCTTCGAGGTCGTCTATGGCTTCAACCCGTTGTCCACATTGGACATTCTACCTCTTCCTCTACAAGAGCGCACCAACATGGATGCGAGTGCACGGGCAAGCTACATCAAGAAGATGCATGAGGATACAAGACAAACCATCGAGCGCCAAGTACAACGACTAGCGACCAAGCTCAATGTCAACAAGCAACCCATGGTCTTCAACATTGGTGATCTAGTGTGGCTACACCTTCGCAAGGACCGCTTCCCCAAAGAACGCAAGTCCAAGCTTCTTCCTCGAGCCGATGGACCTTTCAAGGTGCTAGCACGCTACAACGACAACGCCTACAAGATCGACCTACCTCGAGACAAGTACAATGTGAGCGACATCTTCAACGTCAAGGACCTCGCAACATACCATGGAGATGAAGCTTTTGATCCGAGGTCGGATCTCTCTCAAGGGGGGGGGAGAGATGATACGGAGCATCCCTCACTCATCCCCATGGATGCACGTACATCTACCTCAACACCACGTGGACCCATGACTCGAGCTCGAGCTAAAGCTATTGAAGATAAGGTGAACTCGCTCCTCTCCGAACTCCCTATTCCTAATCATGAGACATGGCTACTACCTCATTCGGAAACTCTATGTGTAATCAGGTACTCGGGAACGATCCAAGGAACAGCTACTTGCAAGAGCCAAGACGACGAGGACCCCAAGCGTGATGGAGAAGAAAAGTTGCTGAAGCTAAAGGCGTCGGACGACCGACCAAGTCCGGACGTCCGACGACTCCCAGGCCACGGACGACCGACGCCCTCCGGACGTCCGGTAGCTGGGCACCCGAATGGAAACTCACGGAAGACCGAAGCCACCGGACGACCGGACGACCCATACAGAAGCCGAATCTCGGACGTCCGGGCCTTCCGAAGCCCGGACGACCGCCCTCTCCGGACGACCGACGACCTTTGAGTCCGAAGTTGACCCACGGACGTCCGAGCCCTGCCGGACGTCCGGACCGTCACGAGCCTCCGGACGTCCGACGCCTTCCGGACGTCCGGCCCCTGAGTGATCGCGCCCGCGGGCTGGAGCCCTTGTACCCCTTCACTTCGCCCCCATTTGCACTAAGACTATAAATAGACCTCCTCCTCCTCCTAGTTAGGGTTAGCAAAGGATTAGCTCATATTTGTGTGAGAGCTTTGCTCATCCACTTGGTTACCTTCTCCTCGGAGATCGCGCCTCCTCGGAGAAGATCCTTCCAAGAGGATTCAAGACCCCCTTCTAGGGTGGACCCCCATCAAGACCTTCTCACGGAGAAGACCGGCTACTCGTGTATCTTTCCTTTGTTGATTTTGAATCTTGTGCTACCTTATGTGTTCGGTGATCTAGCCCTTGTGTGATCGAGACTTGTCGGTTTAGTGTTTCTCTTGTGTGTTTTTCCTTGTGTTCTTCTGCTCGTTCGTCGTGTTCTCCCCGTAGGATCCCCTCCAAACGTGAAAGATCTCCGACTAGGGCTCTGCCCTACATCAATACGTCTCAGATTAGTGCCAAAGAGTTTTGTGGTCTAGCAGCTTGGAGGAGCCAGAGATTGCTGGACTGTGCAGGTTACAATTCTGCGTAGTAATGATTAGAATACCATGCTGCCGGAAGTGCCACCGGCCGGCAAGGAGCCGCCTCCTCCTGACGGTAACCCTCATCCTCATTTTGATCCAGACCTCACCGCTGAACAACTCTACCAACAACAGGTGCACAACTGGCTCATTCAAAATGCTGCCCCACCCAATGTTGCCCCTGCAGGTCATGGTCATGGTCCTAACCAAAACAAGGCGGGTTGGGGTACCTGGCTTGAACCCCCACCTCCTCCAGATCAACCCCCCATGATGCCACCACATCTGATGAATTTCCAGGCTTGGTTGGCTGCTCAAGGCCTTGTTGTTCAAGATGGAATTGTCCCTGAGAACAACATTTCTGATAATGGTGCAGATGCGTGGAATGATCCTATTACTGTATCTGATGGCTCCAGCTTTGAGAACTCCGGTGGTGCTCTGATCATCATGGAACAAGCTGAAAATTTGTCCACTGCACACAACTTTCAGCAATTGCAAGAGCAACTATCTATTTTAGTGGACATGCATAGCCATGGCATACGTTTTGGACTCTCCACCCAAGGTAACCAATTGTTGGCTCTTCTGCTGGCTGAGCCCATTCCTAGACATCAACTCAACATGTCGATCTACAATGCTCTCCGTCCCTATCTGGCCTCCATGGGACCGTGGCGATATGCTTATGGTGTTTGGACTGAATCAGTACATGTGGAGATTCAGGTTACATCTGTCAATGACATGTTGCAGTTCAACCAGATTGTATGGCCTCCAACTTCTTCAACCATCACAATCCAAGAACTTGACACGACGGATGCTGATGCTGGCCGTAGCTACCAACCACCTTTGCTCACTGCTGAGCCAATCTATTTTGAGGGATCTGATGCTATACCATCAGACAATATGGATCTCTCAGAAGATGCAGTGCACACGCCCTGTGAAAACTCCACAATGATATCCGAACGTGTCAAACTGCAACAACTGTCTGACGCTTCTGAAACTGAATCTGTGTAGCTGCTGACTTCAGAGGTTTCTGGCAACAAGACACCTGGCTCTGACTCTGTGGCCCCTCCAGCTCCTAATCCACAACACATCATTGCTCCATCGATCCTCCTCTACTGCAGAAGCCCAGATGATGATCCGCAAGGGCAAAGCTGTTGCCCCCCTCAGCACTGCTCCCCTTCGACGTAGCACCAGACAAAACAAGTATGATGGCTTCCGTGTTAGTCATAACCAGGATTCACACACAACCAAGTCCAAAGTGAGGCCCAGGGTTACTCCGTCTGCTGTGTCTGGTGAGCACACATCTTCAAAGCTTCAGTCAGAGGTTCAGACAACCGAGATTCCTCCACCCGCAGCCATCTCTACTATGCAGCATGTTGGTATTCAGCTCTGTGTGATCCCTGCTGAGGAGCTCACTGTGGAGGCGCTCAACAAGGCTACTGATGGCCCGGCCCCGTCCTCATCCTAAGCTTAAGTTTATTATTTGCTTTCCTTATGGCACTTTTGCATAATTGGAACATGCTCTGTTGGAACGTTCGCAGTTTAAACTCTCCTAAGAAGCTACTTGCGCTCTCTAATGCGATCAGCTCTTCAGGTTGTTTGATTATTTGCCTGCAAGAATCTAAAATGCAACACTTTAATGCAAGTATCCTTAAGACGATTTGCCCTTCGCGTTTTGATTCCTTTGCATTTATACCCTCGATTGGTGCTTCTGGGGGGATTATCACGATCTGGTGTAGCATTGCGTTTACGGGACAAATTTTCATTCAAGAGCAGTTCGCGCTAGGTGTTGCATTTACTTCCACAATCTCCTCTCACTCCTGGAAGCTGGTTAATATATATGGTCCTTGTCAGGGTGACCTTCGCGATAGCTTTACCCAGTGGTTGTTTGATATTGATATCCCGACCATCGAAGATTGGTTATTACTTGGGGATTTCAACTAAATCTGATCGCCTGATAACAGAAACAAGCCGGGTGGAAACATACATGACATGTTTAATTTTAATGAATTTATCAGAGAACAACACCTAACTGAATTACCTATCAAGGGGACAAACTACACCTGGTCGAATATGCAACAGAACCCACTACTTGAGCAGCTCGACTGGTTCTTCACCACTCCAAACTGGACTTCCTCGTTCCCAAACACCATGGTTAACCCCCTAGGATGTCCGGTATCTGATCACACGACCTGCTCTGTGGTGATCCAAACCAACATACCAAAGAGCAAAATCTTCCGATTTGAAACATACTGGATCGCTCACCCTGGCTTTATGGATGTGTTCTCTCAAGCTTGGATCAAACCTCTCAAACATGGTAAATCTGATAATGCAACTACAAGTATATGTCAGAAACTCAAAAACCTCATACATGCCCTCAGTCAATGGAGTAAGAAAATCTCAAGACTCCAAACAGCTATTGCCAACACTAATAAAGCACTTCTTGAGATCGATCACATTGTAGATCGTTGCCTTCTGACAACACCTGAGAGCAACTTTCAGTCCATTCTCAAGAAGCATCTTCTTCGGCTATTACAACACCAGAAAGATTATTGGAAAAAGAGATGTACCATTAGATGGATTAAATTTGGTGACGAGAACTCAAAATTCTTCCAAGCAGTGGCCACGGAAAGATATCAGGAAAACTTCATTCCCAGCTTGAAAATCAATGAGGATACTTTGGTGGATGACCAGGCAAGGAAAGAATCCATCTTGTTTGAGGCCTTCAAAAGACTCATGGGGACAACTAAACCACCTCAGATGAAGTTCAATCTCTCTCAAATGCTCCGTGCTCATGTGGATTTTGATAGCCTCACCACCCCCTTCACGATGCAGGAGATTGATGATGTAGTTAAAGAAATGCCCCCTGTCGTGCTCCTGGTCCGGATGGTTTCAATGGTGCATTTCTCAAAGCATGCTGGCCGGTGATCAAAGAGGACTTCTACCGTCTGTGCGAAGACCACAAAGGTAACTTCAACCTTGAGAGTCTTAATTATGGCCACATCACTCTCATCCCAAAGACTCGAGCTCCTGAAACAGTTAATGATTATCGCCCTATTACCTTGCTCAACTGTTGCCTCAAGTTGATTACGAAACTACTAGCTAATCGGCTACAAAAGATCATCCTACAAGTTGTGCATCGTAAACAATATGGCTTTCTAAAGGGCCGCACCATCAATGACTGTTTGGCCTGGGCCTTTGAGTACATCCATCCATGCCAAGCATCCAAACGAGAAATTGTTTTGCTAAAACTAGACTTTGCCAAAGCCTTTGACACAGTGGAACATTCGGCCATCATCCAAATCATGAGAAGTATGGGATTTAATGACAAATGGATTGATTGGTTTAAGTGCATCTCTTCCTCGGGCAAATCCTCTGTACTTCGTAATGGCATCCCAGGAAAGCACTTCTGGTGTAAATGTGGAGTCCGTCAAGGCGATCTGCTCTCGCCATTAATCTTTGTGCTCGCCGTTGACTTACTTCAGACAGGCATTAATGATGCAATGCACAACAACATTCTGCAGAGCAAAAAAGTCTGAGGATTTTTCTTTCAGCTTAACTAACAATTTCTTAAGATCATATCTATCTTTGCAAGCAAAAAAGTCTCTAGCAATTTCTTCATCCATAACATAACCCTCAGGCACATCAGGCAATTCATATCTAGGGGGAGAATCTTCATCATCACTTTCATCAATATTATCAGTTTCAGTAAGTTCATTCTCTCTAACCCTAGCAAGTTGTTCATCAAGAAATTCACCTAGTGGCATAGCATTATCAAGCATAGAAGTAGTTTCATCATAAGCATCATGCATAGCAGAAGTGGTATCATCAATGACATGCGACATATCAGAATCAATAGAAGGAGTAGGTTTAGGTGTCGGAAGTTTACTCAAAATAGAAGGTGAATCAAGTGCAGAGCTAGATGGCAGTTCCTTACCTCCCCTCGTAGTTGACGGAAAAATCTTGGTTCTTTCATCTTTCAAGTTCCTCATAGTGATCAACAGATATAAATCCCAAGTGACTCAAAGAATAGAGCTATGCTCCCCGGCAACGGCGCCAAAAAATAGTCTTGATAACCCACAAGTATAGGGGATCGCAACAGTTTTCGAGGGTAGAGTATTCAACCAAAATTTATTGATTCGACACAAGGGGAGCCAAATAATATTCTCAAGTATTAGCGGCTGATACTTAATATCTGCATCAAAGTATTTACTAGCAAAGTAGTATGGAAGTAACGGTAATGGTGGCAAAAGTAACAGTAGTAGTTTTGTAGTAATAAATAACGATGTAACGGAAAAGTAACTAAGCAAAGATCAATATGTGAAAAGCTCGTAGGGAATGGATCAGTGATAGATAATTATGTCGGATGCGATTCCTCATGCAACAGTTATAACATAGGGTGACATAGAACTAGCTCCAGTTCATCAATGTAATGTAGGCATGTATTCCGAATATAGTCATACATGGTTATGGAAAAGAACTTGCATGACATCTTTTGTCCTACCCTCCCGTGGCAGCGGGGTCCTATTGGAAACTAAGGGATATTAAGGCCTCCTTTTAATAGAGTACCGGACCAAAGCATTAACACTTAGTGAATACATGAACTCCTCAAACTACGGTCATCACCGGAGTGGTCCCAATTATTGTCACTTGGGGTTGCGGATCATAACACATAGTAGGTGACTATTGAATTGCAAGATAGGATCAAGAACTCACATATATTCATGAAAACATAATAGGTTCAGATCTGAAATCATGGCACTCGGGCCCTAGTGACAAGCATTAAGCATAGCAAAGTCATAGCAACATCAATCTTAGAACATAATGGATACTAGGGATCAAACCCTAACAAAACTAACTCGACTACATGGTAAATCTCATCCAACCCATCACCGTCCAGCAAGCCTACGATGAAATTACTCACGCACGGTGGTGAGCATCATGAAATTGGTGATGGAGAAAGGTTGATGATGACGACAGCGACGGATTCCCCTCTCCGGAGCCTCGAACAGACTCCAGATCAGCCCTCCCGAGAGAAATTAGGGCTTGGCGGCGGCTCCGTATCGTAAAACGCGATGAATCCTTCTCTCTAATTTTTTTTCTCCCCGAACGTGAATATATAGAGTTGGAGTTGACGTCGGTGGAGCCTCAGAGAGCCCACGAGGCAGGGGCGCGCCCTCCACCCTCGTGGACAGGGTGTGGGCCCCTGGTGTTGATTCTTTCGCCAGTATTTTTTATTAATCCCAAAAATATTCTTCATGAAGTTTCAGGTCATTCCGAGAACTTCTATTTCTGCACAAAAATAACACCATGGCAATTCTGCTGAAAACAACGTCAGTCCAGGTTAGTTCCATTCAAATCATGCAATTTAGAGTCCAAAACAAGGGCAAAAGTGTTTGGAGAAGTAGATACATTGGAGACGTATCAACTCCCCCAAGCTTAAACCTTTGCTTGTCCTTAAGCAATTCAGTTGACAAACTGAAAGTGATAAGGAAAAACTTTTACAAACTCTGTTTGCTCTTGTTGTTGTAAATATGTAAAGCCAAGATTCGTGTTTTCAAAGAAATATTATGAACTAACCATATTCACAATAACACTTAGGTCTCATATTTACTCATATCAATGGCCTAATCAACTAGCGAGCAATAATAATAAATCTTGGATGACAACACTTTCTCAAAATAATCATAATATGATATAACAAGATATCTCGCTAGCCCTTTCTGAGACCGCAAAACATAAATGCAGAGCACTCCTGAAGATCAAGGACTGACTAGATATTGTACTTCATGGTAAAAGGAGATCCAGTCATAGTCATACTCAATGTAAACTAATAGTAATGCATGCAAATGACAACAGTGCTCTCCAGCTGGTGCTTTTTAATAAGAGGGTGATGACTCAACATAAAAGTAAATAGATAGGCCCTTCGCAGAGGGAAGCAGGGATTTGTAGAGGTGCCAGAGCTCAAGTTTTGAAACAGAGATAAATAATATTTTGAGTGGTATACTTTCATTGTCAACATAACAACCAAGAGATCTCGATATCTTCCATGCTACACACATTATAGGCGGTTCCCAAACAGAATGGTAAAGTTTATACTCCCCCACCACCAACAAGCATCAATCCATGGCTTGCCTGAAACAACGGGTGCCTCCAACTAACAACAGTCCTGGGGGAGTTTTGTTTGCAATTATTTTGATTTAAGCATGGGACTGGGCATCCCAGTTACCAGCCATTTTCTCGTGAATGAGGAGCGGAGTCCACTCCTCGTGAGAACAACCCACCTAGCATGGAAGATATAGACAACCCTAGTTGATACATGAGCTATTCGAGCATACAAAACAGAATTTCATTTGAAGGTTTAGAGTTTGGCACATACAAATTTACTTGGAACGGAAGGTGATTACCGCATATAGGAAGGTATGGTAGACTCATATGGAATAACTTTGGGGTTTATGGAAGTTGATGCACAAGCAGTATTCCCGCTTAGTATAAGTGAATGCTAGAAAGAGACCGGGAAGCGACCAACTAGAGAGCGACAACAGTCATGAACATGCATTAAAATTAATCAACACTGAGTGCAAGCATGAGTAGGATATAATTCACCATGAACATAAATATCGTGGGGGCTATGTTGATTTTGTTTAACTTTAACTACATGCATGAACATGTGCCAAGTCAAGCCACTCGAATCGTTCAAAGGAGGATACCATCCTACCATACCACATCACAACCATTTTAATAGCATGTTGGCACGCAAGGTAAACCATTATAAACTCCTAGCAAATTAAGTATGGCATGAGCAACTATAATCTCTAATTGTCATTGCAAACATGTTTCATTCATAATAGGCTGAATCAGGAACGATGAACTAATCATATTTACAAAAACAAGATAGGTCGAGTTCATACCAGCTTCTCTTATCTCAATCAGTCCATCATATATCGTCATTATTGCCTTTCAGTCGCACGACCAAACGGTGTGGATAATAATAATAGTGCATGTGCATTGGACTAAGCTAGAATCTGCAAGCATTTAATACAAGGGAGAAGACAAGGTAATATGGGCTCTTAGTTAAATCAACGATAATGCATATGAGAGCCACTCAACATTTTCATCATGGTCTTCTCCTCTCGAACCCCAAAGAAAAGAAAAGAAATAAAACTATTTACACGGGAAAGCTCCCAACAAACAAAAGAAGAACGAGAAATCTTTTTGGGCTTTCTTTTTAATTATTACTATAGGCATGGAAAATAAACTAGCTAAAAGCTACAACTAATTTTTTTGGTTTTTCTTAAAGTTTTTCAAACACACAAGAAAAAGACTTAGAAAATAAAATAAACTAGCATGAATAGTACAACGAAAAAGTATGAGCACCGACAACTAGAATGAGTGTGTGAACATGAATGTAATATCGGTGAGAAATACATACTCCCCCAAGCTTAGGCTTTTGGCCTAAGTTGGTCTATGGCCACGGCTAGCCTGGCGGATATCCAAAGTCGTAACTGACAGAAGCCTTATGGTTGTCTTTTTATTGCATAAGATGCAAGCGCCAAATAATTGCTTTACATTATCGCTATGCGATAGCAATAGTTGCAAGAGCAATAGTTGGCGAGACGAACATGTGATGACACATTGATATAGATCAAGATGATGGAGATCATGGTGTCATGCCGGTGACGGTGGAGATCATGACGATGTTTTGGAGATGAAGATCAAAGGCACAAGATGATGATGGCCATATCATGTCACATATTTTGATTGCATGTGATGTTTATCTTTTATGCATCTTATTTTGCTTAGATCGACGGTAGTGTCGGTGTCAAAACCGGCGGATCTCGGGTAGGGGGTCCCGAACTGTGCGTCTAGGATCGATGGTAACAGGAGATGGGGGACACGATGTTTACCCAGGTTCGGGCCCTCTCTATGGAGGTAATACCCTACTTCCTGCTTGATTGATCTTGATGAATATGAGTGAGGGAGTCCTGGATTAGGGGGTGTCCGGATAGCCGAACTATCATCTTTGGCCGGACTCCTGGACTATGAAGATACAAGATTGAAGACTTCGTCCCTTGTCCGGATAGGACTTTCCTTGGCGTGGAAGGCAATCTTGGCGATACGGATATGTAGGTCTACTACCATCGTAACCGACTCTGTGTAACCCTAACCCTATCCGATGTCTATATAAACCGGAGTGTTTTAGTCCGTAGGACGAACAACAATCATACCATAGGCTAGCTTCTAGGGTTTAGCCTCTCTGATCTCGTGGTAGATCTACTCTTGTACTACCCATATCATCAATATTAATCAAGCGAGTAGGGTATTACCTCCATCGAGAGGGCCCGAACACAGGTAAAAACATCGTGTCCCTTGTCTCCTGTTACCATCCGCCTAGACGCACAGTTCGGGACCCCCTACCCGAGATCCGCCGGTTTTGACACCGACATTGGTGCTTTCATTGAGAGTTCCTCTGTGCCGTCGCCGACAGGAAGGATGCCTCATCCCGTCTTTAAAGACGATACTATCGCCAAAGGAGCCTTGGCCACTGGTCAGACTCTTCGGTTAGGTGGTTTTCTTATGACCGCCAGTTTGGCTACCGTGCCGACGATGACTTCTCGGGTCATCGAAACCAATCTTCTCGTTAACTCGGAACTTGCCGAGTAGTTAGATCCGATTGAGCTCTCCTCCGTAAACGAGCTCTTGGATCGCATCGCCGCCCTGGGAGTCGTCACAGACTACGACTAGATCGGGCCTAAAACCGATCTGAGAGAGATCAACTCTCCCTGTGCTACCCATCATGTTGCTTTGTGGTAGAGGAGCGATGCGGCGATTCTTCTTCTATCTTAAGGACTAGCTACGTCCGGATTCCCGATCCCTCCATGCCGGTTCCCCGCAGAGGGACGGATGTCGATCAAGCCCTGAACTTAAAGTCAGGCGGCGGGTTGGATTCATTGGATAGCATTCAAAAATCCAAACTTCCAAGTTCGGAAACTTCTCGGCCCCCGAGTCTTAAATTGGACGGGGTTCCGGATCGATGGTAACAGGAGACGGGGGACACGATGTTTACCCAGGTTCGGGCCCTCTCTATGGAGGTAATACCCTACTTCCTGCTTGATTGATCTTGATGAATATGAGTGTTACAAGAGTTGATCTACCACGAGATCGTAATGGCTAAAACCCCAGAAGTCTAGCCTATGTGAATATGGTAATGAGTATCTCTCTATCCGGACTACGCTCTCCGGTTTATATAGACACTGGAGAGATCTAGGGTTACATGGAGTCGGTTACATCAGAGGGAATCTACATAGTCTGTCACCAAGCTTGCCTTCCACACCAAGTAGAGTCCAATCCGGACACGGGTACAATCTTCGGTCTTCATGTCTTCACAGCCCATCAGTCCGGCCCATGGATAACAGGTCGGACGCCCGAGAACCCCTTAGTCCAGAACTCCCTCAGTAGCCCCTGAACCCGGCTTCAATGACGAGGAGTCCGACGCGCAGATTTATCTTCGACATTGCAAGGCGGGTTCCCTCCTTCCGAATTCCAGAATAGTCTTCGGATGTAGTAAGTATATCCGGACATGTGCATATAATTGCGGAGAATACAATATTCCACGAGTCCAATTTGCTGATAACTGTTTATGACATTGTATCACGCCTGTCCGGTTGCTATTTCCAACCGTTGGCTAGCACGTCGCCCCACGTCTCGGGACGCGGTTTTACTGGCACACCTTGTCAAGGCAGAGATCGTGTCCCTTTATTCACGGGATTTTCATTAATGCAGGCGTGGGTAACCCAACCGTCCCCTGGGTACAACTCTTTGGGGATAGGTAAGTTTCGAGACCCAGGTGGAGACGCTCGGTATTTGGGGTCTTTATATAGGGACCCAGTCTCGTATTTTTCCTTTGCGCTTGCTTCTTCCTCAACCCCAGCCACCTCGAGTTCTAACCCTCGGGTTCCAATCCACCAGCCCCAATCATGTCCGGATCTCGCCGTCCGGTGGGTGGGTAACTATTCCATCACGGAGGAGGATATTGCAAAGCTCCAAGCAGGTATCTAACCCGTAAATCCTCATCGGCTTCCATAAAGGGGCAAGTTATTCCTACCCCAAATCCGGCGAGAGGGTAGTATTTGTGTCCCACTTCCTCCATGGGTTAGGGTTCATGTTAACCCCTTCGTCCGGGGGCTCATGTTCTACTATGGGCTAGATTTTCACGATCTGGCCCCGGACTCTATTCTCCTCATCTCGACATTTATCGTCACATGTGAGGCCTTCCTCCGGACTCCTCCGCACTTTGGTTTGTGGCTCAAGACCTTTGACATGAGGCCACAGGTGACAGAGGAGGAGCAGGCAGAGTGCGGAAGTGTCATAATAGGCAAGCTTACCAGCGCGGTTTGGTTTGAAGGATCTTTTGCCAAGTCTTTCGAACTATGGCATGAGGGGTGGTTTATATCAACGAGCCGCGGGGCTCCAATTGGGCAGCTACGCCTATGTTCCGACCCGGCCCTCCAATTCAGCTTGCTTCATGGATCAATAAGGGATTGGATTGGGGATCCGTCAATGAAGTGCAGACTCTGCAAGGTCGCATTCAAAGCCTTACCGAGAAGGGCATCGATCTTGTGAACGTTGTTCAAGTAATGCTAGTCCGCCGGACCCTGCCATGTCAGCGGCGGCCTCTCCGTATGTGGGAGTTTAATCCAGAAGGGCGGCGAACTCTTCAGCACTTCTTAGGCACCACACACGAAGGAATGTGGAAATTGTATTTCGGGGAACGAGAGCAATGGCCGGACACCACCGAAGATGTTGGCCTTGACTGCAATCATCCGGACACTGCGGTAAGTACTCAATCTCCGAACACCTTCCATTCAAGCATCTCTTGACAAGATACAGGACTGGATAAAGAAAGCAGTGTTAATCTGGTGTCCGGCGCCCCTTCCCGAAGACTCCGCGACTGCCCTGCTGACGAGAATGCTGATTCCGACACCGTACCAGGTGTCCGCAGAGGGGGGCGAGAGCAAGGAGCCCAGAGGTGATACCTGCCCTGAGGATGAATTAGACGTTGTGTTCGGGGAAACCGAAACCCCTTTGTCCAAGGGCAAAGGTGCAGAGGAAACCCTCCATGGCAAAAAGAGGGATGCTTCCGAAGATCAGGAGGGGAAGCCTTCCAAGAGAGGAAAAATGCCATCGTCGGGCAGTTTAGGCCGGGCGAGTGATGCTGCCATAGGGTTTTATGACGAGGACGAACCTCTGGTCAAACCGTAAGTGAAGCTGGGGCACTTTAAACGTACCTCATTCTTTTCCTATTAGTGAAGTAATCATCCGACATATGTGCATCCACGCAGGTTAACGCTTGGTGTTTCTCAATCGTCCTCCTCCTCGGGAGAACTTCTTCCGGAGATGATGGAGAGTGACACGTTTTCTCCGGACTCCTCGCCCAACAGGGGGGATGATACCAAGGTATCGTCCCAAAGGGCTCCTCCCGATTGTCAATTAGTGCAGGACACGAAGAAGGCGTTACCCGAAGGTGGTGCCTCTGTTACTCAGGGTCCGGGAATCAAGAATGACGGCCCCGAACCGTCCGGTTTACAACTGAAGATGATTCTGGAGGCGAGTAAGCGGATTCCTTCAAAGGAATGCCGTACTCCAGCGGCGTTTTCCGAAGACCCCGGAGCGCCGGAAATGCTGACGGACATGCTGCGACAAGAGTCCATTTCAGAGGAGCACCGTGCCTTGATGGTTACGGTGGTCGAAAAGGTTCTATCCGCGAAGAGCGGATTGAACGAAGCCTTCTCGAGCCTTCTAAGAGGTTTTGAGGTTTGTGATGTAATTTTGCCAATGGTATTTTATTGACAGAATGCACATGTTGTATATGCAGTAGCCCCTGAGACTCGGATTGCCTTCCAAAGGAAGCAATCGGAGGATCGAAAAGATATGCTCAGGTACTAACCTTGATTTTACTTGGAATACAGGCTGCCTCCCCTCCTGCGGCTACCCAAAATACGGAAGTGACCGAACTACAGCGAAAGCTGGATATTGCGGAGGATGACATTGCATTGATCAACAGGCGTCTTGACGACTCACAAGGTATATATTTCGAGCATTCCTTACACCAATGTGCTTGTAATTTAAGCCCGACTCTAAAAGGAGTTCTATATGAAATGTGCATGAATGCAGATGGTGCTGCCGCCGTGGAGGCCCTTCTGTTGGGGAACGCAGTAATTTCAAAAAATTTCCTACGCACACACAGGACCATGGTGATGGCATAGCAACGAGAGGGGAGAGTGTCTGTCCACGTACCCTCGTAGACCGAAAGCGGAAGCGTTATAACAACGCGGTTGATGTAGTCGTGCGTCTTCACGATCCGACCGATCCAAGCACCGAACGTCACGACACCTCCGAAGTTCTGCACACGTTCATCTCGATGGCGATCCCGGGCTCCGATCCAAAGCAAAGCGTCGGGGATGAGTTCCACAAGACGACAAAGGTGGTGACGATGATGATGCTCCACCGGCGCAGGGCTTCGCTTAAGCTCCATGACGATATGACTTCTCCGCGTGAGGGCTTCGCCTAAGCTCATGACAATATGACCGAAGTGGAATATGGTGGAGGGGGCACCGCACACGGCTAAGGAACGATCCGTAGATCAACTTGTGTGTCATGGGGTGCCCCCCCTGCCCCGTATATAAAGGAGCAAGGTGCGGC
Organism: Aegilops bicornis; assembly: GCA_021605145.1. NCBI lineage: Eukaryota > Viridiplantae > Streptophyta > Magnoliopsida > Poales > Poaceae > Aegilops > Aegilops bicornis. The sequence goes on from CM038672.1 coordinate 166,947,114, forward strand.
CAGCCAAAGGCGGCGCTGGAGGAGTCCTACTCCCACCGAGTAGGACTCCCCCTTTCCTAGTTGGATTAGGATTGGGGAAGGGAAGAGGGAAGAGGCGCCGCCCCCTCTCCTTGTCCTATTCGGACTAGAGGGGAGGGGCGGCCTGCCTGGCCGGCCCTTTCCTCTTCTCCCTATGGCCCATCAAGGCCCATAGACCCCGGGGGTTCCGTAACCCCTGTTCCTAGAATCTTTCCTATTTTCATCCTAACCTTTCCAAGTCCAAACATAGGCTTCCAATATATCAATCTTTATGTCTCGATCATTTCGAGACTCCTCGTCATGTCCGTGATCACATCCGGACTCGAACAACCTTCGGTACATCAATACTTATAAACTCATAATGAACTGTCATCGAAAAGTTAAGCGTGCGGACCCTACGGGTTCGAGAACTATGTAGACATGACCTAGAACCATTCTCGGTCAATAACCAATAGCGGAACCTGGATGCCCATATTGGTTCCTACATATTCTACGAAGATCTATATCGGTCAAACCGCATAACGATATACGTTGTTCCCTTTGTCATCGGTATGTTACTTACCCGAGATTCGATCGTCGGTATCCAATACCTAGTTCAGTCTAGATTCGGTAAGTCTCTTTACTCGTTCCGTAATACATCATCTCACAACTAACTCATTAGTTGTAATGCTTGCAAGGCTTATGTGATGTGTATTACCGAGAAGGCCAGAGATACCTCTCCAGAGCAATCGGAGTGACAAAACCTAATCTCGAAATACACCAACCCAACAAGTACCTTTGGAGACACTGTAGTACTCCTTTATAATCACCCGATTACGTTGTGACGTTTGGTAGTACCAAAGTGTTCCTCCGTAAACGGGAGTTGCATAATCTCATAGTTTACGTGAACATGTATAGGTCATGAAGAAAGCAATAGCAATATACTAAATGATCGAGTGCTAAGCTAACGGAATGGGTCATGTCAATCACATCATTCTCCTAATGAGGTGATCCCATTAATCAAATGACAACACATGTCTAAGGTTAGGAAACACAACCATCTTTGATTAATGAGCTAGTCTAGTAGAGGCATACTAGTGACTATCTGTTTGTCTATGTATTCACACATGTATTATGTTTCCGGTTAATACAATTCTAGCATGAATAATAAACATTTATCATGATATAAGGAAATAAATAATAACTTTATTATTGCCTCTAGGGCATATTTCCTTCAGTCTCCCACTTGCACTAGAGTCAATAATCTAGTTCACATCATCATGTGATTCAACACTAATATTCACATCTGTATGTGATTAACACCCATAGTTCACATCGTCATGTGACCAACACCCAAAGGGTTTACTAGAGTCAATAATCTAGTTCACATCGCTATGTGATTAACACCCAAAGAGTACTAAGGGATGATCATGTTTTGCTCGTGAGAGAAGCTTAGTCAACGGGTCTGTCACATTCAGACGTATGTATTTTGCAAATATTCTATGTCTACAATGCTCTGCACGGGGCTTCTCTAGCTAATTTCTCCCACTTACAATATGTATCCAGATTGAGACTTAGAGTCATCTGGATCAATGTAAAAAGCTCGCATCGATGTAACTCTTTACGACGGGCTCTTTTATCACCTCCATAATCGAGAAATATTTCCTTAGTCCTCACTAAGGATGTTCTTGACCAATGTCCGATGATCTACTCCTAGATCACTATTGTACTCCTTGCCAAATTCAGAGCAAGGTATACAATAGGTCCGGTACATAGCATAGCATACTTTACGTAACCTATGACCGAGGCATAGGAAATGACTTTCATTCTCTTTTCTATTTTCTGCTTTGTGGTCGGGATTTGAGTCTTACTCAATTTCACACCTTTGCAACACTGCAAGAACTTTTCTTTGACTGTTCCATTTTGAACTACTTCAAAATCTTGACAAGGTATGTACTTATTGAAAAAACTTATCAAGCGTTTTTGATCTATCTCAATAGATCTTGATGCTTAATTTGTACAGAGCTTCACCGAGGTCCTTTCTTTGAAAAACTCCTTTTAAATACTCCTTTATGCTTTGCAGAATAATTCTACATTATTTCTGATCAACAATATGTCATTCACATATACTTATCAGAAATGTTGTAGTGCTCCCACTCACTTTCTTGTAAATACAGGCTTTTCCAAAAGTCTGCATAAAACCATATGCTTTGATCACACTATCAAAGCGTTTATTCCAACTCCGAGATGCTTGCACCAGTCCATAGATGGATCATTTGGAGCTTGCACATTTTGTTAGCTCCTTTAGGATTGACAAAACCTTCTGGTTGCATCATATACAACTCTTCTTTAATAAAACCATTAAAGAATGTAGTTTTGACACCCATTTACCATATTTCATAAAATGTGGCAATTGCTAACATGATTCGGACAGACTTTAAGCATTGCTACAGTTGAGAAAATCTCATTGTAGTCAACACCTTGAACTTGTCGAAAACCTTTCTGCGACAAGTCGAGCTTTGTAGATAGTAATACTACTATCAGCATTTGTCTTCCTCTTGAAGATCCATTTATATAATATGGCTTGCCGATCATCGGCAACTCCATCAAAGTCCACACTTTTGTTCTCATACATGGATCCCATCTCGCATTTCATGGTCTCAAACCATTTCGTGGAATCTGGGCTCATCATCGCTTCCTCATAGTTCGTAGGTTCATCATGGTCTAGTAACATGACTTCCATAATAGGATTACCGTACCACTCTGGTGCGGACTGTACTTTGGAAGACCTACAAGGTTTTGTAGTAACTTGATCTGAAGTTTCATGATCATCATCATTAGCTTCCTCACTAATTGGTGTAGGAATCACTGGAACTGATTTCCGTGATGAACTACTTTCCAATTTGGGAGAAGGTACAAATTACCTTATCAAGCTCTTACTTTCCTCCCACTCACTTCTTTCGAGAGAAACTTCTTCTCTAGAAAGGATCCACCTTAGCAACGAATAACTTGCCTTCGGATCTGTGATAGAAGGTGTACCCAATAGTTGCCTTTGGGTATTCTATGAAGATGCACTCCTCCGATTTGGGTTCGAGCTTATCAGGTGAAACCTTTTTCACATAAGCATCACAACTCCAAACTTTTAAGAAACGACAGCTTAGGTTTACTGTTAAACCATAGTTCATACGGTGTCGCCTCAACGGATTTAGATGGTGCCCTATTAAACGTGAATGCAGCTGTCTCTAATGCATAACCCCAAAAGCGATAGTGGTAAATCGGTAAGATACATCATAGATCGCACCATATCCAATAAAGTGCGTTTACGACGTTCGGACACACCATTACGTTATGGTGTTCCATGTGGCGTGAGCTGTGAAACTATTCCACTTTGTTTTATATGAAGGCCAAACTCGTAACTCAAATATTCTCCTCCACGATCAGATCGTAGAAATTTTATTTTCTTGTTACGATGATTCTCCACTTCACTCTGAAATTCTTTGAACTTTTCAAATGTTTCAGACTTGTGCTTCATTAAGTAGATATACTCATATCTGCTCAAATCATCTTGTGAAGGTCAGAAAATAACGATACTTGCCGTGAGCTTTAACACTCATTGAATCGCATACATCGGTATGTATTATTTCCAATAAGTCAGTAGCTTGTTCCATTGTTCCGGAGAACGGAGTTTTAGTCATCTTGCCCAAAAGGCACGGTTCGCAAGCATCAAATGATTCATAATCAAGTGATTCCAAAAGTCCATCGGCATGGATTTTTCTTCATGCGCTTTACACCAATATGACCTAAACGGCGATTGCCACAAATAAGTTGCACTATCATTATTAACTTTGCATCTTTTGGTTTCAATATTATGAATATGTGTATCACTATGATTGAGATCCAATGAACCATTTTCATTGGGTGTGCAACCATATGAGGTTTTATTCATGTAAAATGTAACAACAATTTATTCTCTTACTTAAATGAATAACCGTATTGCAATAAACATGATCAAATCATATTTATGCTCAACACCAAATAACACTTATTTAGGTTCCACATTAATCCCGAAAGTATAGGGAGTGTGCGATGATGATCATATCAATCTTGGAACTACTTCCAACACTCATCGTCACTTCCCCTTCAACTAGTTTCTGCTCATTCTGCAACTCCGTTTCAAGTTACTACTCTTAGCAACCGAACCCGTATCAAATACCGAGGGGTTGCTACGAACACTAGTAAAATACACATCAATAATCTGTATATCAAATATACCTTTGTTCACTTTGCCATCCTTCTTATCCGCCAAATACTTGGGGTAGTTCCGCTTCTAGTGACCGGTTCCATTGCAGCAAAAGCACTTAGTCTCGTGCTTAGGTCCAGACTTGGGCTTCTTCACTCGGCAACAACTTGCTTGCCGTTCTTCTTGAAGTTCCCCTTCTTCCCTTTGCCCTTTTCCTTGAGATTAGTGGTCTTGTCAATCATCAACACTTGATGCTCTTTCTTGATTTCTACCTTCGTCGATTTCAACATCACGAAGAGCTCGGGAATCATTTTCGTCATCCCTTGCATACTATAGTTCATCACGAAGTTCTAGTAACTTAGTGATGGTGACTAGAGAATTCTGTCAATCACTATCTTATCTGGAAGATTAACTCCCACTTGATTCAAGCGATTGAAGTACCCAGACAATCTGAACATGCTCACTAGTTGAGCGATTCTCTTCCATCTTTTAGCTATAGAACTTGTTGGAGACTTCATATCTCTCAACTCGGGTATTTGCTTGAAATATTAACTTCAATTCCTGGAACATCTCATATGGTCCATGACGTTCAAAACGTCTTTGAAGTCCCGATTCTAAGCCGTTAAGTATGGTGCACTAAACTATCAAGTAGTCATCATATTGAGCTAGCCAAATGTTCATAACGTCTGCATTTGCTCCTGCAATCGGTCTGTCACCTAGCGGTGCATTAAGGACATAATTCTTCTGTGCAGCAATGAGGATAATCTTCAGATCACGGATCCAATCCGCATCATTGCTACTAACATTTTCAATACAATTTTCTCTAGGAACATATTAAAATAAACATATGAAAGTAACAAACATAGGGAAGCAACAACGCGAGCTATTGATCTACAACATAATTTGCAAAATACTACCAGGACTAAGTTCATGATAAATTAAAGTTTAATTAATCATATTACTTAAGAACTCCCACTTAGATAGACATCTCTCTAGTCATCTAAGTGATTACGTGATCCAAATCAACTAAACCATGTCCGATCATCACGTGAGATGGAGTAGTTTCAATGGTGAACATCACTATGTTGATCATATCTACTATATGATTCACGCCGACCTTTCGGTCTCCGTGTTCCGAGGCCATATCTGTTATATGCTAGGCTCGTCAAGTTTAACCCGAGTATTCAGCGTGTGCAACTGTTTTGCACCCGTTGTATTTGAACGTAGAGCCTATCACACCCGATCATCACGTGGTGTCTCAAAGCATGAAGAACTTTCGCATAGCGGTGCATACTCGGGAGAACACTTCTTGATAATTTTAGTGAGAGATCATCTTATAATGCTACCGTCAATCAAAGCAAGATAAGATGCATAAAGGATAAACATCACATGCAATCAATATAAGTGATATGATATGGTCATCATCATCTTGTGCTTGTGATCTCCATCGCCGAAGCACCGTCATGATCACCATCGTCACCGGCGCTACACCTTGATCTCCATCATAGCATCGTTGTCGTATCGCCAACTATTGCTTCTACAACTATCGCTACTGCTTAGTGATAAAGTAAAGCAATTACATGGCGTTTGCATTTCATACAATAAAGCGACAACCATATGGCTCCTGCCGATTGCCGATAACTCGGTTACAAAACATGATCATCTCATACAATAAAATATAGCATCACGTCTTGACCACATCACATCACAACATGCCCTCGCAAAAACAAGCTAGACGTCCTCTACTTTGTTGTTGCAAATTTTACGTGGCTGCTACGGGCCGAGCAAGAACCGTTCTTACCTACGCATCAAAACCACAACGATAGTTTGTCAAGTTGGTGTTGTTTTAACCTTCGCAAGGACCGGGCGTAGCCACACTCGGTTCAACTAAAGTGAGAGAGACAGACACCCGCCGGTCACCTTTAAGCAACGAGTGCTCGGAGCGGTGAAACCAGTCTCGCGTAAGCGTACGCGTAATGTCGGTCCGGGCCGCTTCATCTCACAATACCGCTGAACCAAAGTATGACATGCCGGTAAGCAGTATGACTTATATCGCCCACAACTCACTTGTGTTCTACTCGTGCATATAACATCAACGCATAAAACCAGGCTCGGATGCCACAGTTGGGGAACGCAGTAATTTCAAAAATTTCCCTACGCACACGGGACCATGGTGATGGCATAGCAACGAGAGGGGAGAGTGTCTGTCCACGTACCCTCGTGAGACCGAAGCGGAAGCGTTATAACAGCGCCGTTGATGTAGTCGTGCGTCTTCATGATCCGACCGATCCAAGCACCGAACGTCGGCACCTCCGAGTTCTCGCACACGCTCATCTCGATGACGATCCCCGGCTCCGATCCAGCAAAGCGTCGGGGATGAGTTCCGTTAACCACGACGGCGTGGTGACGATGATGATGCTCCACCGACGCGGGGCTTCGCCTAAGCTCTGACGATATGACTTCTCGGCGCAGGCTTCGCCTAAGCTCCGCGACAATATGACCAAGTGGAATATGGTGGAGGGGGCACCGCACGGCTAAGGAACGATCCGTAGATCAACTTGTGTGTCATGGGGTGCCCCCGCCTCAGATATAAAGGAGCAAGGGGTGCGGCCAGCCCAAGGCGGCGCTGGAGGAGTCCTACTCCCACCGAGTAGGACTCCCCCCCCTTTCCTAGTTGGATTAGGATTGGGGAAGGGGAAGAGGGAAGGGGGGCGCCGCCCCCCCTCTCCTTGTCCTATTCGGACTAGAGGGGGAGGGGGCGCGCGGCCTGCCTGGCCGGCCCTTTCCTCTTCTCCCTATGGCCCATCAAGGCCCATAGACCCCCCGGGGGGTTCCGGTAACCCCCCGGTGTTCCTAACTTTCTGCTTTCATCCTAACCTTTCCAAGTCCAAACATAGGCTTCCAATATATCAATCTTTATGTCTCGATCATTTCGAGACTCCTCGTCATGTCCGTGATCACATCCGGGACTCGAACAACCTTCGTACATCAATACTTATAAACTCATAATGAACTCGCATCGAAGCGTTAAGCGTGCGGACCCTACGGGTTCGAGAACTATGTAGACATGACCTAGAACCATTCTCGGTCAATAACCAATAGCGGAACCTGGATGACCATATTGGTTCCTACATATTCTACGAAGATCTATATCGGTCAAACCGCATAACGATATACGTTGTTCCCTTTGTCATCGGTATGTTACTTACCCGAGATTCGATCGTCGGTATCCAATACCTAGTTCGGTCTAGATTCTTGGTAAGTCTCTTTACTCATTCCGTAATACATCATCTCACAACTAACTCATTAGTTGTAATGCTTGCAAGGCTTATGTGATGTGTATTACCGAGAAGGCCCAGAGATACCTCTCCGACAATCGGAGTGACAAAACCTAATCTCGAAATACGCCAACCCAACAAGTACCTTTGGAGACACCTGTAGTACTCCTTTATAATCACCCGATTCGTTGTGACGTTTGGTAGTACCAAAGTGTTCCTCCGTAAACGGGAGTTGCATAATCTCATAGTTTACAGGAACATGTATAGGTCATGAAGAAAGCAATAGCAATATACTAAATGATCGAGTGCTAAGCTAACGGAATGGGTCATGTCAATCACATCATTCTCCTAATGAGGTGATCCCATTAATCAAATGACAACACATGTCTATGGTTAGGAAACACAACCATCTTTGATTAATGAGCTAGTCTAGTAGAGGCATACTAGTGACTATCCTGCTTGTCTATGTATTCACACATGTATTATGTTTCCGGTTAATACAATTCTAGCATGAATAATAAACATTTATCATGATATAAGGAAATAAATAATAACTTTATTATTGCCTCTAGGGCATATTTCCTTCACCTTCGGGCGGAGCTAGCCCGGGCCAAGGAGCAGGCCCGGTTTAGTAATGCGGTTGCCGAAAAGGCATCAGCTGAGTTGAAAGCCGAATGAGCTGCACGGCGCCAAGACAAGGAGAAGATGTCCACCATGGCGCACGAATTAGAGAATGCGGCTAGCCGCTGTAAACTTCTTGAGAAGGAAAATGAAGCCAAAACGGCTGAACTTGACAAGGCCTTACGAGAGGCGAGAGAAGCGCGGTCTGAATCCAGAGCGGCCCGTGAGGAGATCCGGCAAGCTGGGGAGATTGCGGCTGGCAAGCCCTTTTTGCTACAGACTAAGTTCGGCGACCCGAACTATGCTCAGCTTAACCAATTATGGAGTTCTCCGGACAAATTTTTGGACTTACCGAAGAGTTCTTCTGATGCGGCGCAGTTTTACCACGCACAAGAGGGATATGCAACGGAGAAGCTTTTATGGTCACAATTCGGCGCTTCGAAGCGCCCTCTGTTGCTGAATGAACAGATGTCCCAGTGGTCTGAGCTTCATAGGATATCCGGCGACGCCATGAAGAACTTCATAATCCGGTTGTGGCCAAGTGAACCTATTCCGAGTAGTTATTTTGGCCTAGTGCGGCGGCTTGTTGACGCGGTGCCACATATCAACGTTGTGAAGCGGTCGGAGTGCATTGAGGGTGCACGGATGGCCTTTGCCCGAGTCAAAACATTTTGGGGAAAGATGAAGGCCATCGATGTTGCGGCGAGGAGTCCACCCAAGGGCAAGGACCGTTATGAGCTGGAGCACTATTTTGAAGATGTCTTAGAGGCTGCCCGCTTAATAGAGGGTCAATGCTCGAAAGACATAATGTTCGAGTGATGTGTATAATGGTTGTAACAGACAACTTTATAGTTATCTATTTTTATGTTTTGCTCGAGAGCTTGCGTTCCTCCTGTGCGGCCGTTTTAATGTGATCTGAAAGATTTCCAGTCGTCGGCTTCAGCACCCTCGTAGGAAGTACGGGGGTGTTCGGAGAAGCATTTAATCACTCTTTATCCAAGTCTTGGTCCGTGAAGGAGGTGATAATGCGGCGAACCAGGCAATCGGACTATAGGGCGTTAACACCTTCACTTAGCCATAGGAGTTTTATGGTGGGGCTACGACATAGCCCCTGGTATGTATACGGCGCATTATAATATAGTGCCTTACATATGTTGATCTGAAAAAGATCCCTCGTGTGACACGGAGAATCACTAAAGATTCGAATAAGTTGTCAAGTGGTTGACCAGCTCTCGCCGCATCATGGCAGTCAGTTTTCGGCTTTCTTTACTGTGGTGCTCATCCGGTCTAAGCCAGGGCACAATCGCAGTAGTTCTCCCTTTACTACCCTAGTCGATAGAAAGGAACGTAGGGTATCAAGCACGAAGGCAACCCAACTATTGACCCAAGACAATGATTCGGAGCTGATGCATATAAGGCCAAACTTGCGACGCCGAAGTGCGCTTTAGAGTTGTTCGGACTTTTACTAGCAACTCATTTGTTCCCATACCGAGCCCCTGGCAGGTTATGCCGAGGTGCATCTGTAAAGCATCCGCTAAGGCCGTACTCATTTGTTGAAAGAGTATGGAAGATTAGTTCGGATAAAAGTTTACCGGGAATAGAGCAATATGCCAATGATAAATTCATATAAAAAACCACGAACCCCGCTATTTGACATGCTCGGGGTCAGGAACGGAGGAAACAAGGCATAGTACAGGCTCGAAATAAAGAGTGCGGTCTTCAAAAAGTTGTTTTGGACCTCCTATCACACGTCTGCGCCGCCCGTCCTCGGGGAGGGTAATCCTTAACGGAAGTAGCCCCTTTAGGTGAGTGTACGGATCCAAACTCCGAGAGAGTCCGTAGTAGATATTGTCTTTTCCATCACCTGTTTTTACGAGATAATAGTGAAAAAAGAAAAAGGAAAACGGATAAAAAACATTACGGGAGTGCTTGCAGGGCTGTCCTTATTGTGCTTCCGCCAATGCCCATGGTATCTTGAGTGCGTAGTGATGCACGCGTGGTGTAAATGTTGCTGGTACATGAGGTGGGGGCGGAAGCCAAACTGCTATTTCCGTTTCGGGAGTGGTCGAACTTCAGAGGGAAACTGTTTCTGGCCCCTGGTGTTCGGTTGGCGAGTCGCTCCGCCATCTTTATCGCCTGGTGGCCTCATCCCCTTGTGATCGGCGTTGAGCTTGCCTGCCTGCTTGTGGACCCAACAGTTTCTATTGGTATGATTAGCTGGCTTATCAGGGTGGTCGTAGATCTGACAAGGTCGGTCCAATATCCTGTCCAGGGTGGATGGTCCATCCTGGTTTGCCTTTAGGAGCTTCTTCCGTTGACCGGGTTGCGGATTGTGAAATCCGGCGTTAACCATTGTGTCGCGTGATCTTTCCGTATTATTGCGACTGTTGTGTTCGGTTCGTCGTGGCTTACCGTTGCCGTCTTGGATTTCGGAAGTGCCCGGGTCGCTGGCGTTGTTGCTTTTACGAGCAAGCCAATTGCCTTCTCCCGCACAAAAGTGAGTCATTAGAGCAGTAAGGGTTGTCATGGATTTGGGTCCTTCCTGGCCGAGGTGGCGTGCTAGCCATTCATCCCGGACACTATGTTTGAAGGCCGCGAGGGCTTCCGCGTTCGGACAATCAATGATTTGGTTCTTTTTTACTAAGAACCTGGTCCAGAGCTCCCTGGCTAACTCGTCGGGTTGCTGGACAATATGACTTAAGTCGTCGGCATCTGGCAGCCGGACATATGTTCCTTGGAAGTTGTCTCGAAAGGCGTCTTCCAAATCTTCCCAGATGTCAATAGAATTTCCTGGCAAACTGTTTAGCCAGTACCGAGCTGGCCCTTTTAGCTTGAGAGGTAGGTATTTAATGGCATGAAGATCGTCCCCGCGAGCCATGTGAATATGGAGGAGGTAATCCTCAATCCATACCGCGAGATCTGTTGTTCCATCGTATGACTCAATGTTAATGGGTTTAAACCCGTCTGGAAATTCATGCTCCATTACCTCGTCAGTGAAGCAGAGAGGGTCTGTGGCTCCTCTATGTTGGGCCACACTATGAAGCACCTCCGGCGGATTCCGTTTACGGTGTTCGGACCGGGCGTGGTCGGCTCCGTTGTGTCCGAATAGGTAACCATCATCACCGATCGGGGCATGTCCCCGCGATCTGTATATCGATTTTGTGTGTCATGTTCTACCCTCCAGGTCTTGTTGGATGTCGCGAGTATTCCCGCGAGCTGTTTTGTTCTTGTTTTGACGACCGGATGGGTTGGTATGGTGCTCTGCTTGGGCTGCTACTTTATCCGGACCGAACTGTGGTCAACCTACCGCATTATTCGATGGTGGTGTGGGCTCCAATGCCCTGCCATTGTATTGAGGGAGCCACCTACTCTTGGGGTGGCTTTTGTCTGGGCTGCTAAGGCCGTATTCTTCAGTGGCCAAGACCTCGGTCCATCTATCATTGAGCAAATCTTGGCTCGTTTGAAGCTGCAACTGCTTCTTCCTTAGGCTCCCTGCAGTGGCTATGAGCCGGTGTTTAAAGCTCTCCTGCTCGAGAGGTTCCTTAGGCACGATAAAATCCTCGTTGCCGAGGATCTCCTCTTCCTCGGAGAGTGGGAGATAACTGCTATCCTCCGAGTCTCCGTATGCGGCCTGTTCCTCATGTTCGGATCCTACCCCAACATGGTCTCCATTGTCCGGAGTGTTATCTTCTCCGGTGATAGTGTTGTTTTCTCTTGAGCGACGTGACTTAGAGCGGCGCAGGGCGCGCCAGTGTTCGGACTGTGTACCAGGAGGTTTATCCTCAACTGGGTCCTCCTTGTCAACGTCGAGAGCGTCGTTGGGCGTGTCTACCATACACACGTCGTACCATGAAGTGGCCAGCCCGCGTCTAGCAGGTAGTGAGTTCTGGCCTTGACCCTCACCGTCGTCCATTCCGTCAGTGTCTCCGGAGCCAGGGTCAAGCGTGTTGGTTGGGTCTTCGACAATGGCTATGAAGTGGGTGGCGGGTGGGAAGCAAAATTCTCCGTCATCCACCGCAAGTTCGAACCGAACATAGTTCGGCGACGAATCGCCTGCCAGAGATAGGTTTTTAGTGAGTTTAGTACATCGCCCATGGGCGAGTGTTGGAAGACGTCTACGGCACTGAACTTGAAGATCGATAACCGATCGAGTTCGGTATCCGCGGACTAGCAGGGTTCGGAACCTGTCGTTGGAGACGAGCCCGGAGTTCCATTGATGCAGATATCGTATGAAGTGGAATCTGTGTGCGGCTCCAACGCCGCGGGATCAGCAGCCTCCGTGACGGGGTTGATCTTCCCATCTTCAGATGACTCGATCTGCTCCAGATCTGCTCCAGGAGCTATCTCCTGGATGGGGCCCAATGAAAGGTTTAAGCCATGCTCATCGGGGCGAAGGGGAGCGGTGGCCACGGTCTCGAATCCGTTGAAGATCAAGTCCCCACGGATGTCCGTGATGTAGTTCAAGCTTCCGAATTTGACCTGATGGCCAGGGGCATAGCTGTCGATCTGCTCCAGATGGCCGAGCTAGTTGGCCCGCAGTACGAAGCCGCCGAATACGAAGATCTATCCGGGGAGGAAGGTTTCTCCCTGGACAACGTCATTACTGACAATCGAAGGGGCCATCAAACCTTTTGTCGACGGCACAGTGGAATTCTCAATGAAAGCACCAATGTCGGTGTCAAAACCGGCGGATCTCGGGTAGGGGGTCCCAAACTGTGCGTCTAGGATTGATGGTAACAGGAGACGGGGGACACGATGTTTACCCAGGTTCGGGCCCTTTCTATGGAGGTAATACCCTACTTCCTGCTTGATTGATCTTGATGAATTACAAGAGTTGATCTACCACGAGATCGTAATGGCTAAAACCCTAGAAGTCTAGCCTATGTGAATATGGTAATGAGTATCTCTCTATCCGGACTACACTCTCCGGTTTCTATAGACACCGGAGAGATCTAGGGTTACATGGAGTCGGTTACATCAGAGGGAATCTACATAGTCGGTCGCCAAGCTTGCCTTCCACGCCAAGTAGAGTCCAATCCGGACACGGGTACAGTCTTCGGTCTTCATGTCTTCACAGCCCAACAGTCCGGCTCATGGATAACAGGCCGGACGCCCGAGGACCCCTTAGTCCGGGACTCCCTTAGGTAGCATTATAAGATGATCTCTCACTAAATTTCAAGGTATAAGTGTTCTCCCTGAGTATGCACCGTTGTGAAAGTTCTTCGTGCTGAGACACCACGTGATGATCGTGTGTGATAAGCTCTATGTTCAAATATAACGGGTGCAAGACAGTTTTGCACACGTGGAATACTCGGGTTAAACTTGACGAGCCTAGCATATGCAGATATGGCCTCGGAACACTGGAGACCGAAAGGTCGAGCGTGAATCATATAGTAGATATGATCAACATAGTGATGTTCACCATTGAAAACTACTCCATCTCACGTGATGATCGGACATGGTTTAGTTGAAATGGATCACGTGATCACTTAGATGATTAGAGGGATGTCTATCTAAGTGGGAGTTCTTAAGTAATTTTATTAATTGAACTTTAATTTATCATGAACTTAGTCCTGGTAGTATTAGCATATCTATGTTGTAGATCAATAGCTCGCGTTTAGCTCCCCTGTTTTATTTTGATATGTTCCTAGAGAAAACTAAGTTGAAAGTTGTTAGTAGCAATGATGCGGATTGGATCCGTGATCTGAGGATTATCCTCATTGCTGCACAGAAGAATTATGTCCTTGATGCACCGCTAGGTGACAAACCTATTGCAGGAGCATGTGCAGACGTTATGAACGTTTGGCAAAGCTCGGTATGATGACTACTTGATAGTTTAGTGCACCATGCTTTACGGCTTAGAACCGGGACTTCAAAAATGTTTTGAACGCCACGGAGCATATAAGTGTTGGGGAACGCAGTAATTTCAAAAAAATTCCTACGCACACGCAAGACCATGGTGATGGCATAGCAACGAGAGGGGAGAGTGTCTGTCCACGCACTCGTGAGACCCGAAAGCGAAGCGTTATAACAATGCGTTTGATGTAGTCGTGCGTCTTCACGATCCGACCGATCCAAGCACCGAACGACGGCACCTCCGAAGTTCTGCACACGCTCAGCTCGATGACGATCCCCGGCTCCGATCCAGCAAAGCGTCGGGGATGAGTTCCGTCGGACGACGGCGTGGTGGCGATGATGATGCTCCACCGACGCAGGGCTTCGCCTAAGCTCCGCGACGATATGACTTCTCCGGCGAGGGCTTCGCCTAAGCTCCATGACGATATGACCGAAGTGGAATATGGTGGAGGGGGCACCGCACACGGCTAAGGAACGATCCGTAGATCAACTTGTGTGTCTTGGGGTGCCCCCCCCTGTGATATAAAGGAGCAAGGGAGGGGTGGCCGGCCTAGGAGGAGGCGCACCAAGGGGAGTCCTACTCCCACCGGGAGTAGGACTCCTCCTTTCCTTGTTGGAGTAGGAGAGAAGGAAAGAGGAGGAGAGGGAGAAGGAAAGGGGCTGCTCCTTGTCCAATTCGGACCAAAGGGGAGCAGGCCTCTTTCCTTTGGCCTCTCTCCTCTATTCCTGTATGGCCCAATAAGGCCCATATACTCCCCGGCGAATTCCTCGTAACTCTCCGGTACTCCGAAAAATACCCGAATGACTCGGAACCTTTCCGAACTCCGAATATAGTCGTCCAATATATCGATCTTTACGTCTCGACCATTTCGAGACTCCTCGTCATGTCCCCGATCTCATATGGGACTACGAACTCCTTCGGTACATCAAAACTCATAAACTCATAATATAATTGTCATCGAAACCTTAAGCGTGCGGACCCTACGGGTTCGAGAACTATGTAGACATGACCTAGAACTATTCTCGGTCAATAACCAATAGCGGGACCTGGATGCCCATATTGGTCTCCTACATATTCTACGAAGATCTTTATCGGTCAAACCGCATAACAACATACGTTGTTCCCTTTGTATCGGTATGTTACTTGCCCGAGATTCGATCGTCGGTATCCAATACCTAGTTCAATCTCGTTGCGGCAAGTCTCTTTACTCGTTACGTAATGCATCATTCCGTAACTAACTCATTAGCTACATTGCTTGCAAGGCTTATAGTGATGTGCATTACCGAGAGGGCCCAGAGATACCTCTCCACAATCGGAGTGACAAAACCTAATCTCGAAATACGCCAACCCAACATGTACCTTTGGAGACACCTGTAGTACTCCTTTATAATCACCCGCTACATTGTGACGTTTGGTAGCACCCAAAGTGTTCCTCCGTAAACGGAGTTGCATAATCTCATAGTTACAGGAACATGTATAAGTCATGAAGAAAGCAATAGCAACATACTAAACGATCAAGTGCTAGGCTAACGGAATGGGTCATGTCAATCACATCATTCTCCTAATGATGTGATCCCGTTAATCAAATGATAACTCATGTCTATGGCTAGGAAACTTAACCATCTTTGATTCAACGAGCTAGTCAAGTAGAGGCATACTAGTGACACTGTGTTTGTATATGTTTTCACACATGTATTATGTTTCCGGTTAATACAATTCTAGCATGAATAATAAACATTTATCATGAAATAAGGAAATAAATAATAACTTTATTATTGCCTCTAGGGCATATTTCCTTCAGTCTCCCACTTGCACTAGAGTCAATAATCTAGTTCACATCGCCATGTGATTTAACATCAATAGTTCACATCTATATGTGGTTAACACCCATAGTTCACATCGACATGTGACCAACACCCAAAGGGTTTACTAGAGTCAAGAATCTAGTTCACATCGCTATGTGATTAACACCCAAAGAGTACTAAGGTGTGATCATGTTTTGCTTGTGAGATAATTTTAGTCAACGGGTCCATCACATTCAGAGTCGTAAGTATTTTGCAAATTTCTATGTCTACAATGCTCGCGGAGCTACTCTAGCTAATTGCTCCCACTTTCAATATGTATCCAGATTGAGACTCGAGTCATCTAGATTAGTTTTAAAACTTGCATCGACGTAACCCTTTACTTACCTAACCTTTTTTCACTTCCATAATCGAGAAACATATCCTTATTCCACTAAGGATAATTTTGACCGCTGTCCATTGATCTACTCCTAGATCACTATTGCACTCCTTGCCAAGCTAAGTGGTAGGGTATGCAATAGATCCGTACACAAGATGACATACTTTATAGAACCTATGGTCGATGCATAGGGAATGACTTTCAGTTTCTTTCTATCTTCTGCCGTGGTCGGGTTTTGAGTCTTACTCAATCTCACACCTTGTAACACAGGCAAGAACTCTTTCTTTGACTGTTCCATTTTGAACTACTTCAAAATCTAGTCAAGGTATGCGCTTATTGAAAAAACTTATCAAGTGTCTTGATCTATCTCAATAGATCTTGATGCTCAATATGTAAGCAGCTTCACCGAGGTCTTTCTTTGAAAAACTTCTTTCAAATACTCCTTTATGCTTTGCGTAATAATTCTACATTATTTCCGATCAACAATATGTCATTCACATATACTTATCGTAAATGCCGTAGTGCTCCCACTCACTTTCTTGTAAATACAAGCTTCTCCAAAAGTCTCTAAAACCATATGCTTTGATCACACTATCAAAGCGTTTATTCCAACTCCGAGATGCTTGCACCAGTCCATAGATGGATCGGAGCTTGCACATTTTGTTAGCTCCTTTAGGATTGACAAAACCTTCGTTGCATCATATACAACTCTTCTTTAATAAATCCATTAAAGAATGCAGTTTTGACATCCATTTGCCAGATTTCATAAAATGTGGCAATTGCTAACATGATTCGGACAGACTTAAGCATCGCTATGATTGAGAAAATCTCATTGTAGTCAACACCTTGAATTTGTCGAAAACCCTTTTTGCGACAAGTCGAGCTTTGTAGATAGTAACACTACTATCGATTGTCCGCCTTCCTCTTGAAGATCCATTTATTTAACATGGCTTGCCGATCATCGAGCAAGTTAATCAAAGTCCATACTTTGTTCTCATACATGGATCCTATCTCAGATTTCATGGCCTCAAGCCATTTCGCGGAATCTGGGCTCATCATCGCTTCCTCATAGTTCGTAGGTTCATCATGGTCTAGTAACATGACTTCCGTAACATGATTACCGTACCACTCAAGTGCGGATCTTACTCTGGAAGACCTACGAGGTTTGGTAGCAACTTGATCTGAAGTTTCATGATCATCATCATTAACTTCCTCACTAATTGGTGTAGGAATCACCGGAACTGATTTCTGTGATGAACTACTTTCCAATAAGGGAGAAGGTACAATTACCTCATGAAGTTCTACTTTCCTCCCACTCACTTCTTTCGAGAGAAACTTCTTCTCTAGAAAGGATCCACCTTAGCAACGAATAACTTGCCTTCGGATCTGTGATAGAAGGTGTACCCAATAGTTACCTTTGGGTATTCTATGAAGACACACTTCTCGATTTGGGTTCGAGCTTATCGGTGAAAACTTTTTCACATAAGCATCACAACTTCCAAACTTTAAGAAACGATACTTAGGTTTCTTTGTTAAACCATAGTTCATACGGTGTCGCCTCAACGGATTTAGATGGTGCCCTATTAAACGTGAATGCAGCTGTCTCTAATGCATAACCCCAAAACGATAGTGGTAAACCGATAAGAGACATCATAGATCGCACCATATCCAATAAAGTGCGGTTACGACTTTCGGACACACCATTATGTTGTGGTGTTCCATATGGCGTGAGTTGCGAAACTATTTCACATTGTTTCAAATGAAGACCAAACTCGTAACTCAAATATTTATCTCCACGATCAGATCGCAGAAACTTTATTTTCTTGTTACGATGATTTTCCACTTCACTCTGAAATTCTTTGAACTTTTCAATTATTTCAGACTTATGTTTCATCAAGTAGATATACCCATATCTGCTCAAATCATCTTGTGAAGGTCGAAAATAACGATACTTGCCACGAGCATCAACACTCATTGAATCGCATACATCGGTATGTATTATTTCCAATAAGTCAAGAGCTTGTTCCATTGTTCCGAGAACGGAGTTTTAGTCATCTTGCCCAAAAGGCACGGTTCGCAAGCATCAAATGATTCATAATCAAGTGATTCCAAAAGTCCATCAGCATGGAGTTTTCTTCAAGCGCTTTACACCAATATGACCTAACGGCGATTGCCACAAATAAGTTGCACTATCATTATTAACTTTTCATCTTTTGGTTTCAATATTATGAATATGTGTATCACTATGATCGAGATCCAATGAACCATTTTCATTGGGTGTGTAACCATATAAGGTTTTATTCATGTAAATGTAACAACAATTTATTCTCTTACTTAAATGAATAATCAGTATTGCAATAAACATGATCAAATCATATTTATGCTCAACACCAAATAACACTTATTTAGGTTCCACACTAATCCCGAAAGTATAGGGAGTGTGCGATGATGATCATATCAATCTTGGAACTACTTCCAACACTCATCGTCACTTCCCCTTCAACTAGTTTCTGTTCATTCTGCAACTCCTGCTTCAAGTTACTACTCTTAGCAACCGAACCAAGATCAAATACCGAGGGGTTGTCGCGAACACTAGTAAAATACACATCAATAATCAGTATATCAAATATACCTTTGTTCACTTTGCCATCCTTCTTATCCGCCAAATACTTGGGGTAGTTCCGCTTCTAGTGACCAGTTCCATTGCAGCAAAAGCACTTAGTCTCGTGCTTAGGTCCGCACTTGGGCTTCTTCACTCGAGCAAAGAACTTGCTTGCCATTCTTCTTGAAGTTCCCCTTCTTTCCCTTTGCCCTTTTCTTGAAACTAGTGGTCTTGTCAATCATCAACACTTGACGCTCTTTTCTTGATTTCTACCTTCGTCGATTTCAGCATCACGAAGAGCTTGGGATTTGCTTTTGTTATCCCTTGCATATTATAGCTCATCACGAAGTTCTACTAACTTGGTGATGGTGACTAGAGAATTCATCAATCACTATCTTATCCGGAAGATTAACTCCCACTTGATTTCAAGCGATTGAAGTACCTGCATAATCTGAGAACATGCTCACTAGTTGAGCGATTCTCCTCCATCTTTTAGCTATAGAACTTGTTGGAGACTTCATATCTCTCAACTCGGGTATTTGCTTGAAATATTAACTTCAACTCTGGAACATCTCATATGGTCCATGACGCTCAAAACGCCTTTGAAGTCCCGATTCTAAGCCGTTAAGTATGGTTCACTAAACTATCAAGTAGTCATCATATTGAGCCAGCCAAACGCTCATAACGCCCTGCATTTGCTCCTGCAATAGTCCGTCACCTAGCGGTGCATTAAGGACATAATTCTTCTGTGCAGCAATGAGGATAAACCTCAGATCACGGATCCAATCCGCATCATTGCTACTAATATTTTTCAATACAATTTTCTCTAGGAACATATCAAAACAAACATATAAAAGCATAGGGAAGCAACAACGCGAGCTATTGATCTACAACATAATTTGCAAAATTCTACCAGACTAAGTTCATGATAAATTAAAGTTCAATTAATCATATTACTTAAGAACTCCCACTTAGATAGACATTTCTCTAGTCACCTAAGTGATTATGTGATCCAAATCAACTAAACCATGTCCGATCATCACGTGAGATGGAGTAGTTTCAATGGTGAACATCACTATGTTGATCATATCTACTATATGATTCACGCTCGACCTTTCGGTCTCCGTGTTCCGAGGCCATATCTCGTTATATGCTAGGCTCGCCAAGTTTAACTCGAGTATTCCGCAAGCAACTGTTTTGCACCCGTTGTATTTGAACGTAGAGCCTATCACACCCGATCATCACGTGGTGTCTCAAAGACGAAGAACTTTCGCAACGGTGCATACTCGTGGAGAACACTTCTTGATAATTTTAGTGAGAGATCATCTTATAATGCTACCGTCAATCAAAGCAATATAAGATGCATAAAGGATAAACATCACATGCAATCAATATAAGTGATATGATATGGCCATCATCATCTTGTGCTTGTGATCTCCATCTCAAGCACCGCCATGATCACCATCGCCACCGGTAGCGACACCTTGATCTCCATCGTAGCATCGTTGTCGCCTCGCCAACTATTGCTTCTACGACTATCGCTACCGCTTAGTGATAAAGTAAAGCAATTACATGGCTTTTGCATTTCATACAATAAAGCGACAACCATATGGCTCCTGCCATTGCCGATAACTTGGTTACAAAACATGATCATCTCATACAATAAAATATAGCATCACGTCTTGACCATATCACATCACAACATGCCCTGCAAAAACAAGTTAGACGTCCTCTACTTTGTTGTTGCAAGTTTTACGTGGCTGCTACGGGCTGAGCAAGAACCGTTCTTACCTACGCATCAAAACCACAACGATAGTTTGTCAAGTTGGTGCTGTTTTAACCTTCGCAAGGACCGGCGTAGCCACACTCGGTTCAACTAAAATGAGAGAGACAGACACCACCGGTCACCTTTAAGCAACGAAAGTGCTCAAGCGGTGAAACCAGTCTCGCGTAAGCGTCTGGCGTAATGTCGGTCCGGCCGCTTCATCTCACAATACCGCCGAACCAAAGTATGACATGCCGGTAAGCAAGATGACTTATATCGCCCACAACTCACTTGTGTTCTACTCGTGCATATGACATCAACGCATAAAACCAGGCTCGGATGCCATCATGTTGGGGAACGCAGTAATTTCAAAAATTCCTACGCACACGCAAGACCATGGTGATGGCATAGCAACGAGAGGGAGAGTGTCCGTCCACGTACCCTCGTGAGACCGAAAGCGGAAGCGTTATAACAACGCTGTTGATGTAGTCGACGTCTTCACGATCCGACCGATCCATGCACCGAACGTCACGGCACCTCCGAAGTTCTCGCACACGCTCAGCTCGATGGCGATCCCCGGCTCCGATCCGGCAAAGCGTCGGGGATGAGTTCCACAAGACGACGGCGTGGTGACGATGATGATGCTCCACCGACGCAGAGCTTCGCCTAAGCTTCGCGACGATATGACTTTACCGGCGCAGGGCTTCGCCTAAGCTCCGCGACGATATGACCGAAGTGGAATATGGTGGAGGGGGGCACCGCACACGGCTAAGGAACGATCCGTAGATCAACTTCTGTATTCTAGGGTGCCCCCCTGCCCCCGTATATAACGGAGCAAGGGAGGGGGTGGCCGGCCTAGGAGGAGGCGCACCAAGGGGGGAGTCCTACTCCCACCGGGAGTATGACTCCTCCTTTCCTTGTTGGAGTAGGAGAGAAGGAAAGAGGAGGAGAGGGAGAAGGAAAAGGGGCTGCTCCTTGTCCAATTCGGACCAAAAGGGGGAGCAGGCCTCTTTCCTTTGGCCTCTCTTCTCTATTCCCGTATGGCCCAATAAGGCCCATATACTCCCCGGCGAATTCCTCGTAACTCTCCGGTACTCCGAAAAATACCCGAATGACTCGGAACCTTTCCGAACTCCGAATATATAGTCGTCCAATATATCGATCTTTACGTCTCGACCATTTCGAGACTCCTCGTCATGTCCCCGATCTCATCTGGGACTCCGAACTCCTTCGGTACATCAAAACTCATAAACTCATAATATAATTGTCATCGAATCCTTGTTGCGGACCCTACGGGTTCGAGAACTATGTAGACATGACCTAGAACTATTCTCGGTCAATAACCAATAGCGGGACCTGGATGCCCATATTGGCTCCTACATATTCTACGAAGATCTTTATCGGTCAAACCGCATAACAACATACGTTGTTCCCTTTGTATCGGTATGTTACTTGCCCGAGATTCGATCGTCGGTATCCAATACCTAGTTCAATCTCGTTACCGGCAAGTCTCTTTACTCGTTACGTAATGCATCATTCGTAACTAACTCATTAGCTGCATTGCTTGCAGGGCTTATAGTGATGTGCATTACCGAGAGGGCCCAGATACCTCTCCACAATCGGAGTGACAAAACCTAATCTCGAAATACGCCAACCCAACATGTACCTTTGGAGACACCTGTAGTACTCCTTTATAATCACCCGATTACGTTGTGACGCTTTGGTAGCACCAAAGTGTTCCTCCGTAAACGGAGTTGCATAATCTCATAGTTACAGAACATGTATAAGTCATGAAGAAAGCAATAGCAACATACTAAACGATCAAGTGCTAGGCTAACGGAATGGGTCATGTCAATCACATCATTCTCCTAATCATGTGATCCCGTTAATCAAATGACAACTCATGTCTATGGCTAGGAAACTTAACCATCTTTGATTCAACGAGCTAGTCAAGTAGAGGCATACTAGTGACACCGTGTTTGTATATGTTTTCACACATGTATTATGTTTCTGGTTAATACAATTCTAGCATGAATAATAAACATTTATCATGAAATAAGGAAATAAATAATAACTTTATTATTGCCTCTAGGGCATATTTCCTTCAATAAGATGTTCCAAGAGTTGAAATTGGTATTTCGTACTCATTCCCGTGTCAAAAGGTATGAGATCTCTGACAATACTTTGCCTACAAGATGGAGGAGAATAGCTCAACCAGTGAGCATGTGCTCAGATTGTCTGGGTACAATAATTGCTTGAATCAAGTGGGAGTTAATCTTCCAGATAAGATAGTAATTAACAAAGTTCTCTAGTCACTATCACCAAGTTACTAGAACTTCGTGATGAACTATAATATGCAGGGGATAAAGGAAACGATTCCCAAGCTCTTCGTGATGCTGAAATCGACGAAGTTAGAAATCAAGAAAAGCATCAAGTGTTGATGGTTGACAAGACCACTAGTTTCAAGAAAAGGGCAAAGGGAAGAAGGGGAACTTCAAGAAGAACTACAAGCAAGTTGCCGCTCAAGTGAAGAAGCCCAAGTCTGGACCTAAGCCTGAGACTAAGTGCTTCTACTGCAAAGGGACTGGTCATCGAAGCGTAATCGCCCCAAGTATTTGGCGATAAGAAGGATGGCAAAGTGAACAAAGGTATATTTGATATACATGTTATTGATGTGTACTTTACTAGTGTTTATAGCAACCCCTCAGTATTTGATACTAATTCAGTTTCTAAGATTAGTAACTCAAAATAGGAGTTGCAGAATGAACAGAAACTAGTTAAGGTCAAGGTGACGATGTGTGTTGGAAGTAGTTCCAAGATTGATATGATCATCATCGCACACTCCCTATACTTTCGGGATTAGTGTTGAACCTAAATAAGTGTTATTTGGTGTTTGCGTTGAGCATGAATATGATTTGATCATGTTTATTGCAATATGGTTATTCATTTAAAGTTAGAGAATAATTATTGTTCTGTTTACATGAATAAAACCTTCTATGGTCATACACCCAATGAAAATGGTTTGTTGGATCTCGATCGTAGTGATACACATATTCATAATATTGAAGCCAAAAGATGCAAAGTTAATAATGATAGTGCAACTTATTTGTGGCACTGCCGTTTAGGTCATATTGGTGTAAAGCGCATGAAGAAACTCCATGTTGATGGGATTTTGGAATCACTTGATTATGAATCACTTGATGCTTGCGAACCATGCCTCATGGGCAAGATGACTAAAACTCCGTTCTTCGGAACAATGGAGCGAGCAATTGACTTATTGGAAATAATACATAGTGATGTATGCGGTCCGATGAGTGTTGAGTCTCGCGGCGGGTATCGTTATTTTCTAACCTTCACAGATGATTTGAGCAGATATGGGTATATCTACTTGATGAAACATAAGTGTGAAACATTTGAAAAGTTCAAAGAATTTCAGAGTGAAGTGGAAAATCATCGTGACAAGAAAATAAAGTTTCTATGATCTGATTGCGGAGACAAATTTTTGAGTTACTCCCTCCGTCCCATAATGTAAGACGTTTTTTGATACTACACTAGAGTCAAAAAACATCTTACATTATGGGACAGAGGGAGTACGAGTTTGGTCTTCAAATAAAACAATGTGGAATAGTTTCACAAATTCGTGCCACCTGGAACACCACAGCATAATGGTGTGTCCAAACGTCATAACCGTACTTTACTGGATATAGTGCAATCTATGATGTTTCTTACCGATTTACCACTATCGTTTTGGGGTTATGCATTGGAGACAGCTGCATTCACGTTAAAAAGGGCACCATCTAAATCCGTTGAGACGACACTGTGTGAACTGAGGTTTGGCAAGAAACCAAAGTTGTCGTTTCTTAAAGTTTGGGGTTGCGATGCTTATAAGGAAAAGTTTCATCCTGATAAGCTCAAACCCAAATCAGAGAATGTGTCTTCATAGGATACTGAAAGGAGACAGTTAGTTACACCTTCTATCACAGATCCGAAGGCAAGATATCCGTTGCTAAGAATGGATCCTTTCTAGAGAAGGAGTTTCTCTCGAAACAAGTGAGTGGGAGGAAAGTAGAACTTGATGAGGTAACTATACCTGCTCCCTTATTGGAAAGTAGTTCATCACAGAAATCTGTTCATGTGACTCCTACACCAATTAGTGAGGAAGCTAATGATGATGATCATGTAACTTCGGATCAAGTTACTACCGAACCTCGTAGGACAACCAGAGTGAGATCCGCACTGTAATGGTACGGTAATCCTGTTCGGAGGTCATGTTACTTGACCATGACTAACCTATGAACTATGAGGAAGCGATGATGAGCCCAGATTCCGCGAAATGGCTTGAGGCCATGAAATCTGAGATGGGATCCATGTATGAGAACAAAGTATGGACTTTGGTTGACTTGCCCGATGATCGGCAAGCCATAGAAAATAAATGGATCTTCAAGAGGAAGACGGACGCTGATAGTAGTGTTACTATCTACAAAGCTAGACTTGTCGAAAAAGGTTTTTGACAAAGTTCAAGGTGTTGACTACGATGAGATTTTCTCACTCGTAGCGATGCTTAAGTCTATCCGAATCATGTTAGCAAATTGCCACATTTTATGAAATCTGGCAAATGGATGTCAAAACTACATTCCTTAATGGATTTCTTAAAGAAGAGTTGTATATGATGCAACCAGAAGGTTTTGTCGATCCTAAAGGTGCTAACAAAATGTGCAAGCTCCAAATGATCCATCTATGGACCGGTGCAAGCATCTCGAGCAAGTGGAGATCAAGGAAATATGCCCTAGAGGCAATAATAAAGTTATTATTTATTTCCTTATATCATGATAAATGTTTATTATTCATGCTAGAATTGTATTAACCGAAAACATGATACATGTGTGAATACATAGACAAACAGAGTGTCACTAGTATGCCTCTACTTGACTAGCTCGTTGATCAAAGATGGTTATGTTTCCTAGCCATAGACATGAGTTGTCATTTGATTAACGGGATCACATCATTAGGAGAATGGTGTGATTGACTTGACCCATTCCGTTAGCTTAGCACTTGATCGTTTAGTATGTTGCTATTGCTTTCTTCATGACTTATACATGTTCCTATGACTATGAGATTATGCAACTCCCGAATACCGGAGGAACACTTTGTGTCCTACCAAGCGTCTACAACGTGGATCGGGTGATTATAAAGGTGCTCTACAGGTGTCTCCGATGGTGTTTGTTGAGTTGGCATAGATCGAGATTAGGATTTGTCACTCTGATTGTCGGAGAGGTATCTTTGGGCCCTCTCAGTAATGCACATCGCTATAAACCTTGCAAGAAATGTAACTAATGAGTTAGTTGCGGGATGATACATTACGGGACGAGTAAAGATACTTACCGGTAACGAGATTGAACTAGGTATTGAGATACCGACGATCGAATCTCGGGCAAGTAACATATCGATGACAAAGGGAACAACGTATGTTGTTATGCGGTTTGACCGATAAAGATCTTCGTAGAATATGTGGGAGCCAATATGAACATCCAAGTTCCGCTATTGGTTATTGACCGGAGACGTGTCTCGGTCATGTCTACATAGTTCTCGAACCCATAGGGTCCGCACGCTTAACATTCGGTGACGATTTGTATTATGAGTTTATGTGTTTTGATGTACTGAAGGTAGTTCGGAGTCCCGGATGAGATCGGGGACATGACGAGGAGTCTCGAAATGGTCGAGACGTAAAGATCAATATATTGGACGACTATATTCGGACATCGGAAAGGTTCCGAGTGATTCGGGTATTTTTCGGAGTACCAGAGAGTTACGGGAATTCGTATTGGGCCTTAATGGGCCATATGGGTGTTGGAAATATGCCCTAGAGGCAATAATAAAAAGGTTATTATTATATTTCCTTGTTCATGATAATTGTCTATTGTTCATGCTATAATTGTGTTATCCGAAAATCGTAATACATGTGTGAATAACATAGACCACAACATGTCCCTAGTGAGCCTCTAGTTGACTAGCTCGTTGATCAATATATGGTTACGGTTTCCTAACCATGGACATAGGATGTCATTGATAACGGGATCACATCATTAGGATAATGATGTGATGGACAAGACCCAATCCTAAGCATAGCACAAGATCGTGTAGTTCGTCTGCTAAAGCTTTTCTAATGTCAAGTATCCTTTCCTTAAACCATCAGATTGTGCAACTCCCGGATACCGTAAGGGTACTTTGGGTGTGCCAAACGTCACAACGAATCGGGTGGCTATAAAGGTACACTACGGGTATCCCCGAAAGTATCTGTTGGGTTGGCACGAATTGAGACTGGGATTTGTCACTCCGTATAACGGAGAGGTATCTCTGGGCCCACTCGGTAGTACATCATCATAATGAGCTCAATGTGATCAAGGAGTTGTTCACGGGATGATGTGTTACGGGAACGAGTAAAGAGGCTTGTCGTAACGAGATTGAACAAGGTATCGGTATACCGACGATCGAATCTCAGGCAAGTATCGTATCGATAGACAAAGGGAATTGTATACAGGATTGATTGAATCCTCGACATCGTGGTTCATCCGATGAGATCATCATGGAGCATGTGGGAGCCAACATGGGTTTCCAGATCCCGCTGTTAGTTATTGACCAGAGAGTTGTCTCGGTCATGTCTACGTGTCTCTCGAACCCGTAGGGTCTACACACTTAAGGTTCGGTGACGCTAGAGTTGTAGAGATGTTAGTATGCGGTTAACAGAAAGTTGTTCGGAGTACCGGATGAGATCCCGGACGTCATGAGGAGTTCCGGAGGTAAAGATTTATATATAGGAAGTCCAGTTTGACCCAGGAGAGTTTCGAGGGTCACCAGATTGTCTGGGACCACCTAGGGTCCCGGGTCCACCGGTGGGGCCACCTATCTCGGAGGGCCCCATGGGCTGAAGTGGCGTGGGAACCAGCCTCTGGTGGGCTGGTGCGCCCCACCCAAGGGCCCAAGGCGCCTAGGGTTGGAAACCCTAGGGGGCCGTTGCCCCACGAGGGCCCCCCCCCGAGCCCCCCCCTCTAGATGGGATCTCCAAGGGGGCATGCGCCCCCTAGCCCCTATATGTAGTGGAGGGGAGGTAGGGCAGCCGCACCCTAAGCCCTGGCGCCTCCCTTTCCCTCCCGTGACACCTCTTCCTCCTCCAGTAGTGCTTGGCGAAGCCCTGCTGGAATCCCGCTGCTTCCACCACCACGCCGTCATGCTACTGGATCTCCATCAACTTCTCCTCCCCCTTGCTGGATCAAGAAGGAGGAGACGTCTCCGCTCCGTACGTGTGTTGAACGCGGAGATGCCGTCCGTTCGGCGCTAGGATCATCGGTGATTTGGATCACGACGAGTACAACTCCATCAACCCCGTTCTCTTAAACGCTTCCGCTCGCGATCTACAAGGGTATGTAGATGCACTCCTCTCTCTCGGCGCTAGGATCATCGGTGATTTGGATCACGACGAGTACAACTCCATCAACCCCGTTCTCTTAAACACTTCCGCTCGCGATCTACAAGGGTATGTAGATGCACTCCTCTCTCTCGTTGGTAGATGACTCCATAGATTGATCTTGATGATGCGTAGAAAATTTTAAATTTCTGCTACGATCCCCAACAATGGGAAAGGAGAGAAAGGCCTCAAAGAGTGGCCGCACCCCTCCTCATGGACTGGTCCGAATTGGACTAGGGAGGGAGGGCACCCCTTCCTTCCTTCTCCTTCTCCTTTCCCTATTTCCTATTCCATATGGGAGGTGGAATCCTACTAGGACTAGGGAGTCCTAGTAGGACTCCACACTTGGGGCGCGCCCTATGAGGGCTGGCCTCCTCTTCCCTCCATCCTTTATATACGTGGCCAGGGGGCATCCCATAGACACACAAGTTGATTGTTCCAAGCCGTGTGCGGTGCCCCCCTTCACCATAATCCACCTTGGTCATATCGTAGCGGTGCTTAGGCGAAGCCCTGCGTCGGTAGCATCATCATCACCGTCATCACGCCCGTCGTCTTTGTGAACTCTCCTTCGAAGATCTGCTAGATCGGAGTTCGTGGGATGTCGTCGAGCTGAACGTGTGCTGAACTCGGAGGTGCCGTGCGTTTGGTACTTGGATTGGTCGGATCGTGAAGACATACGACTACATCAACCGCGTTGTGCTAACGCTTCCGCTTTCGGTCTACGAGGGTTCATGGACACACTGTCCCCTCTCGTTGCTATGCATCACCATGATCCTGTGTGTGCGTAGATCTTTTTTGAAATTACTACGTTCCCCAACAGAGTATTCAACCCAAATTTATTGATTCGACACAAGGGAAGCCAAAGAATATTCTCAAGTATTAGCAATTGAGTTGTCAATTCAACCACACCTGAAAGACTTAATATCTGCAGCAAAGTATTTAGTAATAAAGTAGTATGGAAGTAACGGTAACGGTGGCAAAAGTAACAATAGTAGTTTTATAGTAATCGTAACAGTGGCAACGGAAAAGTAACTAAGCAAACATCAATATGTGAAAAGCTCGTAGGCAATGGACCAGTGATGGATAATTATGTCGGATGCGATTCCTCATGCAACAGTTATAATATAGGGTGACACAGAACTAGCTCCAGTTCATCAATGTAATGTAGGCATGTATTTCGGATATAGTCATACGTGTTTATGGAAAAGAACTTGCATGCCATCTTTTGTCCTACCCTCCCGTGGCAGCGGGGTCCTATTGGAAACTAAGGGATATTAATGCCTCCTTTTAATAGAGTACCGGACTAAAGCATTAACACTTGGTAAATACGTGAACTCCTCAAACTACGGTCATCACCGGGAGTGGTCCCGATTATTGTCACTTCGGAGTTGCCGGATCATAACACATAGTAGGTGACTATTGACTTGCAAGATAGGATCAAGAACTCATATATATATTCATGAAAACATAATAGGTTCAGATCTGAAATCATGGCACTCGGGCCCTAGTGACAAGCATTAAGCATAGAAACATCAATCTTAAAACATAATGGATACTAGGGATCAAACCCTAACAAAACTAACTCGATTACATGGTAAATCTCATCCAACCCATCACCGTCCAGCAAGCCTACGATGAAATTACTCATGCACGGCGGTGAGCATCATGAAATTGGTGATGGAGGAAAGTTGATGATGACAACGGCGACGGATTCCCCTCTCCGGAGCCCCAAACGAACTCCAGATCAGCCCTCCCGAGAGAGATTAGGGCTTGGCGGCGGCTCCGTATCGTAAAACACGATGCATTCTTTTCTCTGATTTTTTTCTCCCCGAATGTGAATATATAGAGTTAGAGTTGACGTCGGTGGAGCCTCACGGGGCCCATGAGGCAGGGGGCGCGCCCCAAGAGGTGGGCGCGCCCTCCATCCTGGTGGACAGGGTGTGGGCCCCCTGATGTTGATTCTTTCGCTAATATTTTTTATTAATTCCAAAAATATTCTTCGTTAAGTTTTAGGTTATTCCGAAAACTTTTATTTCTGCAAAAAATAACACCATGATAATTCTGCTGTAAATCATACAAGTTAGAGTCCAAAAGAAGGGTAAAAGTGTTTGGAAAAGTCGATACGTTGGAGGACAAGAAACGGTGTGTAATTATAACAGAGCTGGATGATGTTTTCGTAAATGCTCCAAAGAACCCTTCCTGCCGGTTCCTCTCCTCACCAGTCCCCACCTCTGAACACCGGCGAGCGCCGCCTTCACCGCCATCAGCACCAACTCACCGAATCCAGAGCTCCCGCCTGTCATCCCGCCGTCGCCCCGGCATTACTTCCGCTGTCCTCTACCTCGTGCCTCCCCGCCCGCAGGTCACGCACGACCCCTCGTGTTTCCCCATCTGCACCGGTGACCTCGACACCATATCTACACCGGCCTTCGTCTCGGTATCCCTGCTGTTCTACTCTTCACTCTTGGATTCAACCCACATGCAATATTTCATCTTCCTCATTACTACAGCCTCCCCGCCCCTGCCTCTGCTATCTTCTTTTCCCGGTTTAAAATCCTTCCACTTCTGTATAAGGTTACATAATTAATCTGCAAAAATCATACTGTGTATATTTCCGCAATATAGGTGAAATTTTGAGGCATGGAGGATGAAGAAAACATCGAGGACGAACTTTTGCTGGTGGAGTCGCAACTCAATGGACTACAAGGTTATCACTATCATCATCATCTGCCATTATATTATTATCTCTTTATTCATATTCCATAATATTTCAGTTAAATGAGATCGTTATCTGTATCCTTTGTCCATAACAACTCATTTGTAGAATAACCACGGTAGATCCAAGAATGAGAGGCAGGAAGTTGATATACAGCACATTTAATTTCCAATTGCTAGCCATCTGTGTGGAAACGGGCCAGCCACATTTGCCTGTACAACAACCCCAAATAGTCTATCAGCCGTATGCCTGTATGGTCCCAAGGATAAGCAATGACACCTTTACTTAACTGATAAATACCTATCATGAACCACATTCATACTTCTAAACGTGTAGTTTTGAACATGGCAACTTATTCCATGTACATATATGGATGCGGCTAATGTCGCCACTATTACTGCACTTGGCCCTGGGTCCCTCTTGTCCTCTTCAATTGATGTTAAAGGGCATTTTGTTATTTTCCAGCAAGTGGTGTTATTTCAAACATAGAATCAGATGTCACCAGCTGTCTTTTCTGGTGTTTTTTTCTTAATTACACCTTTAACCTGTTTGAGTGCTACTAAGCTAGTTTTCCTCTTAAAATTATTATATGCAGACAAAATCAAGACATTACTTGATCAGCAAGAAGAATTGTATGAGCGCCAAGCACAGTTGAAGGCTTTGCTGGAAATATCTAAAACTTCCAGAGATACATCAAATAGTGCCCCTTCAGTTGCTCTGGAAGATTGGTCTGGAAAGTTCTCATGGGATTCTCAGGCTGATGACACTCGATTCAATGTATTTGGTATTTCTTCCTACAGGTCAAATCAACGAGAAGTAAGTTTGTAGCAGAAATAATATATTTATTTTTAATATTGATGTTTACTCTTTGATGAACTGCTTATTAACCCGCAAAAATTATCCAGGATATATATAATTTTAACACCACAAGTGACATCTTATAATAACTTTATTTTGTGAAGAATCTTACGTTTGAAATTCTTCATATACGTAAGATACTGCTTTGTAGCATGCCAATTGTTTTATCCGTTATTTGTTGCTCAATGCACTTTGATGTCTTTTATTTTTTATCTCCCATTTCTTGGTAGTGTTGAACCTAATGCTATATACCAGAAACTATCTCAGTATTGTTAGAATTGTGTAGTTTTTTCTTGTTTTGCATTCTCTAAGCATGCTGTCCTTCCAGATAATTAACTCAATCATGAGTGGAAAAGATGTTCTGGTTATAATGGCTGCTGGTGGAGGGAAGAGTCTGTGTTATCAACTTCCAGCTGTACTTCGTGATGGAATTACACTTGTCGTCAGTCCTTTGCTTTCGCTTATTCAGGACCAGGTGTTTAAGACTTTTCTGTTCTTTTGTTGCCCTATATATGCTTGTGCTCACTCTTGAGGATTTGTGCTATTGTAGGTCATGGGACTGGCGGCTTTAGGTATACCAGCTCACATGTTGACTTCCACTACCAGCAAGGAAATCGAGAAGTTCATTTATAAGGCACTTGAAAAAGGTGAAGGGGAATTGAAGATATTGTATGTGACACCTGAAAAGATATCCAAAAGTAAAAGGTTCATGTCTAAGCTTGAGAAATGCCATCATGCTGGGCGTCTTTCTCTTGTTGCAATAGATGTGAGTGATGATATTTTCTCCCTTCGTTGCCAATGCCAAAATATATGCTGTAGTCTTTCGTTTATTTTTTGATTATCTAATCTGCTGGTTTCATTGAACTATACATGATTGCAACACTTTTACATTATGGACCACGCAATGATCACCTTTTGACTGGCTAAAGTTGGATCTTGTGTGATACTTGCAGTGTCTAAGAATTTACTATTTACTTTGTGCTGGTTAATGTCGATAATGTCCATGTTTATTCAGTCTGTCTCTAACAATATTACTGTTCAAATATGTGTACTTTGCCTATTAAAATACTAAACTTTCCCTCACAGACTAAAATAAGAGATGCACAAAAAAAGTATGGTTTGCTCTAATAATTTGTGGCATGTTTTGTCTACTCATACAAGAAGAGCAATTACTCTTGATTATTCTGTTGACCGTCCACATTTTTATTTGTAGTTTGTACCTCATGTAAGAATTATAAAATCAACCCGTGCTTTCAGGCACAATATTATCTATCTAGAGTTACCCACTGACAACTATCATGTAGGAGGCACACTGCTGCAGCCAATGGGGGCACGATTTCCGTCCAGACTACAAGAATCTGGGCATATTGAAGATCCAGTTTCCCAGTGTTCCCATGATAGCTTTAACTGTGAGTTATGCAAGTGAACTCAAGTTAGAAGAAGTAAAAATTTGTGAAGCAGAAACTTTTGTTTTTGTAGGCAACTGCAACAAGTAAAGTGCAAATGGATCTGATAGAGATGCTTCATATCCCAAGATCTGTCAAGTTTGTCAGCACTGTTAACAGGCCCAACCTTTTCTATAGAGTATGCTTTAGTTTACTTTTCTTGATACAACCATGAGAAAGTCTATTGCAGAAGCACACAGGAGGGGAACATAGGATTTAACCAATTTACATGCTGATGCCCATCATGTAGGTATATGAGAAGTCATCAGTTGGAAAGGTTGTTATTGATGAGATTGCAAATTTCATGTTTAATCATATCCAAATAACGAATCCGGGATAGTATATTGTTTTTCCAGGAAAGAATGTGAACAGGTTCAGTAGACCACACAATACTGAGATGCTTTCATTTGAATTGTTTGCTGGCATGTAAATTAATATCTGTCATTCCAATAGCTGTAACTGTAACCTCTCCATTTAGTTTTAATGCGTGGTTTACATTCTTTCAGACTTGCGCTATCTGTTAGGTCATATAGACCCCTCCATTTGGTTTTAATGTGTGTTTTACATTCTTTCAGAGTTTACGCTATCTGTTAGGTCATATGATCTGATTTGTCAAATAGTAAACTAGTTGACTCAATGCTTGAAATATTTGTGGGTTTGGGAGGGGCATACCAACCGCAGGGTTCTATAGCACTGGCGGTGCTCAGGGTCAGACAGCGTCGAGCGCTATGTTTAGGTCAGCCAGCCACTTGACCAGTATGGGCCTGGGCCTGGGCCTCATGGGCCAGCAGGGATGGGCCACACATACAACACTCCCCCTCAAGAGAGGTGGTAGATATCTATCATTCCCATCTTATCACATGCTAAGCTGCATTCTCTGGTTCCAGCCTTTAGTCAAGTAATCTGCAATTTGTTGCCCTGAGCTCACATGCTCTATCTTGATAATCCCAGCATCCAGCTTTTCTTTGATAAAGAATCTGTCTGTCTCCACATGTGGTTATATCATGTTGAGCTTGGTTGTTTGCTATAATTAATTGCCGACTTGTTGTCACACCATACGTTCATGCAACTGGTCTTACATATATTCAGCTCTTCTAATAGGTTCATTGTCCTGAGACATGGCTCTGTATTCAGCCTTTGATTTGATTTGGAAACAACAGGTTGTTTCTTGCTTCTCCAAGACACTAGATTTCCTCCTACAAAAACACAATGTCCTGAAGTTGAATGCTTGACCTCCAGGCAGCTAGCCCAATCAACATCACAATAACCATCTACAACAAGGTGTCCATGACTCTTGAACAACAGTCCTTTCCCATGAGTACCTTTCAAGTATCTCAAGATTCTATGTACTGCCTTAAGATGTTCACTTCTAGGCTCATGCATGTATCTGCTCACAACACTTAGGGCCAGTTCTTTTTTAAGCCTCCTCCTCCCCAGCTTTTCCCATACCGAAAAAGGCTTTCGCCCCGCTTTATATATAAAGCACGATCCACAGCAACACGGTACAAACGCACGCCACCAAAACACACGCACACACCCAAGGCCGGATACAAAGATGCTGAATGCAGCAACACCTCCCCTAGCACTACAAAAAGCCACCGGGGTCTCCGCCGTGAACACGCCACTGCGATGAGATGAAGCCACATATGACGAACCGTGAGCTCCAAGGCGGCGCCTTCAGGAAGGAAACGACACCAGAGCGCCGCCACCGCCCGACCCTTCCCATAAGCCGCCTCTCTCATCCATTGGGGCTTCTGCACTATTTATGGGATAACTAATTTAGAAGCCTCAACAAATTTACGAAGTGGCTTATTTTTTAAGCTGGGGAGAGGTAGCTTATTTTTTAAGCCACCCAAAAGAACTGGCCCTTACTGCACATTCAATATCTGGTCGTGTGTGACACAAGTATAATAATCTTCCGACCATACCCCATGTCATACACCACCCGTCTAAACTTGTCAAACCAAGCTCTTGGAGACTGCTTCAATCCAGAAGGGCTTTCTTTAGCCTGCAAACCTTGCCAGCAGTCTCAGAAGTCGAGAACCCAGGTGGGATTTCCATGTAGACCACCTCCAGCAAGTCCCCATGCAAGAAAACATTCTTCACATCAAGTTGATGTAAAGACCAATTCAATTGCTGCACAGTAGATCAGAATCCTCATAGTGTTCATCTTCGCCACTGGGGCAAAGGTCTCATCGTACTCAATGTCAGATGTCTGGTTGTAGCCCCTCGCTACAAGCCTTGCTTTCTACCTTTCAGTCTTTCTTTCTGCATTCTGCTTCACGGTGGACACCCACTTGCAGCTGACTGCCTTCTTTCATGTTGGGAGGGGTGTTAGTACCCATGTCTTGTTCTTACATAGAGCCTTCAGCTGCTCCACCATGACCACACGCCACTTTGAGTCCTCCTTTGCCTTCTTCCAGTCGGTTGGAATTGACATAGATTGAAGAGAAGCAACAAATGCTTTGTAGGCCGGAGATAATGCTTCATAGGAAACATAATTTCCAATATCATTTACATCGAACCCATACCGTTTCTGAGGTATCCCTGCTGTTGCTCGAGCAGTTTTTTCTGAAGCAATTGGCCAATCAGTTGACCCTTTTGCAGCCACGGACCCTTCAGCCTGATCCCCGTCAGAAGATGGAAATCACAGCAGTACTACCCCGTCGTTTAAATCGCCGGTGACTGAGGTGCAATACCATCATATCGCTTCGTGAATACACCTTCAGTGGTTCTCTTGCTCTGCTGTCCACCTCGGCACACTATCAATTTCGCCAGTGCAACACCATCATCTCACTTCCGTGAATACACCTCTAGCTGCTCCTCTTGCTCGTTGTCCACCTGGGCACACTACCAATTTGAGCCGATGCACCAACCTGCACATCACCGGTGGAAGTCGATGCTTGTATCACAGGAGCCACAGGAGTTAATATTGAGCCGCCTAGTTCGCCTAGTGACTATTGCATCTGCATCTGCTGTGTGCTACTACTCTCCCCTCTTGACCAACCTCCGGTTGGAGACATTAATCAAGTCCTTCCAACATGACACCTAGATTAGTTTTCTTACCATAACGATTCACGGAATGTAACATCCATGCTCACAAATGCCCTTTCAGATGGAGAATGGAAAGTTAGAGCTAGGGAGACAAACTTTGGAATCGAAAGGTTTTAGGCTTAGTAGAACCAAAACTGAGTACATGAGGTGCGATTTTAGTACTATTATTAGGCACGAGGAGGAGGTTTGCCTTGATGGGCAGTTGGTACCTCAGAAGGACACCTTTGGATATTTGGGGTCAATGCTGCAGAAGGATGGTGATATCGATGAAGATGTGAGCCATCGGATCAAAGCCGGATGGATGAAGTGGTGCCAAGCTTCTGGCGTTCTCTGTGACAAAAGAGTGCCACAAAAGCTAAAAGGCAGGTTCTATAGGACGGCAATTCGACCCGCAATGTTGTAGGGTGCCGAGTGTTGGCTGACTAAAAGGCAACATATTCAACGGTTAGGTGTAGCGAAGATGCATTTGTGTAGTAGCATAATCTGAATAACTGTTTCCAAAGAAAATTCTGAATAAATGGAAGGGCAACTGAATACGTAGACAAGAGCACACATTATGAAATGAATACATAACATTCTCGCAAAACGTCCGTTGGTTGGTTGGCATGGACAGGATTATTGGTGTACTACTTCACAAAAGGGCAAAATGAGCTGGGATGGTAGATGGTGAAGTAAATTTTGGAAATGTACAGCATATAATGAATAGGGAATTATTTAATGGCATATGAAAAAACGAGTGTTACTCAGCAGTAAGCACATTTTCAGAAATTATATTGTAATATTGAGTATTTGAGTTTCATATGCTAGTATTTGTTGATAGATCTGCCAGTCGAACATGACTCGCTCTTGTAGTTTAAAGTGGCATTCATTTTCTGCAGTCTGGACCAGCACAATTTTCCTTTGTGCTCTTGCACGTTTTGTTGAAATCATGCACTTTACTGACAAACAGGTTGCCAAAGAATTGCGTGGAAGGGGTATTTCGGCAGATTATTATCATGCAGATATGGATGTTGTTGCTCGTGAGAAAGTTCATATGCGGTGCGTTGACAATTTTTATTCCTTTTTCTCTGAGCTGAAATTTTCTCTTCGATGATGGATTTTCTGTTACTCTCATTCCAAATAGATCACATGCTTATCACAACATTAGTATGTACCTTAGATGTATTAGGATATGTTAGAAGAATTCTGTTTATCAACTTATAGCAGTCTCCCTGCATGAACAAAATGAGTTTCCTTGTATAACTCTGAATTCTTCTCATATCATGTTGATAGTGATAGTTCTCCAGAAGTTGATGTCATTTATACCCATTCTGGATCCTTATAACTAAGGTGCCTCTGTGTTTATCTGAAAGATCAAATGGAACATTTTATATAATCTGCACCAGTTGAAGTCAAAGCCCACTGACTTTGGGAGGGACAAACCTACTCTTTTAACACCCATTTATTTGGGAAACAAATGCCATATAAAGTTTTTTTTAGCTATACCTGCCCTGCCCATGAAAAATATATAAGAACTAATCAGAATGAGAGTCTACAGTTCAATAAAAAAACACTTTGCCTAATAACCACAGCATGTCCAACCGATCAATCACTGTTCTGAACAGTGAACCCCTGCACATGTGTAGCATGTTTCTGAATCCTAATTTAGTTGGAAATTACAAAGTTGTGTTGCTGACCTCTCTTTGAGTATCCATGTAAATGTTGATGCAAGAATTATTCTGGAAATTGGTACTTCATTAAGTATCACTTTGTTTGTCATGTTGGGCAGGGTGCCACACGCACAAGGATAAGGACAAGCAGCTGGCTGCTTGATTCCTCGATAACCTAGGGAATCCCATGCCAATTAGTTTCCAAGTTTGTTAGTGCTTGCCTTATGGTTTGAGCCTTCCTTTTCTCCCATCTCTCCATATACACAAAGGAATAGCCATGTAATCGTACCCGCTATTGATAAACCAGAAAGTGGAGATTAAGCTCCAAACCCTAAGGACACGGCATTATTACATTGTTTTTCGTGTGTAAATCTGCATTTTGAGCTGCTATCTCTCTTATGGTTGCATATAACTAGTCCATCGTTTCTTTTCAACAGCTTGGAGTAAAAGCAAATCACAGTCATTGTTGGAACAAGATATGTGCTCTCCTCCCCTCCCCCTCTCCTAGCATTTAATCTGTCTGCTACATTATGTAGGTGGCGTTCGAATGGGAATCAATAAACCAGACCAGTGCGTGCAGTTTTGGACTTTGATCACAATGATGTCATCTGCTCAAGATGTAGATCTATACTTAACTAATCTAATTATCTTGATGCCTCAAGTTTCCAAAACTGATGAAAAGTTAGCCCATAAGCTTGGACTAGATACCGCACCCAGCTTTTTGCCTAGTTATCGAGGCATCCATGTTGCACTAGCACTTATGTGGTAATGGCACATGTCATCCATGTAATGTTCCTCTCTCCACCCTCCCAAGAACTCCTCACTCTATATTCCGCCTTACCTTTTTCTTGTAGATTTATATCGATAGTAGCTATGGTTTCCACCATTCCACAGCTCTCCCCGCCATTTATGCTCTACATCCCCTCTCGACACGGAGTGACACAATTAAATTGAGTAAGAACACGAGGGAGTTGAGGCTGAATGGCTGATGTTTGATCTGTAGGACTATAAACCTTATAATTAGTAAATTATCCTTATGAGCCACCGCACAATCTCTTATCAAGTTCCTATGTTCTCTTATGCCAATGCAATCCAGCATTTTCCCTATTACTGCGTTTGTGGAATATTACGAAACAAAGAAGCCCTAGACTTTGTGATACGGGGCTAACCCGGTGTAGGCCGATCTTTCACGTTTGGAGTGGGATCCCTCGGAGAGCACGAAGAACACGGGGAAGAACGGGGAGAAATCACAGGGGGAAACACTCAAGAACAAGTCCAATCACACATCCACTAGACAATCAAACACACAAGATCCACAAGGTACCACGAACAACAAAGGAAAGATACAAGGTAGAGTTCATCTCCGTGAGGAGGTCTTGAAGGGGTCCGCCCAAGAGGGGTCTTGATGATATATCCCAGGATCTTCTCCTAGATGGAGGTCTTGGCCTCCAATGGAGTAGGGTCTCTCTCTCTCAAGAGTAGAGGTAGGAGCAAAGCTCACCTAAGAATGAGCTATCATATTTGCTAACCCTAACTAGGAGGAGTGGGAGGAGTATATATAGTCTTAGCCACGGGCGGGTAAGTGGGAAAGGGATACATGGGCCTTTGGCCGACTCTGCGTCTTGACGGTAGCCGGATGTCCGGTGGGGCGGATGTCCGGCTCTCGTGAGACGCCGGATGTCCGGCGGTTGGCCGGATGTCCGGCCCGAATGGTGGTATACGGCCGGGTGCCTCACCGGATTTCGGGCGATGCGGATGTCCGGCCGTGGCGTGGCGCGGATGTCGAGCACACGGCCGGATGTCCGGCCACGATGCTGGCCTTCATTGAGTGCGGTTAAGTGGCGATCAGACAGCGCCGGATGTCCGCCTTGGCGGATGTCCGGCCAGAAGCTTCAAAGAAGATCGTCTTCTTCCGCTGCCGCCTGTGCTTCCCTCGCGGATGGTGTAGTTGTTCCTTGGCGCTTGCACTCTTCCTCGACATCCGTGAAGCTCCAACAATACCTATGCATGCACACGGAGAAGTGTCAAGTAGTATACCATCCTCGAAGGGGTCAAGTGAGCACGTAAAGGAGAAGATTCACCTTTATGTATGAGAAGTAGAGGTCGCACGTGTCACTTGCCAAACGGACTCTTGACATGGTGATGACCGTAGGATGCTCCGCATCATCCCCTCCCCCTTGGAAAAGATCCGACCTCGGATTGAAAACCAAATCACCATGGGAAAGAGATGACGGTGCCGTGTCAAAGTGGTCGATCACCAAGCTCTCGTCATCTTGAAGCTCGAAATGGGCACTCTCCAATGTCGCACCATCTTGTGATTCCTTCAAAAGGAGTAAATAGAACAAACACTTGGAAAAACAAATGTGGTTAGCGTTGTAATCAAGTCGTGCAAACTAGTGGAGCGAAGATGCAACACACTAGAGTAAATCATGGCAATCATGTCATGTGAGCAAATAATAGGCAAAGAAAATGCACATGACATATCGCAAGCACGAACACAAAGCAAGATGAAAGTATCATCATAGGAATGGGTCATGAATAGAACATGGCAATAACAAGTGATATCTCCACCAAGCTTGCAAATACACATACAAGTATGAGAGTCAATCATCATGTGTAAAGCAAAGCATGGGTCACAAATGCATGGAAAAGGCATAGGGATGGGCATATCATGCAAAGTGAACATGGCAAGATGAGCATAGAATATGTAATGGACAATAACCCATAGCCAAGTGAGGGCCATGTAGAAGAAATGCGAAGTCTTTCATGCGAAGAGAAGCGTGGGAAAGACAATCCATGGGATCCCAAATCATCGTTGCTCTCTAGAGCTCGCTTTGTCAACTCGTGGGATTGCGAGGTCGACAAGTATTCATGGGTACCTACACAAAAGAGACACAAACCAAAGAAATTGTGCGCGTGGTAAATGTACACATCATCCATCATGATGTGTATGTGCACATGTGAGTTAGCACAAGATAAGCATCGCTCAAAGAAATTTGATGCATGGTATAAGAACATGTCATCCATCATGAAAGAATAGTTATTATGTATGACACGATGGGGACACAAATTGAGAATGCAAGTATATGGCGGATCAATAGCATGTTTGTTCATGGGGAGCATATGGTGCACATAATTATTGGGATCATGCAATGGATGGGATGGATCAAAATCTCCTAACATGTATGAGGAAACTATGGGGGTCTCCTCATGAGCAATATTGGAAACATCATTTGGAGAAAATGGACAACATCCAAAACAATGCATATCCGAAGCTAGGTGGGCATGGCATGGCATATGAGATAAATGATGCAAAGGGGGCATATCAATATCATCACAAGAAAAACAAATGCCAATAACCATGGGCTTGTCATGTATGCCATATGTGCAAATTGGGTTTATTTTAATGGCATATGCATAGTCACTATGAAGAGATTGCAAATAAGACATATGGTTGATCTCATGCATAGCATATGACAAGTCAAGAGGATTAGCAAACATGATGTG
This sequence comes from Aegilops bicornis, assembly GCA_021605145.1. NCBI lineage: Eukaryota > Viridiplantae > Streptophyta > Magnoliopsida > Poales > Poaceae > Aegilops > Aegilops bicornis. Next base: position 166,988,346 of record CM038672.1, read on the forward strand.
ACCTAAAGAATTGTCACAAGAAATCCTATGTAACATGGCATCACAACTAATAGACTCCACATGAGAATCATCATATTCATCATAAATGGGCAAATCATCACATGGGGAAATCATACTAGCATGAAGCATGGTACTAGGTGGATCGACATCATGCAAGCAATCAATGTCAAGAATGTCCACTAGTGGGACTAGAGCATCACCGTCACCTATGTTACCTTTGTCATTCCACTCAAGTGGTGTAGGTGAGGTGGGAAAGACCAAATGGTGGTTATCTTCATCTTGATGGAACCATGTGGGGGGTGCATCACATTCCACCATGGCCATCGTCTTGTCCAAAGGGAGGATGAAGTCGTCGAGGATCGGCGCGTCATCATAAATGGGACCTAGCACCAAATGAGAAGACACAATAGAGGTAGAGGTCAAGTTGTTAGAAATGCAAATGGCCTCACTAGACCTATCAACTATCTCACTCTCTCTATGTGGTGGTTCACTCACTCCCTCAAAATAGGTGCACTCAATCTCACATATGGTGGAGTCACTCATGTCACTCAAGTGGTGGGGGTTGTGGCTCTCCTCACATGGGAATTGGGACAGCTCATCATGTATGGGGCTAGTGGTGAAGTCACTCTCACTCTCAATATGGTGGCAAAAGTCACTCAAGTCATAGAACGTCGCCGTGGTCGAAGGGAAAATCCCATGCTCAACCGCCTCGTAGTCGCCGCCGTGGATGAAGGTCAAGATGGCACATCATCGCCTCGCCGTGGATGAAGGCCAAGATGGCTCAACATCACTCTCGCCGTGGATGAAGGCCGAAGATGGCACAACATCACTCTTGCCTCCTAAGATGGAAGCATCATCCTTGCTCGCCACCTTGTCGCCGCTTCTCCAAAGCTTGGTCCTTGAAGGTCTCCGTAGTTGTACTCGTCGCCGCACCATCTTGAAAAAGAGTCAAGGTAGACTCGGCATCATCAATGCCACAAAGAGGAATGGCGGTGAAGTCGCACTTGGGAGCATCGCCTTGGAGCTTGTCGGGCTTGGACATCATGGTGGTACTAGCCTCATGCTTGTCGAGAGCTTGGTCGCCAAGTGTGCTTGGGGTGGAGAAGCCTTGGCCTTCATGAGTTCTTGTTCCGCCTTGAGAGCACCAATGTAGTAGTCGTCGATGGACTTGTAGTTCTCGAGGAAGATGGTCTTGGAGATGTCGTTGTAATCCCATCATGAAGTGGAACTTCATCGAAATGGGGTCGCCCACGCCGGCTCGTCATGAAGGCAATCTTCATCTCCTTGAAGTACTTGTCGATGGACTTGGATCCTTGGGTGGTGTTCTCCAATTGGCGTCGAAGTTGTTCCGTAGGTTGGAGGCACGAACTCTCGCCGCAAAGCTCTCTTCATCTTGGGCCAACTCATCTCGTAGCACCAAGGTGTGTGAAGCCACCATGTCGAGGCGTAGTCGTGGAAGTTTCTTGTATGCACTTCACGTGATCTTCGGGAGGAACTTGATGTAGCTTGAGGTAGTCGCCCATCAAACGCTCCCACTCGAGGTACTCCTCGGGTTCTTGAGTCCCATAGAAAGGAATCGCATGGTCGATGTCGAGGTCGTAGTAGCTCGGTGAAGTCGCGGACTTGAGCTTGGGGAGCTTCTCTTGAGCGTAGCCTTGAGGTTCTTGTTGGCGAAGATGCCGTATGTCCGTGGCGAAGATGCCTTGAAGTCGCTTGGCGAAGATGCCAAGGGAGATGGTGAAGTCATTGAGCGGTTGTTGATGTAGAGCTCTTGACCTTCACGTTCTTGTTGGTGATGGTGTCGATGCCGATGTGATCTTGCCGAGACGGTAGCTCGGAAGCATGTGCTCTTGAGCGCCTTCTCGAAGATGAGGAAGATCGCTTGTAGGCCTTGATGAGGGCTTTGATCTCCTCCATTTGAGCTTGCATCTTGGTGCCGGAGTTGTTGTTCGTGGCATCGAACTCGTCGTTGTTGTTGTAGACCGAAGGTGAAATGCCTTGCCTATCCATCACAAGACTCGAGTAGAGGTGAGTAGGAAATGAGATAAACAATACCAAGTTACCTTTTCCCAAAGTTGAGGATGTATCCCGTTTCACTCAAAGTGAAATGAAAGAATAGTGGAATTGGTACCAAACTTGTTCACTCACACCTATCAAGTAAAGCTTATGGTAGAGCTCGGTGAGGATAGTGGCACAAAAATTTGATGCAAAATGTTAGCAAGAGTCAATAATGTTGAAAGAGATTCACAAATTAAGTTTAAACAAGTAGACCAAGAGTAATATGTGGCACACGGAAACACACACACGGATAGATAAATGGGGTCGTGCAACCAAGGAATGAGCACAAAATGTGGAATCCACGAAAACGCCGTGTTGCACAACTCAAGAGAGACGCTAGCACGATTGCTCTATTGGCGGATACGACACTTGTGCACAACCTATAAGATGCAAAATGGGTAAACTTCTATCCCAAGTATGCTATGTATGTATGGTTCCCGGTGTTTCTCACAAGATGATCCAAGATGATCGAGTATGATAACATATGATATATTGTGGTATGATGCTATGGCACTTGCTTACAAGCTTCTTTGCTCTTTCTCTTTTGCTTAAAAGCTTTATTTCTCTTTTTTTTTGTATGGCCACTTTGCACAATGCACAAACCAAGATAGCAATTGTGTATATGCGGGAACAATATTGTGACACAATGGATGATATGATACCAATATGATATGGTATGTATGCAATGGATGGTGTAGATCACTAATGTGCACAAGTAACGCTAGTTTAAGCAATACTCAAATGGCTAGTCTCGATAGGTAAGTGACGCAAAATGGGCTAGGGGTTATTAATGCAATAGCAAGGGAATATATAATGGTGTCGTCGAGGTTACCGTCCTTTGAGATGATGAGTGGTGGTGTTCTTGATGTAGACCAAGATGATGGAGACTCGTCCCTAAGTAGCCGAAACACCTTAGGAAACGGAAAAACCACAACTCAAAATCTCAACTGACAAATGTCAAATGGTGGTAGCGGAAAGCGGTGGTGGTTTGCACTTGGCAATGCGGAAGTGAAATGATTGGCTATACACGGTGTAAGAGTTGGAAGCACGCGGTCCCTAAGTAGTCAAACACCTTAGGAGACACAACTCACAACTCAAGCGAAATTGGGTTAAGTTGGGGGTGGAATGTATGGTGGGCACGGTTATGCGGAAGGTATGGTGGTGGTTGATGAAGAAGCAACCGTCCCTAAGTAGCCAAACACCTTAGGAGACTCAAGTCACTACTCAAACAACCTCAAATGCTATGGGGAACAAAATGGGTTAGGTTGCGGAAGTCGGTGGTGGCTATGCGGATGATATGGTGGAGGGCCTAGGCAAACTTGCCAAATTTTGGAAATTTTGATGGAGTCAAATGGTGTTGGTGGTATTTTTGTGGGATGGGGGATGTCAATAGCTTCAAAACGAGCTAAAGAACGTCAAAATCGGACTCCGGATGAATTAGTTATGGCCGAAACGGTGAAACGGAAAAACTGAAATCCCAGGGGCCGGATATCCGGGGTAGGGGCCGGATTTCCGGAGGTGTATGTCTAGAACCGTGCGGATTTGGTGCTCCAGGTCTTGATGTCCGCCCGAGGTCTTGATGTCCCGCCCGACGATTCCAGATCTCGTTTGGCGGAAATTTTCGAATTGGGGCGGAAATTGATGATTTCGGGGCAAAATTTGATGGATTTCGTGGAGGAAAGATGGGGAAACTTGGAGATTCTAGATCCACTTGAAACCAAGCAAATCCATGGATCAAAATCAACAAAACATCATCAAAACTAACAAATCACAAAAAAAAATTGGGGCTATTTTTGGTGGGGATTTTCGAAATTTAGGACGAAATCAAACAAAAGAAGGCTAGAAAACGGTGGGAGGGACTCCAAATACGTGATAAACGTGGCTCATGATACCATATGATACGGGGCTAACCCGGTGTAGGCCGATCTTTCACGTTTGGAGTGTGATCCCTCGGAGAGCACGAAGAACACGGGGAAGAACGGGAGAAATCACAGGGGAAACACTCAAGAACAAGTCCAATCACACATCCACTAGACAATCAAACACACAAGATCCACAAGGTACACGAACAACAAAGGGAAAGATACAAGGTAGAGTTCATCTCCGTGGAGGAGGTCTTGAAGGGGTCCGCCAAGAGGGGTCTTGATGATATATCCCGCAGATCTTCTCCTAGATGGAGGTCTTGGCCTCCAATGGAGTAGGGTCTCTCTCTCTCAAGAGTAGAGGTAGGAGCAAAGCTCACCTAAGAATGAGCTATCATATTTGCTAACCCTAACTAGGAGGAGGGGAGGAGTATATATAGTCTTAGCCACGGCGGGTAAGTGGAAAGGGATACATGGGCCTTTGGCCCGACTCTGCGTCTTGACGGTAGCCGGATGTCATTTGGGGGCGGATGTCCGGCTCTCGTGAGACGCCGGATGTCCGGGCGGTTGGCGGATGTCCGCCCGAGCTGGTGGCCTTCGGCCGGGTGCCTCTACACCGGATTTCCGGGCGATGCCGGATGTCCGGGCTGTGGCGTGGCGCCGGATGTCCGCACACGGGCGGATGTCCGCCGTGATGCTTTGGCCTTCTGGGTGCAGTTCGTGGCGATCAGACAGCGCCGGATGTCCGCCCTTGGCCCGGATGTCCGTCAAGCTTCAAAGCAGATCGTCTTCTTCCGTCGTCGCTTCCAGGCTTCCCTCGCGGATGGTGTAGTTGTTCCTTGGCGCTTGCACTCTTCCTCGACATCCGTGAAGCTCCAACAATACCTATGCATGCACACGGGAGAAGTGTCAAGTAGTATACCATCCTCGAAGGGGTCAAGTGAGCACGTGTAAAGGAGAAGATTCACCTTTATGTATGAGAAGTAGAGGTCGCACGTGTCACTTGCCAAACGGACTCTTGACATGGTGATGACCGTAGGATGCTCCGCATCACTTTGATTTACATTGGATCGCTATTTGCTAGAGATAGAGTTTGGGTTATATTTCATTTGAGATGTAGAATTGACTCTTAAGCCTCTTAGGAGGATAACCACATCGGATAAATCACATCTTTGAACCACTTGTACATGTTTGTGGGTATAAATATCTTTTTGAGTTCATTCACCTTCTTGCACCGCCTTCGCAAATTAAGGGACCTGGTGCGATACTCCTTGATATTCATGTCCTTTCTCTTTGATAATCCTTAAAATAATTAATTGGTACTGTTTATTCATTCTTGTTTTTGCCTAGTTCAGGAATGATTTAGTCATGCCATTTAGTCATTTACTGGATGTACTCATGCCTTTCCAGTTGTCGTGATATTTGAACATAGGATATTCAATTATGTGCAATTCCTCCTGTATAATTTGAACAAGATTACTGGGGTACTCATTGTTGAGTCTGAAGCCGTTAGACTGGTGATATGGAGCAACTAGGATTATTATGTTTGCAACTATACTATATAGGAAACTAAATACATATTTCATTTGGTTCTGCAGTCAGGTTTGTGGTTCATCATAGCCTTAGCAAATCTATGGAGACATACTACCAGGTACATCAAGTATTATGTTTTTCAGTTGTCTGACACTCTGACGATGTGGTCCCTTAAAATAGACTTCCGTGACTTCAGGAAAGTGGTCGGGCAGGGAGAGATGGACTGCCTTCAGAATGTGTTTTATATTATCGGCCTGGTGATGTTCCCCGCCAAGTGAGGCTAAACTGTCTTGTTTTTCTTTGTTTTGAGTTCTGCGAGTTCCAATTTCCATAATCCCAGATTCCCTCTTGTTATGTTCAATGAACAGAGTTCGATGGTCTTCTATGAAAACTGTGGTCTGCAAAATCTTTATGACATAGCACGATATTGTCAGGTACATTTCGCAATCATGACACTGTCAATTTTTAAGAAGCCAGAAGATAGTAGGACACTAAAATGGGTATCCTATCTGGATATTCATTATTTTCCGTCCCAAAATATAAGAACGTTTTTCATACTACACTAGTATGAAAAACGTTCTTATATTTTGGGACAGAGGGAGTATATGACATGGTTATAATTACTACTGCTGAACATGTGCGGGATAGGACAAATAAACTGTGCACAATGTCCACAACAACAACAGGTAAGCCTTTAGTCCCAAACAAGTTGGGGTAGGCTAGAGCTGAAACCCATAAGATCTCAAACACCCATGTCCATGGCTAGTTCTTGAGATAGTTCTTTGGTGATATCAGATGTCTCTTTATGGACTCCTCCCATGTCAAGTTTGGTCTACCCCGACCTCTCTTTGACATTATCAGCACGCTTTAACTGTCTGCTATGCACTGGAGCTTCTGGAGGCCTGCGCTGTATATGCCCAAACCATCTCAGACGATGTTGGACAGGCTTCTCTTCAGTTGGTTCTACCCTAACTCTCACATATATCATCATTCAAGACCCGATCCTTTTTTATGTGGCCACACATCCATCTCAACATGCGCATAATGTCCACGGGGGAATTTTAATGTTATATGAACGTTCTTGCTAGATAATTACTCTTCAGGCATAGAACATAGCTCTCAGAAATACGATGTCTCAGGATAGCCAGTTAGGGATAATAAAGAGCCTTGGCACATCTATTTTCATAAAGCAAGGAAATTAGTGAATTGCAATTTATCTCTTATCTACTACATCCTCCCAATCCCTAATCTAACCCTCACTCAGATCAGCGGTGCCGCCTGCCAGGAGAGCTATTTACCCTCAAGTGTAGTCCATGACATGTATAATAAGAGGCTAATAACACATGTCAGCTTCTGGATCCATTGGATCCAATCAACTCCATTGCAGGAGACATATTTAGGCTTTTATCAATAGGGCCACTATTTTAGCCTAGTTCAATTAGGTTGCATTTTGTATTGATGTGGACTATGATGATCCAGTTTTCCCAAACAGCTTTTGTCCATTTTTGTGTTCGGGTAACCAACTTTTGCCTGCGTTTGTGGCTATTTTACCACAGCAGATTATAAATAGTTCAGCACAGCACAGTTCAGCAACGACAGACTGAGCCTTGCGAGCTGACTGCTTAGAACAGAAGTATACCTAAAATTAAGTGCCATTGAAGTCTATAACAAATGAACATTTCCAAGCGGTCATGGAAGGAAACAATGCAATAGCAGGGATGCTCGGCAAGGAGGAAAGCGGCAGTGCATCCCGTGAATAGCAGCATGGTCTTAGTAGAGGGAGGCAAAGGAGTCATGAATTCGTACAAGCGGCGAGGAAGTTGCAGATCTGCGAGCGGAAAGATAATTTCCTCCCTTTGGTCACAAGAAGTTGATCTAAACCCCAGAGATGACACAGAATGGGTATACAAACACACGGTCTATCTGGCCTTGGGAAAGGTTCCCACGTGGTTCCAGGACCCCCGAGGGTTGTAAGCTGGATCAGGAGGAAGAGTTGACAAGATACAAGATATTGGGATGAATATGACGTTAGAGAAGATGTAGATCTCACTAGAGAAGTTCTCTAGAAAAACACGACCAAATCAAGTTAAATAGTGGGAAGGGCCTGTACCATAATCTTTCATATAACAAGAAAGGAATATAATATTCCTGGTCTGGTAATTGGAGATAATGTGCGTTTGGTATTTTAAAAACAACAACAAGAAGAAGAACAACAACAAAGCCTTTAGTCCCAAACAAGTTGGGGTAGGCTAGAGGTGAAACCCATAAGATCTCGTGACCAACTCATGGTTCTGGCACATGGATAGCAAGCTTCCACGCACACCTGTCCATGGCTAGTTCTTTGGTGATACTCCAATCCTTCAGATCTCTCTTTACGGACTCCTCCCATGTCAAATTCGGTCTACCCCGACCTCTCTTGGCGTTATCCGCATGCTTTAGCCGTCCACTATGCAATCGGAGCTTCGAGGCTCATACCGAATATGCCCAAACCATCTCGCATTTATGTTGGACAAACTTATCTTCAATTGGTGCTACCTCAACTCCATCTCGTATATCATCATTCCAAAATCGATCCTTCCTCGTGTGGCCACACATCCATCTCAACATGCGCATCTCCGCCACACCTAACTGTTGAACATGTCGCCTTTTGGTCGTCGAACACTCAGCGCCATACAACATTGCGGGTCGAACTGCCGTCCTATAGAACTTACCTTTTAGCTCGTGTGGCACTCTCTTGTCATAGAGAATGCCAGAAGCTTGGGGCCACTTCATCCATCCGGGTTTGATTCGATGGTTCACATCTTCATCAATACCCCCATCCTTTGCAAAGATTGACCCCAAATATCGAAGGTGTCCTTCTGAGGCACCACCTGCCCCTCAAGGCTAACCTCCTCCTCCTCGTGCCTAGTAGTACTGAAACCGCACCTCATGTACTCGGTTTTAGTTCTACTAAGTCTAAAACCTTTCGATTCCAAGGTTTGTCTTCATAACTCTAACTTCCTATTGACTCCCGTCCGACTATCGTCAACTAGCACCACATCATCCGCAAAGAGCATACACCATGGGATATCTCCTTCTATATCCCTTGTGATCTCATCCATCACCAAAGCAAAAAGATAAGGGCTCAAAGCTGACCCCTCATGCCACCCTATCTTAATCGGGAAGTCATCGATGTCGACATCACTTGTTCGAACACTTGTCACAACATTACCGTACATGTCCTTGATGAGGGTAATGTACTTTCTTTGGGACTTTGTGTTTCTCCAAGGCCCACCACATGACATTCATGCAGATCTTATCATATGCCTTAAGTCAATGAACACCATATGCGTGTCCTTCTTTTGCTCCCTGTATCTCTCCATAAGTTGTCGTACCAAGAAAATGGCTTCCATGGTTGACCTCCCAGGCATGAAACCAAACTGATTTTTGGTCACGCTTGTCATTCTTCCTAAGCGGTGCTCAATGACTCTCTCCCATAGCTTCACTGTATGTCTCATCAGCTTAATTCCACGGTAATTAGTACAACTATGAACCCCTTGTCTTGAAGATTGGTACTAATATACCCCGTCTCCATTCTTCTTCTGGCATCTTGTTTGCCCGAAAAATGAGGTTAAAAAGCTTGGTTAACCATACTATCTCTATGTCCCTGAGGTCTTTCCAGACCTCGATGGGGATACAATCAAGGCCCATCGCCTTGCCTCCTTTCATCCTTTATAAAGCCTCCTTGACCTCAGACTCCTGGATTTGCCGCACAAAACACCTGCCGGTATCATCTATGAGTCATCCAGTTCAATGGTAGAACTCTCATTCTCCCCATTGAACAGCTTGTCGAAGTGCTCCCGCCATATATGCTTAATGTCCTCGTCCTTCACTAGTAGTTGGTCATCTAAGGAGTCACCCAGTTCAATGGTAGAATTCTCATTCTCCCCATTGAACAGCTTGTCGAAGTGCTCCCGCCATATATGCTTAATGTCCTCGTCCTTCACCAGGAGTTGGTCTGCTCCTTTCTTGATGCATTTGACTTGGCCAACATCCCTCGTCTTCCTCTCCCGGATCTTGGCCATCTTATAGATGTCCCTTTCGCCTTCCTTCGTCCCTAACCACTGGTAGAGGTCCTCATACGCCCGACACTCCAAACTTCGCCGTGGCCACCTTACGAATGCAAGTCGCCATCTTCATCCACACATTGTCCGCATCCCCTCGTTCCTCCCAAGGGCCCTCCTGAATGACCCTCTCCTTGAACGCCTTAGCTACCCCCCCCCCCCCCCCCACCATTTCGTTCTAGCGACTTTGGCACACTTATCCTGCTGGACACAAATCTGAAAGCGGAAATCAGCAACCACCACCTTATGCCGAGGGACAACACTCTCTCCAGGTATCACCTTACAATCTAGGCACGCACGCCTATCTTCTCTTCTCGAGAGGATGAAATCAATCTGGCTAGAGTGTTGATCACTACTAGAAGTCACTAGATGTGATTCTCTCTTTTTAAAGAGGGTGTTAGCTACGATCATGTCGTAGGCTAGAGCAAAGCTTAAGACATCTTCTCCTTGATTCCTGATGCCATAGCCAAAGCCCCCATGCACCCCTTCAAAACCTGTGTTAGATGTACTCACGTGGCCATTGAGGTCTCCTCCTATGAAGAGCTTCTCGCCAATCGGTACACTCCTAACCATGTCCTCCAGTCCTTCCCAGAACTCCCTCTTGGTGTTCTCATTGAGGCCTACTTGCGTACGCGCTGATAACATTGAGAACTAAGTCCCCAACTACCAGCTTGACCTGGATATTCCGTCCCAACGCCTCTTGACGTCTACCACTCCATACTTGAGGCTCTTGTTGATCAAGATGCCTACACCATTTCTGTTTACAGCTGTCCCCGTGTACCACAGCTTGAAGCCGGTATCCTCCACCTCCTTCGCCTTCCGTCCCCTCCATTTGGTTTCTTGGATGCAAAGGATATCAACACCTCTCCTCACGGCCCACCACTGCATCAACTAGCTCCCGAAGCTTCCCTGTCAGAGACCCTACGTTCCAGGTACCTAAGCGGATCCTCCTTAGCTCCTAGGCTTGGCTAGCTTCCTTACCCTTCGCACTTGTCGAGTCAAATGCGAAGACCCTTGCTCATTTTCCACTACATCTGGGCGCTGATGTGGCGCGTCGCTGAGAGATTTTCTTAATTAATGTCGTGCTACCTTTTGTTGCTGCTGGTCATGTTGTATTTGACAGTAATTTCTGATTGCAAGCTTGTTAAATTTTTGCAGTCTAAGAAAAACTGCCGTCGTGGTGCTTTCTTTCAACATTTTGGAGAGGCCGTGCAGGAATGCAACGGTATTTTCTCAGTACTTACGTCTATCCAAGATCTGAACTTTCTAAATCTTGATATTTGGATAGTTTCTTGCAGGAATGTGTGACAACTGTGTTTCCAGTATTGAGCTCAAGGACATAGATGCTACCTGTATGATGATTCTACCATTTTAACACGGAACTACACATTATTTAATTATAGCAAAAATAAATAAATAGAGATATTGTTTTTTGTGCATGTGTGTTATCCTCTCGTCGATGATGGGTGGTTATGTGACTTCTTGTTCAGACCATACAAAAATCATTGTTTCACTTCTCCAAGAAATGCAACAAAATGACCAAAGAGCTACATTGCTGCAGCTAGTGGATAAGTTCAAAACAAAGTGGAAACATTCAGGTAAATGTCCTCGACTAATACTTTTCTGATTCCAGTAAGTTGCTAAATTCTGTATTTTATGTTCTTTGCCTGGTAAATGTTGCATCACACAAGAGTCTTAAAGTATCTCCTCTGAGCCGAGCTGACACTACAATTGGGAATGCTCAAGCAGGTTGTTCAAATGAAGCAGTTGATCTTAAGAAGGAGGAAATTGAGCAGTTGATAGTTCAACTTATACTTGACCGTGTTTTGGTATGTGTATCTCCATTTTCGAATCTTATGTTGGTCGACAAATCACTCCTATTGGACTCTCTTTTTGTAACAGTTCATGGTAATGCTAAATGTCTATTTATATGTAAAAACTTCATAAGAACTATCATGACTAGGATTACGAAAACCAGTCATAGCTGTGACCATGATGCTAAACATTTTGAGCGCTATATTTTAATGTTGGAAATTATTAAATTACCTGAAAACATTTTTATGCTTTTAAACAATTGGTGCAACACATCTTTTGCTCTTTGCATGTCTGCAGCCACTTGTTGCATCTCCAATGTGGGGAATTACCTATATAATGCCACTGCATTTCGCAATCTAAACATTGTAGTTTGAGCTGTTAAACATCTTTTTATTTGCCCCAATGACCTGGATTGGCAACGATTGCTAAAATTCATCCTTTTCCCTCCCAGAAAGAAGAATTTCAGCATACTGCATATACAACCAATGCATATGTTGTCTTAGGACCACTGTGGAAGCCAGCATTGCAAGGTAAATGATTCTTTTCTTGCAACAGTTCATTTTACTTTATCATCATTCCATGGAAGTCATTGAGTACATGTAAAGGCACACATGCCACTGTCTCCATTGCTGGCTTGTTGCTAAAAGAATTACAAAATTCTTGTGGATTATGGTGTGAACACGCTTTCACTATGCAGGAACAGACCGTGAAGCTAACTAGTGCTATTCACTCTCAAGATAGTGGTGATAGATTCAAAAGTGCAAAGCGCAATCAGATGAGCAATTTGGAAGCTAAATTGGATGACCTGCTAAGAACCATCTCTTCTCATAATGGGGGCATATTCCCGCATGCAGTTCTTTCCACGGAGCAAATTTCCCTGCTAAACTGCCATACACCAACCACTATTGCCGAGGTAAATCTTTATTTAACTTATTATTGCCAGCTAAGTAGATTGCCAGTGCATCTCAACATGTGCATTTTTTTTTCTATCTCGTGCAGCTAGAAAAGCTGATAGGGAAGGTAAAGACCGACAAGTACGGTAGCAACATCATTGAGGTGATGCGGTCAGAAACTGGCAGCGGAAAGGACAGTGTTGATGGAGCTAAGAGGCAAAAGAAAGATAAGGGTGTTGTTTTCGTTGAGAGTAGCGAGGAGGAAGGCTAGCATTACCATGGGTGAGTCAAGTGTGCATGCTCTGACAAGGTAATATACATTTGATTTGAGGGTATGTCAGGAAATAGTCTGGGCTGAAATGATTTTTCTCGTCATTTTTTGAAAATTAAATAGTTTTTCTGGTTTGTTTTGGGAATGGTTTCATTTGGATGGGCTGGAGTAGACAGATGAGAAGGTTTGGTTCAGGCTGTGGAAGAGGACGTTTTAGTTTGGTCTTGGGTAGGCCGAAAGTTTTTGTTCTGAATTCCTTTCAACCTGTGGTTCCTGTTAGTCCCATAGTTTTGTGCCGGCTATTCACCAACCGAGCCAGAGTGGCCAATCGCTCTCCACCTCCGCATTCGGCGTGTTCTGCTTGTCAGTGTCATCTTCTGGCTCTCCACTCCTATGTCATCTGGTTCTCGTTGGCGGCGTGTACCCAACATCTTCTGCTAGGCCATACTTGTTCAACATTGGTTGATATGATTTACTCGACATGCTCACCTCGACAGACCTGAGCAAGAGATTTCATTCCTAATCATCCCCTTCATCTTCAGCTCACACCATATGGATTAGTGCTCTCTGACTGCTCCACGTGGATTGAACTGGACGTATGTGTGTGGCATATCTTCATAAGCTAGTTTGCATGCTGAACTCGAAAGAAACAGGGCTGTATATAATTCTCCAAAAGGTAGTCAACTCCCATATTTAGTTCTGATATGGGATTGTGAACTTGGATAAGTTTTTCTTGACATGATCTTTCTCCAGATGAAAACTTGGTATCTTGATGGTATTATCCTATATGTAATTCTTGTGGGTGGTCAGAAGTGTAGTTCTTGATGCTACTATGAGCTCTTAGATCTTCCATGGGGTCTCTTTCCTGAAACTCTGGAGATTTTCAATTGATTGAGCTTGTTTCCATACAGTATAAGGTTTATATTAGTCGGGCCTTCTAGTTTTGTATCCTCTGGTCGTATTTGTTAACTGAAACTCTGCATTCATGGTTCCAACTTATAGTAACCTAATTCAAGAGAGTTGCATTTCTGCGCATTACGCCATTGTTCTTCCTGTTGTAGCTGAAACAAACTTTCCCAGTGGGCGCACCTCATTGTTTCTATCCTTATTCTCTGTACTAGGCTTATTTTTTATTTATCAGATCACTTGATGTTTCAGGTGCGAGATTGTTTAAACAAACCATCCTAGAGTAGTTGAACGGAAGTAAGCAATATTAGCAAATGAGGACGAATGACTGACAACATGACAGTAGATTTTACTGAGCTGGTTCCAGGAAGATAAGACGGTGATCAGAAGGGTGTAGAAAGATGGAGCCTCTGCTCACACCAAATGGAGTGAAGCTGTAAAACCCTAGGAGGATTATGATATCGAAGCAGATGTGTTGGTGTGACTTGACTAGTCGTGGTTGGCTGAAATAACACTTTTTGTTGCTATTACCATTTTTCTGGCTCGGGAATATTGATTCTTTCAGAGACTATACTGCTGATCTGTAGTGCACCTGAATGTTTCATGCGAAAGGGATGAACTCCACATCTAGGGTGTGAACACGCAAAGACCTTGGCTTCCACTTTTAAAAAAGAATTGTAAGGTGTCCACATTTTGGTCTGAACATCGCTTCCTGGACCGTTTGATTGTTTGATCGGTTCGGCCGTGTGGTGTCGAGTGCACTGGTGGCTGGTGGTGTAGGTTTGATTGTTTGATCGGTTCGGCCGTGTGGTGTCGAGTGCACTGGTGGCTGGTGGTGTAGATTGGATTATGGATTTGTGGGAGCTAAGGGCATCACCAAAGCGGACCCTCAAACCTTCACTATATGTCTGGACCGTAAAGTCCGGATCACTTTTGCCATAACGGGGGCTGCATATGTCTACTTAGCAAAAGGGACAAGACAAGCATGTCATGGCTAAAGAATGTTGAGCTAACGAACATTTCGTTGCGTACGAAAGAGTGTTAGAAATAATCATTACCCTTTAAAATAAAGTGCTAAAGAACGTTATTCCTACTCATTTAATCATGTAAGCATGGCGTAGCTCGGTCTTTCTAACATAAAGTATAAATCATGATCACCCCGGTGCAGATCAAGCTACTGTATCATACTTTCTCTCGCTTAGTTATTTCAACTTCACTCAATACATGAGCGCGAGCCATGGACTTAGCACTTTGGATGGCAAGGAGAATGTTGATAGGGGTCTATAAGGAAATAATTATTTTTAAGAAAGTCTCGCATCAACTCGACGGATTGTTAGGCAATGTAGAGGCTTACAATCGATATTAATGCGAGGGGCAGGGATTGCCATGCAACAGATGTACTAGAGCTATAAGTGTATGAAAGCTCTCTATATGAAACTAAGTGGCGTGCATCCAACTTGCTTGATGCTGAAGACCTTGAGCATTTGAGGAAGCTCGTCGTAGGAATATACAAGCCAAGTTATATAGTGTAAAAATCCTACTAATATATGAAAGCTACAAATCATGAAGATTCTATATGAAGAGTATGGTGCTACTTTGAAGCAAAGTGTGGAAAAAGGATAGTAGTGTTGCCCCTTACTCCTTTTCTCTTATTTTTTTCTTTTCATTTTTCTTTTTTTGTTGGGCTCTTTTGGCCTCTTTTTTTATATCCTCACTGGTAAGGACAACATTTTAATAATGATGATCACCACACTTTTATTTACTTACAACTCGATAAACCGAAAGAATATGATTCTATATGAACGCCTCTGCAGTGTACGAGGATGTGCAATGATCTAGTGTAACATGTATAACAATAATGAACAGCGGCTTTGCCACAAAATACCATGTTAGCTCTATATGATCATGCAAAGCAATATGACAATGAATGCTCAAATCATGTAAACAGTAACCGTGGAAGTTGCATGACAATATATTTCAGAATGGCTATGAAAATGTCATAATAGATAGGTATGGTGGCTGTTTTGAGAAAAATATATAGTAAAACTCATGTGTGATAGAATGCATCATATCACGAGATTTGGATGCATTAACGAAGTTTGCACCAAGTCTTGAGGTGAGAACGAGCAATGCACGACACCGAAGTGCTTATAGTTCACAAACTCACACTAGTCATAAATAACTCAAGTACTTATGTGAAAGTCTAGAAGCCCTTGAAGCAGAGTATTACTTGCATTCCCCTAGGAAGGAGGTTGAGAGGAGTTAACCATCACGCGTCCTCGAGTTGGACAACACAAAGGATCTCAATCAAGGATAAATTACGCTCCAACTTCCTGGCCATGCCATGACCGACATTTTTGATGGGGAACGTTGCATGGAAAACAAAAAAAATTCCTACGAAACACCCAAGATCTATCCTATGGAGATGCTAGCAACGAGAGGGGGAGTGTCTACATACCCTTGTCAACCGAAAGCGTCAACGATCTAGAGATCGTGGTTGGCGTAGTCGTACTCCTTCGGGATCCAATCCGATCCGAGCACCGAACGAACATCACCTCCAAGATGTGCACACGTACGGCTCGGTGACGTCTCCTCATTCTTGATCTAGCAAGGGAGGGTGGAGAAGTATATGGGATCAAGGCCAACACGACGACGTGGTGGTGGTGATTGCAGCAGAACTCCGACAAGGCTTCGCTAAGCAGCTACACGGAGGAGGAGGAGGATATGGGAGAGGGGGCAGCCAAGGGTTGAAGGGTGCAGCCCCCTATGCCTCCCCACTATTTATAGGGGTGAGGGAGGGGGCGGCCAGCCCTAGCCCCTCCTCCAAGGGAGGGGCGGCGGCCCAAGGAGGTGGCTCCCCCCAAGCCAAAAATATGACTTCCATATATAAATCTTTACCTCCGGACCGTTTCGGAGCTCCTCGCGATGTCTCGAATCCCATTCGGGACTCCGAACTACTTTCATACTTCACCATATGAATATCCCAATACTACCCTAGCGTTACCGAACGTTAAGTGTGTGACCCTATGGGTTCGAGAACATGCAGACATGACCGAGCCCCATCTCCGATCAATAATCAATAGCAGGACCTGGATGCCCATATTGACTCCCACATATTCAGCGAAGATATTTATCAGTTGAACCACGATGGCGAGGATTCAATTAATCCTGTATACAATTCCCTTTGTTCGGCGATATGTTACTTGCCCGAGATTCGATCGTCGGTATCTCCATACCTAGTTCAATCTCATTACCGACAAGTCTCTTTACTCATTCCGTAATACAAGATCCCGTGACTAAACTCATTAGTCACATGCTTGCAAGCTATTCACGATGTTGTATTACCGAGAGGCCCAGAGATATATCTTTCTATCACACGGAGCGACAAATCCCAGTCTCGATCTATGCAAACCAACAAACACTTTCCGAGATACCTGTAGAGCACCTTTATGATCACCCACTTACAAAGTGATGTTTGATAGCTCACAAAGTATTCTTCCATCATTCAGGAGTGGCATGATCTCATGGTCTAAGGAACAAATACTTGACATGAAGAAAATTGTAGCAAATAAACTAAGTGACACGATCTAATGCTAAGTTTATGGTTGGGACTATCCATCATATCATTCTCCCAATGATGTGATTCCGTTATCAAATGACAACTCATGTCTATGGTTAGGAAACCTTAACCATCTTTGATCAACGAGCTAATCTAGTAGAGGCTCACCAGGGGCACTATGTTGTTTATGAATCCACACATGTATTTAAGTTTCCGGTCAATACAATTCTAGCATGGATAATAAACATTTATCATGAACGGGGAAATATGATAATAGCTTCTTTATTATTGCTTCTAGGGCATATTTCAAACAATTTTAATAAATAGGACATCACGAACCTTAGCATTGATATTTTACTAAGCAATGATTATCAACTAGTAAACCTTCATATTATAACCTTAATATCGTTAATCACATGCATCATATTAAGTGATCTACATGCAACTTTTTATTATACCACCGTTATATACCTATTATTTTTGGATTAACCATATAGCTCATGAAAATTACCACTTCCTATTTAACTCTCAAAAAGATATAAGTAAAGCAAGAGAGTGCAAAAAAATTCTATAAGATAATTCTCGCCATGCTCAAAAGATATAAGCGAAGAACATAGATCATTCTATAAATTTAAGATGAATGTGTGTCTCTCCTAAAAGGTGTAATCATGAAACATTGATTGTGTAAGTAAGCAAACAAATCTAAGAAAAGCAAAATACTCTTCAAGAAAAACACATATCATGTGACGAATAAAAATATAGCTCCAAGTGATATTGCTGATAGAAGGTGAAAGAGGGGATGCCTTCCAGGGCATCCCCAAGCTTAGATACTTGGATCTTCCTTGAATATTACCTTGGAGTGCCTTGGGCATCCCCAATATTAGGGTCTTGCTGCTCCTTATCTTCTTTCATCGCCATCTCACCCAAAACTTGAAAACTTCGACCACACAAAACTCAACAAAACCTCATGAGATCCATTAATATAATAAAATAAATCATTAACTTAGGTACTATCATAAGTAGATTCATAATTGTTCTTACATAATACCTATTGTATTTTATCATCTCTATAGCTTATACCTCCTATACAATCCATAGAAACATCAGAATAAGCACAATATGCAATAAAAAACAAAATCGGTCTAAAACAGAACAATACGTAATGATGGAATTTTTAGTCATACTTTTGTAACTCCAAAAATTGTGAAATTATCTCTGTTTTAAGCAATGAGCTCTGGCACATAAGCAAATCCTTGCTTCCCTCTACGAAGGGCCTATCTATTTATTTTTCATGTTGAGTCAATTCCATCTGTCTTTCTTTTGGCACCATGTACTGAGTATGGGGATCCCTCTAGCTTTGCATGCATTTTTCTAATAGAAATTTGTTGAGCATTGTATAAGTATGTTGGTTGTATTCAAATTGGGTTACCTAGTTGTCATCTTTAATTCACTGTTTTCTTTATGTTTGCAATATAATCTTGAAAGGTTGCGAGATACTTCATTACCACATTATGATATGTTAAACTTATTAGAATGGTGTTACTTGTTATTAGATTATCATTGCCTATGTTATCAAATGTTTTGTTCTATTCTAGCATTCATAAATTATTTCCTTTTATCATTTACATACTCGAGGACGAGCAGGAATTAAGCTTGGGGATGCTGATACGTCTCCAACGTATCTATAATTATGAAGTATTCATGCTATGTTTACGATAATTTTACATGGTTTTAGTGCACTTTTATATTATTTTCATGGACTAACCTATTAATCTAGTTCCCAGTGCCAGTTCCTGGTTTTTTGCCTATTTCTTTGTTTCACAGAAAAACGAAACCAAACAAAGTCCAAACACGATAAAAATTTGCAGTGATTTTTTATGGACAAGAAGAGACCCAGGAAGCTTTAGGGAAGGACTAGAAGGTGCCTAGGGGACCGACAAGCTCAAGGGGCGCGCCACCTAAGGTTATGGGGTCCTCACGAACCCCCTCGCGTGAATCCAACGCTAAAAATTCTTATATATTCGGAAACCCCCGAAAGTTGACCTAGATGAGTTTTTCCGGCGCCGCAAGCCTCTGTTCCAAAGCGATCTCATCTGGAGCCCTGTTCCGGCACCCACCCGGAGGGGGAAAGCCATCACTAGAGGCTATCTTCATCATCCCTGTTGCCTCCATGATGAGGAGGGGGTAGTTCATCCCCGGGGCTGAGGGTATGTACCAATAGCTATGTGTTTGATCTCTCTCTCTCTCTCATGTTCTTGATTTTGCACGATCTTAATGTATCATGAGGTTTGGTAATATAGTTGGATCATATGAAGTTCTTCCCCTCTATATCTTTTGTGGTGAAGTGAGTATTACTCTTTGAGGTCTTTTTGTGCTCGAATTGAATACACTGGATTTGAGATCACTTGATGTATGTCTTGCTTGTGGATACCCGTGGTGACAATAGGGTAATCTATTGAGATCACTTGATGTATCTTTTGGTAATCAACTTGCGGATTCTTGTGGTGACATTGGGGTAATATAGGCATATAGGTTGATACATGTATTCATCCTACTTTTTTTGATAAGACACTTTGAGGATAGTATACGATTCAGTTATGTTAGTACTGTCGACAGATAGCACTAGTGAAAGCATGAACCCTAGGCCTTGTTTCCAAGCAATGCAATACCGTTTGTGATCATTGCTATTACTTGTTACCTTATTGTTTTTATTATTTCAGATTATAAAAATCTATATCTACTATATATACTACACTTGTATCACCATCTCTTCGCTGAACTAGTGCACCTATACAGTTTACTACTGTATTGGGTGTGTTGGTGTCATTACTAAAACGGTTGATCTCGGGTAGGGGGTCCCGAGCTGTGGATCTAGGATCGATGGTGAACAGGAGATAAGGGACACAATATTTGCCCAGGTTTGGCTCGAAGAGGTAAAACCCTACGTCCTGCTAGATTTTATTGATGATGGAGTATCGAGTATAGATTGATCTACCTCGAGATCATATATTGTGTTCTAAACCCTAAGGCTGGTAATTTTGATTGTGTCTCTACGGACTAACCGCACGGTTTATATAAGCACCGGGGGTATCTAGGGTTACACATGGCCAGTTACCAACTAGGAATGTGTGCATGGACAACTGAAGTAGTCCTTGAAGTACACGCCAAGTCTTCGGTAGAGTCTATCTTGATTACGCTAGGGTTCGAGGCTTCTAGAGTCCCTCCTTGCGAGATCGGTAGGTCATAAGCTCGACCCATGGACTGTGGGCCAACTAGGTTGGTACCCCTTAGTCCAGGACACCGTTAGTAGCCCGTGAACTTGTCTTCAAAGCCAGAGTCATCATTCTTCCTTGGGCTAATGTCTTCGGCTTGGAGATGTCGGCTTGACAGGCGAGTTCTCCTTTCTAGGTAGGCTTCATGCAAACCCAAAATCTACTTCATTCAAAGCAATTACCGAGCTTCCCTTTAATGGGACCTGATACGTCTCCAACGTATCTATAATTTTTATTGTTGCATGCTATTATATTATCAGTTTTAGATGCTTTATATGCAATTTTATATTAGTTTTGGGAACTAACCTATTAACCAAGTGCCCAGTGCGAGTTCCTGTTTTCTGCATGTTTTTGGTTTTTAGGAAATCAATACCAAACAAAGTCCAAACACGATAAAACTTTACGATCATTTTTTCTGGACCAGAAGGGACCCTAGAAGCCTTGGAGGAGACCGGGGGAGCTACGGGAGCGTCACAAGCTCACCAGGCGCACCCCCAGGGGGACGCCCCTGAGCTTGTGGGACCCATGGAGCTCTGTTTGACCTAATTCCAACTCCATAAATTCGCATAAATCCTGAAACCAACAGAGAGCCACCCGAAAGACTTTTTCCACTGCCGCAAGCTTCTATTCTTCCGCGGTCATCTAGAGACCTTTTCCGGTACTCTGCTGGAGGGGGAATCGATCATGGGGGGGCTTCTACATCAACCTTGCTGCCCTCCAGTGATGTGTGAGTAGTTTAACACAGACCTACGGGAACATAGCTAGTAGCTAGATGGCTTCTTCTCTCTCTTTGATCTTCAGTACAATGTTCTCCACGATCTCCATGGAGTTCTATCTGATGTAATGTTCTTTTGCGGTGTGTTTCTTGAGATTTGATGAATTGTGGGTTTATGATCAGATTATTCATTGAAAGTAATTGAGTCTTTTCTGAACTTTATTATGCATGATTGTTATAGCTTTCTATTCCTCTCCGATCTATCCATTTGGTTTGGCCAACTAGATTGATTTATCTACAGTGGGAGAGGTGCTTTGTAATGGGTTCAACCTCGCGGTGTCCTCACCTAGTCACAGTAGGGGTAGCGACGGGGTTTATTCATATTGCTTGAGTTTATTCTGTCTGCATTATGTCATCTTGCTTAAAGCATTACCATGTTTGTCATGAACTTAATACCATATATGCATGCTGGATAGTGGTCGATTGGTGGAGTAATAGTAGTAGATGCAGAATCGTTTCGGTCTACTTGCCGCAAACGTAATGCCTATATACATGATCATTGCCATGAATAACATCATAACTATGCGCTTTTCTATCAATTGCCCAATAGTAATTTGTTCACCCACCATATGCTATGTTTCAAGAGAGAAGCCTTTAGCGAAAATTATGGCCTCGAGGTCTACTTTTATCATATTAGTAAAACCAAAAATACCTTGCTGCAATTTATTAACTTTTATTTTGTTTTGCAATTCATATATGTACCACTACCAGATTTGATCCTTGCAAGTAACGAGTTCAAGGGGATCTACAACCCTCTTGGCTGCGTTGGGTGCAAGTATTTGCTCTTGTGTGTGCAGGTGTTGTTCACTAGGCTTTGTGTGATTCTCCTATTGGTTCGATAACCTCGGTTCTCATTGAGGGAAATACTTATCATCTACTATATTGCTCCACCCTTCCTCTTCGAGAAAAATCCCAACGCAGCTCACAAGTAGCAGAAAGAATTTTTGGCGCCGTTGCCAGGGAGACATCATAAAAATCCTACAAGTACCTACTTTTTATTTGCTTTTATTAGTCTCGTGAAAAATATAAAAAAGCACAAAAATATTTTATTTTTTTAGTTTGCTTGTTTGCTTGCTTTGTCACTATGTCTCAAGAAAACACTATGTTGTGTGACTTCTCAAATACTAATAATAATGATTTTATTAGTGCTCCAATTGCTTCTCCAACCACTAGTGTGGAGTCATATGATATTAATGCCGCATTGCTGAATCTTATTTTGAAAGATCAATTTTCTGGTAACCCTAATGAAGATGTTGCATCCATCTTAATACCTCGCTGAATTATGTGATATGCAAAAGAAAAAAGACGAGGATAACGATATTGTTAAGTTGAAATTATTTCCTTTTGCGCTAAGAGATCATGCAAAAACTTTGTTTTCATCCTTGCCTCGCAATAGTATTGATTCATGGGATAAATGTAAGGATGCTTTTATTGCCAAGTATTTTCCCCCTGCTAAGATTATATCGCTTAGAAACAAAATCATTAACTTTAAGCAACTTGAGCAAGAACATGTTGCACAATCTTGGGAGAGAATGAAATTAATGATTAGAAATTGTCCCACTCATGGATTAGGCTGATGGATGATAATACTAAACTTTTATGGGGGACTAAGCTTTGTGTCGAGAAATATTCTGGACTCTGTTGTAGGTGGCACCTTTATGGGAATTACATTAGGAGAAGCCACAAAGCTTCTTGATAATATTGTGACAAATTATTATCAATGGATAGAAACATGGATAGAATTGCTCATGATGTGGAAACTCTTAAAATTAAAATTATGCCACATAAAATGGATACTACTGAAACCTTAAAGCCCATTCAAGTTACCATGAATTGAAGTAGAGAAAGAATCGCAAGGATTAGAGCTAAGCGAGAATTCCTAGAAAAAGCGATTCCACCCGGGTTTTATCATAATCTTGATGAAGATGTTAAAAAGATTGATGTGGAACCCATTGAAACTTTGTTTCAAAACTTGATGAAAAAGGGACTGGAGACGAGTCAACTTTAGTTAGAAGGCATCCCAATTGTTCGAAGGGTGACGATCTTAAAGATAAAAATGATAAAAGTGGGTTTGAAGAGTTCAAGACTTTAAATAGTGATGTGCCCACTACTTTGGATTACAAGGACTTTAATTATGATAATTGCTATTTGATTGAATGTATTTCCTTGTTGAAATCCATGATGAACTCGCCTAATGCTTATGAACAAAATAAAGCTTTTACTAAACATGTTGTAGAAGCTATGATTAAAGCTCATGAAGAAAAGCTAGAATTTGAGGTTTCTATGCCTAGGAAATTACATGATGAATGGGAACCTACTATTAAGGTTACGATCAAAGATTATGAATGTAATGCTTTGTGTGATCTAGGTGCAAGCATCTCCACTATACCAAAATCTTTATGCGACGTGCTAGGTCTCACCAATATGGATGAATGTTCTCTTAACTCGTATTTATAGGATTCAACTATTAAGAAACCATTGGGTAGAACAAATGATGTTCTTATACTTGCTAATAGAAATTATGTGTTGCTACTTGTGAGCTGTGTTGGGATTTCCTCGAAGAGGAGAGGATGATGCAGTACAGTAGAGATAAGTATTTCCCTCAGTTATAAAACCAAGGTTATCAATCTAGTAGGAGAACAAAGCAACACTATGTAAACAACACCTGCACACAAACGACAAATACCTGCAACCCAACGCGTAGAGGGGTTGTCAATCCCTCAACGACTATGAGCAAGATTAAATTGTGTTGGTTTTGGTAGATAGATCTGACATAAATACAGAATAAAATAAATAAAAGAAAATTTCAGCAAGGTATTTTTGGTTTTAATATATGATAGAAAATAGACCAGGGGGCCATAGTTTTCACTAGAGGCTTCTCTCGAGAAAATAGCATACGGTGGGTAAGCAAATTACCGTTGGGCAACTGACAGAAAAGAAAATAATTGCAACGATCCAAGGCAATGATAATTTATATAGGCATCACGTCCAAGATTAGTAGACCGAATTCTGCTTGCATCTACTACTATTACTCCACACATTGACCGCTATCCAACAAGCATCTAGTGTATTAAGTTCATCAAAGAACAGAGTAATGCCTTAAGCAAGATGACATCATGTAGACAAGATAAACTCATGTATGAAATAAATCCCATCTTGTTACCCTTAATAGCAACAATACATGCGTGTCATGTCTCTTTTTGTCACTGATATTGAGCACCGCATGATCGAACCCATCAGAAAACACCCCTTCCCATGGCAAGATAAATCAATCTAGTTGGCCAAACCAAACCAATAAATCAGAGAAGAAATATGAGGCTATAACAATCATGAATAAAAGAGTTCAGAGAAAACGCAAATAATATTCATGGATAGATCTGATCATAAACTCACAATTCATCGGATCCCAACAAACACATCGCAAAAAGTCATTACATCAAATAGATCTCCAAGAACACCTAGGAGAGCATTGTATTGAAGATCAAAAAGAGAGATGAAGACATCTAGCTACTAACTATGGACCCGTAGGTCTATGGTAAACTACTCACGCATCATCGGAGGGGTAGCAAGGACAATGAAGAACCCCTCCGTGATCATTTCCCCCTCTGACAGAGTGCCGGAAAAGGCCTCTAGATTGGATCTCATGGTTCTAGAACTTGTGGCGGCGGAAAAATTAATTCGTGGACTCCCTGGTAGGTTTTGGGATTTTAGAGTATTTATAGAGGCGAAGGTAGGTCAAACGGGGGCTTGTAGGCCCCACTACCCACCAGGGCACGCCAGAGGCCCCTAACGCGCCCAGGTACCTAGTGGGCCACTTCCTCATCTTCTCATGACCTCCAGAAGCTTCCAGGGTCTCTTATCGCCAGAAAAAATCTTCAAAAAGTTTCGTGGCATTTGGACTTCGTTTGGTACTGATATTCTTCAAAGTAAAAAATAAGCAAAAAACATCAACTCGCACTGGGCGCTAAGTTAATAGGTTAGTCCCAAAAAATGGTATAAAGTTGCTTGTAAATTTATATAAAACATCCAAGATTGATAATATAATAGCATGGAACAATCAAAATTATAGATACGTTGGAGACATATCAAGCATCCCCAAGCTTAATTCCTGCTCGTCCTCGAGTAGGTAAATGATAAAAATAGAATTTTTGATGTGGAATGGTACCTAACATATTCGTCATATATTCTTTTATTTGTAGCATGGACATTTGGACTTGAATGATTCAAAGCAATAGTCTATAATTTGACATGAAAACATCAATACTCAAGCATATAAACAAGCAACTATGTCTTTCCAAATATCAACGCTGAAGAAAGTTACCCCTAGCCCATTATGCTTAATCATTGATCCATTCATGAAACACTCTCAAATATTAACTACATCCAATACACAAGCATGACAATAGTGTTCCCTAGCTGGTGCTTTATAAGAGAAGATGGAGACTCAACATAAAAAATGAAAATTGCACAAAAGTAAACAGATAGGCCCTTCGCAGAGGGAAGCAGAGATTTGTAGAGGTGCTAGAGCTCATAGCTTAAATTGATAGATAAAATTGTTTTGAGAGGCATGCTTTTCCTATCAACGTAAACGACCGAGAATTCCAAATATCTTCCATGCTAGATAAATCATAGGCGGTTCCCAAACAAAAAGTAAATTTCATTTCCTTTCCACCATTCTTTCACAATCCATGGCTAGCTGCATCCACGGGTGCCTTTTATACCAACACTTTCTAAGGAATTTATTATCATAGCATTTTTTTTTTCATTTCAGGACTGGGCATCCCTATTACCTGTCACACTCTCGTGCAATGAAAAGTGAATAAACACTCATCATGAGAATAAAATACATAGCATGGAAAATATTGGCCACCCCCTGCCGCTTCATGAGCGGTACATGCACACAAAACATAAATTCATTTTGTAGAGTTGGCACATACAAATTTACTTGGAACGGCATGGAAATACCGCATATAGGTAGGTATGGTGGACTCATTGGCACAACTTTGGGTTGAAGGAATTGGATGCACAAGCATTATTGCCGCTTAGTACAAGTGAAGGCTAGCAAATAGATTGAGAAGCGACCAACCAAAAAATGTAAACGTGCATTGAACATACTTAACACTGAATGATAAACCACAAATAGGATATATCATTGCATAACTATTGACTTTACATGCATGCCTAGGGAATCACAAACCTTAACAGCAATATTCTTACTAAAGCATAATTACTCACCAATATGACTCACATATCACCATCTTCATATCACAAAACTATTGCAAGGAATCAAGTTTACAATATCCAATGATCTTCATGAAAGTTTTTATTATACCCCCTGGGATATCTATCACTTTGGGACCAAATTCATATCTCATGCAAATTACCATTACTATTCTTAACTCTCAAAAAGATCTAAGTGAAGCACAAGAGCATAAATATTTCTTCAAAAAAATTCAAATCTAAAAATAATATAAGTGAAGCATGAGAGCATATTTCTTTAAAATATAGCTACCGCTGTGCTCAGAAAGATATAGGTGAAGCACTAGAGCAACTACCTAGCTCAAAAGATTTAAGTGAAGCACATAGAGTATTCTAGAAAATCATGATATGCGTGTGGCTCTCTCAAACAAGTGTTTTTTTGCAAGGATGATCATGACAAACTAAAAAAGGAAAACAAAGCAAAGACTTAGATAATACAAGACGCTCCAAGCAAAACTCATGATATGTGACGAATAAAAATATAGCTCCAAGTAAAATTACCGATGGTTGTTAGAAGAAAGATGGGATGCCTTCCGGGGCATCCCCAAGCTTAGTTGCTTGGGAGTCCTTGAATATTACCTCAGGATGCCTCGAGCATCCCCAAGCTTAGGCTCTTGCCACTCCTTATTCCTTCATCCATCATCATCTCACCCAAAACTTGAACACTCAAATCACCCAAAACTTAACAAAAACCTTCGTGAGATCCGTTAGTATAATAAAGCAAATCACCACTTTAAGTATTGTTGCAAACCCATTCATATTTTTATTGCATTATACCTACTATATTCTAACTTTACCATGGCTTATACCCCCGATACAATCCATAGATTTATCAAAATAAGCACGCAATGCAACAAAAACAAAATCTGTCAAAAAATAGAACAGTCTATAGTAATCTAAACTTTAACCATACTTGTGTAACTCCAGTAATTCTGAAAACTTAGGACAACATGGAAAATTTGTGTATCAATCATGTGTAAAAACAATTCAGAATTTTATCACGCTCCAGCGAATTTTAACAATTATGCTACTGGACACAAAAGTTTCTGTTAATGCACATAATCAAATCAACTATCACCCAAACCATCCTAAAGGCTTTACTTGGCACAAACACTAAATAAAATACTAAAACACAATCATAACATTAGCATAATTGCATATTTATTGAAAAACAGAAAGGAAAACAAAAAAGTAAAAGATAACTACTGGGTTGCCTCCCAACTAGCGCTACTATTTTACGCCCCCAGCTAGCATAATGCATAGTTTCAAGTGTTGTCATCTTTCTTCTTATTTTCCATTGATGTGTTTTCATCAGGTTTTTTTCAAATATAACATGAAACACATCATCCATAGAGATTTTAGCATTAGCAAGTTGACAGTCTGCAAATCCCGCTAGCTACAATCCAAGAATATTGTTGATTAACATCATTGAAAACTTGTTGGATCATACTCAGATGAGGAACTTCCTTTTTAAGATTGTCATCAAAGATGCGATCATTGTGAAGCAAATACCTTAATAAATAATCACTATTGTAAAGGATATCATTTATTACCAGTTTTGCACGGTTCATACCATAAAAATCAAAGATTTCCCTAGCTTGCCGCACTATGTGATCAAACTCATTAATAAGGACAAGGGTAGATATCTTTTTAGCTCTAGGATATTTTATAACAGGCAACTCATAAAACAATCTTTGCAAGGTAGGATGAGTGCGAATAAATCTTCTCTCAAGTTTAAGAACAAGTACGGAAATAGTTCTGCATAAGTTTTAGTTCTTTTAAGTATAAGAGCATCATCACAAGTCAAAGTCCCAATGCAATTAAAGAATTCTTGGATGACACTTTTTCCTATAACATTCCATTGTCCCAAAACAAAAGTTTTAGCATAAAGATCAGTGGAACTTCCAATTTTAGAAGTTCTACCGTCATCCGTTTATTCCATACCAAAATCACTCATGATGAAAGTTTCAAAGCAAGCAAACAAGGAAACACACAAAAGGCAAACGGATTTTTTTTGTATTTTTGTAAAAACTTTTAGAAGTGGGGGAGATAAAATGAGAGGAAAATGGCAAATAAAGGAAATGCAAGGAGATGAAAGTTTATGCCTAGGTACTTGAAAGATGTTGATGATGTCTCCCCGGCAACGGCGCTAGAAATTCTTCCTGCTACTTGTGAGCTGCGTTGGGATTTCCTCGAAGAGGAGAGGATGATGCAGTACAGTAGAGACAAGTATTCCCTCATTTATGAAACCAAGGTTATCAATCCAGTAGGATAACCAAGCAACACTATGTAAACATCACCTGCACACAAATGACAAATACATGCGACCCAATGCGTAGAGGGGTTGTCAATCCCTCAACGGTTATGAGCAAGATTAAATTGTATAGGTTTTGATAGATAGATCTGAAAAAATACAAAGTAAAATAAATAAAATAAAACTGCAGCAAGGTATTTTTGGTTTTAATATATGATAGAAAATAGATCGGGGACCCATAGTTTTCTCTAGAGGCTTCTCTCGAGAAAATAGCATACGATGGGTAAAAAAATTATTGTTGGGCAATTGACAGAAAGGAAAATAATTATGACGACATCCAAGGCAATGATCATGTATATAGGCATCACATCCAATATTAGTAGACCGACTCCTGCCTGCATCTACCACTATTACTCCAACATCGATCACTATCCAGCATGCATCTAGTGTATTAAGTTCATCAAAGAACGGAGTAATGCCTTAAGCAAGATGACATGACATAGACAAGATAAACTCACATATGAAATAAATCCCATCTTTTTACCCTTAATGGCAATGATACATGCATCTCATGTCTCTTTCTGTCACTGAGATTGAGCACTACAAGATCGAACCCATCACAAAGCACCCGTTCCCATGGCAAGATAAATCAATCTAGTTGGCCAAACCAAACCAATAAATTGGAGAAGAAATACAAGGCTATAAAAATCATGCATAAAAGAGTTCAGAGAAAACTCAAATAATATTCATGGATAGATCTGATCATAAACTCACAATTCATTGGAGCCCAACAAACACACCGCAAAAAGTCATTATATCAAATAGATCTCCAAGAACACCGAGGAGAACATTGTATTGAAGATCAAAAAGAGAGAAGAAACCGTAGGTCTATGGTAAACTACTCACGCATCATCGGAGGGGCAACAAGGATGATGAAGAACCCCTCTGTGATTGTTTCCCCCTCTGGTAGAGTGCTGGAAAAGGCCTCTAGATTGGATCTCATGGTTCTGGAACTTGTGGCCATGGAAAAAGTATTTCATGGACTCCCTAGTAGGTTTTGGGATTTTAGAGTATTTATAGAGGCGGAGGTAGATCAAACAGGGGCTCGTGGGCCCCAATACCCACCAAGGCATGTTAGAGGCCCCTGGCAGGCCCTGGTTCCTAGTGGGCCACTCCCTCATCTTCTCATAGCCTCTAGAAGCTTCCAGGGTCTCTTATCGCCAGAAAAAGAAATCTACAAAAAGTTTCATGGAATCTGGACTACGTTTGGAACTGATATTCTGCAAAGTCAGAAACAACCAAAAAATAGCAACTGGCACTGGGCACTAAGTTAATAGGTTAGTCCCAAAAAATGATATAAAGTTGCTTCTAAATGTATATAAAACATCCAAGATTGATAATATAATAGCATGAAACAATCCAAAATTATAGATACATTGGAGACGTATCATGTGCCCGTGGATTTCATTGTGCTTGATACTGAATGCAATCTGTCTTGTCCTATAATACTTGGTAGGACTTTTCTACGCACCATAGGAGCTATTATTGATATGAAAGAAGGAAATATAAGGTTCCAATTTCCATTAAAAAAGGGATGGAACACTTTCCAAGGAAGAGAATTTAACCACCATGTGAATATATTATGAGATCTACCTATGGAATTAATATGAAAGATGACAAGACTTGAAAGAATGCATTACCCCTAGCTAGGAGCATAAAACAATAGTGCTTCTTGGGAGGCAACCCAATAGCTATTTTAAAATTTTGCTTTTACTTTCTCTTCTTGTGTGTTGACACAATTTTTTCTACTGTAGTTATTGTGTTTTCTGTTTTAGTTAGTGTTTATACGAAGTAAAGCCTTTGGGATGATTTGGTTAGTTGACTTGATTTTGTGAAAAAAACTTTTGCGCCCAATGTTGAAATTACTATAATTCACTGGAACGTGGTAAAAT
Source organism: Aegilops bicornis (assembly GCA_021605145.1). NCBI lineage: Eukaryota > Viridiplantae > Streptophyta > Magnoliopsida > Poales > Poaceae > Aegilops > Aegilops bicornis. The sequence goes on from CM038672.1 coordinate 167,018,858, forward strand.
TCTGAAAGTTTTACACGTGATTGATACACAAATTTCCCATGTTTTCTTAATTTTTAAGATTTGTTGAAGTTACAGAAGTATAATTTTTTTTGAGATCATTGCAAACTGTTCTATTTTAGAAAGGTTCTATTTTTTCTTGCATAGCGTGCTTGTTTTAATGATGCTATGGAATATATCGGGGGGTATAAGTCATGGAGAAGTTAGAATACAGTAGGGATTATACAAGATTAATTATGAATGAGTTTACAACAATTTATAAAGTTTATGATTTGTCTATTATACTAGCGGATCTCACGAGGTTCCTGTTAAGATTTGTGTGCTGAAGTTTTCAAGTTTTGGGTGAGATCGCGGTGGATGAAGGAATAAGGAGCAGTAAGACCCTAACCTTGGGGATGCCTAAGGCACCCCAAGGTAATACTCAAGGAAGACCCAAGCGTCTAAGCTTGGTGTAGTGACCATACCTCAAACAGTCTGATCTCTGTGCTCAGTGTCATCCCTGGATCAGTAATGCTGACACCACACAGTACTCGGAGGATTTATAACAGAGTAGCAATCACACACTTAATACAATCGAAAGTCTCAAGAGAGAACTTAATAAAATAAATATGGCTTAAGGCCATCTAATAACGATAACAACGGAAGGCTTGGCAGAATAAGCGAGTCCATCAACTCCAACGACATCACTGAGTATAGAACCATGACTTAAGCACCTTACTCGTAAATGCGAAAAAGTCTGCAACATGAAACGTTGCAGCCCAAAAACGGGTCAGCACATGGAATATGCTGGCAATGTAACACATAGAGAATAATGGAAGAATAAGCCTATACTACATGCATATATGGCTGGTGGAAAGCTCTATGGTTACGGTTTTGCATAAAGCCAGTTTTCCCTCTTGCCAAAGGAATAAAATTTATTTAACTATCATGGTGGTTGTTAAACATTGAGAATGGTTGACAGCATTCTCAATCCCAATTAAAAGTACTCATTAACAAACCCAACAATATTAATTAGAAGTAACATGATGAGATTCACATGATATCCAAGTACTAGATACTCAAGATGTCCATAACCAGGACACGGCTAACCATGATTAGTTTATACACTCTGCGAGAGGTTTAGCACTTTTCCCCACAAGACTCGATCGCCTCCGTTGGATTTCTCGCACTACATGATGTTTGAGAAAGCGGATGACCGAGACATAGTCTTTCGAAGCACTAGCACCTTACTTGTGGGTAGACCGGTACACCTACTTTCCCCTACATCCGCTAGTCTACCCGTAAGAGTTCGCAAGTTAATCAACTATGACAGAGCCCATAATGGCTTGTGGATGCACACTGAAGTTTCTAGTTTGAATAATCTCATGATCCCTTTGAGCCTGGGTAGCGGTCTGAAGAAATACAGGCAAGTCCTGATAGAAACCAGGTGCCTCAATCCGCCCAGATGTGTGTTTAAGTTGCCACCTTAAATAAACCATTAAATACAATCTCACATCTGTCATGGACTCACTCACCCAATCCACGTCTACTAGCATAGCATGGCATAATAAGCAAACGTAGAAGTAACTCCCAAAGGTTTATAATAAAACAGGTAATAGGTACTACCTCAACTACTTCCCATCCCACAATTTAATTAGATCCTAATCATGCAATGTTTGAAGATAGATCTAACGCATAAAAACTGGGTATGAGAAGAGGTATGATCAAAGTGTTACTTGCCTTGCTGATTGTCGTGGAATTGTCACGGCAGATGTCCTTAGTGTCAGGACTTAGTCGCGAGGCCAACGCATCTATGTGGTAGCTTGAGAGGGGTTGAGCGGAATCGAGAGACGCAACACAAGACAGGGATTTAGACAGCTTCAGGCCCCGGGAAACATCATCCGGTAAAAACCCTACATGCTGTTTGAGGCTAGGTCTCATTATCATCACGAGGGAGTCGCCGTAAACCGTCTCTCCTCTTTGTGTCTAGCCCTAAGATTGTTTCTTCTTGCTTGTAGCTTGTCCCTCTTTGGGGAGCCCTGCCCCTCCTTATATATGTTGAAGGGGCGGGTTACATGTGGAGTCCTATTAGGATTAGGACTAGTCTATCTCTAATGCAAACCGGATACAAGTCCTAGTCTTAACTCCTTGTAAGGTAAATATTCCTCATGCCTTTCCTCTTAAACCGGCCCACAATAGTTGAACCGGCCTTCATGAACCGCCAGACAGGCCATCGGGTCTTGTCGCTCCTCTGACCCGTTCGCCGGGTCACCAGTGAGTTACAACGTCCTGGCGGGTTCTTTGGTAAATTGCAGTGCAGGCGGGTCACCAGATGAATATCGCCAAGTGCCCGCGGGACCTCAAATAAACCGCCAAGTCCGGCCGGGTTAACTTCCGGCCGGTTTACACCGCGGGGTATATCCCTGAAACTGATGATCTGCGAAACCTAGAGACTCGAAGTAACAAGCGGCGCACTCCGGGTATTCTATCGCAGACAAACAAACAAGCATACAATAAGTACTCATCTAATGCACAGGTAAAACTCAAATAGATCTAACCAGATAGTTCAACTTAAGAACTCCGCTTTGCAAAAAGAATCAAATCAAACGAAGCAATGAAAGTCAAACGGCGGAAGAAAACAGCTTCGTTTTACTAATCTGGATCTAGGTCAAATTTTACAGAAGCAAAAACTTGTTTAAGTAGATTATTCGGAAAGAGGGTTTCGAGACGAAACTCCGGTGCGCTTGAATCGCCTGATTCCGATAAACGAGCGAACAGTTATACTAAAACGAAAATCGGATTTGGAATCGCGATCAGAAAAATCGCGGATTAAATCCGAGAAAAAGAAAAACGACGAACGGGTTAACAAACGGTCGTTCGTTAACTAAACTAATCTGACGAACGCGTTCGTTTAAACAAACTAACGAACGAACGTTCGTTAATTAACCTAAACCAAAAAAACCGAATCTAATAAAAAAACGAAACTAAAAAAACCAAAAGAAAAACCACCCGGTTTTTAGAAAAACCGGCGGCACGCGGATCGAGGTCGGCGGGGTCGGGCGGGCGGCGGCGGGTCGGCGGGTCCGTGACGGGTCGGCGGGCGGCGGCGAGGTCGGGCGCCGGCGGCGTGGATCCGGCGTCGGCGGCGTCTGGCGGTAGCGGGCGCGGGCGCGGCTCAAGTGGGCTGCGGCTAGGGTTTGGCCCCGGGTGGGCCGACTTATAAAACCTCACGGGCCGGGAGTCCTAGGCGGACACGGCCCGTAGGTCGGTGCGCGTTTTTTTTAAATAATTACGCACAGAAAAAAATAAAATAAAAAGAAATACTAAACGGACTCCAAAAATCCCAAAATAAAATTTCCCCGGCTTCTAAAATCAAGCCGGATTTAATGAACATTTATTTGGGGCCTAAATGCAATTTTGAAAAACGCACATTTTTTCTAAATTCAAATAAAAATGCGAAAAACTCCAAAATAAAATCTTATTTGATTTTATTATTAAATCTTCATTATTTCTTTATTTTGGGAAAGTCATTTTATTCCCTCTCTCATATTTTGGTAGTAGAAATAATTGAAGATAAAATAATTAAAATCAAATGATCCTATTTTCAAAATTTGAGAAAACTCAAATATGAAAATAACGAAAATCCCCAACTCTCTCCGTGGGTCCTTGAGTTGTGTAGAATTTCTAGGATCGAGCAAAAATACAACGAAAAAAATATGATATGCAATGATGCTCTATGTATAACATTCCAAATTGAAAATTTGGGATGTTACAAACCTACCCCTTAAGATGAATCTAGCCCTCGAGATTAGCGTTAACTAGAAAATAGGTGAGGGTGGTCCTTAAGCAAATCTTCCTCTCGCTCCCAGGTGGCTTCATCCTCTGTGTGGTGGCTCCACCGAACTTTGCAAAACTTAATGACCTTGCCGCGGGTGACTCGGCTGGCATACTCCAGAATCTTAACCGGTTTCTCCTTGTAGGTCAAATCATCATTCAACAGAATCGCTTCCAGTGGCACTGTATCTCTCAGTGGTATATCGGCCATCTCTGCGTGACACTTCTTCAACTGAGAAACATGAAACACATCATGAACTCCTGACAATCCTTCGGGTAGTTCCAACTTGTACACAACTTCTCCCATGCGTTCCAAAACACGATAAGGTCCTACAAATAGAGGTGCTAACTTTCCCTTAACTCCAAAACGCTTAACTCCTCGAAGTGGCGATACACGAAGATAAACTCATCTCCGACTTCAGATTACTGCCTCCTTGCGTTTTGAATCCGCATAGCTTTTCTGTCTTGACTGGGCTACCTTGAGCCTATCGCGAATCAACTTTACTTTCTGTTCAGACTCCTTAATCAAATTCGGTCCAAACAACTGGCGGTCTCCAACTTCATCCCACAACAACGGGGTCCTGCACCTCCTTCCGTACAAGGCTTTGAAAGGGGCCATCTTCAGACTGGTTTGATAATTGTTGTTATAAGAAAACTCCGCATATGGCAAATTGTCATCCCAACTTGATCCATAATCCAAAGCACAAGCTCTAAGCATATCCTCCAAAATCTGGTTGACTCTCTCAGTTTGTCCATCTGTTTGTGGATGAAAAGCTGTGCTAAACTCCACAGTTCCCAAAGTCTCGTGCTGCTTCCGAACTTTGAGGTGAATTGGGTTCCTCTATCTCGACACGATACTCCTCGGAACTCCATGCAAGCATATAATCCTGGTCATGTATATCTTAGCCAATTTGGCATTCTTTGTAGGTAGTCTTTCTTTGGAATGAAATGAGCTACCTTCGTCAAACGATTGACTACAACCCAAATCGAGTCATAGCCTGAACGAGTCCTGGGCAATCCCGTGATGAAATCCATACTTAGTTTATTCCACTTCCATTCGGGTATAGGCAATGGCTGTAACAATCCTGCTGGCTTCTGATGTTCTGCCTTCACCCTCTGACATACATCACAAACTGCTACGTACTCTGCAATGTCCTTCTTCATTCCGGTCCACCAGAAAGTATTCTTCAAATCCAATACATCTTGGTATTTCCTGGGTGAATCGAATATGGTGAATCATGTGCCTCTTGTAGAATCAACTTCCTGATCTCCGGGTTATTGGGCACATAAACACGGTCTTCAAACCATAGGGTATCGTGCTCATCCTCACGAAATTCCTTAGCCTTTCCTTTGCTCATTTTCTCCTTTATGGAGGCAATCTCTTTGTCAGTCTTCTGAGCTTCCCTGATCTTGTCCATCAAAGTTGACTGAATCTCCAATGCTGCTATATAACCTCTCGGAACTATTTCCAAACATAGCTCTCGAAGATCCTCGGCTAATTCCTTTGGTATTTCTCCCGTCATTAGTGTGTTGACGTGACTCTTGCGGCTCAACGCATCTGCTACAACGTTAGCCTTTCCGGGGTGATCATGTAATCTCATATCATAGTCCTTAATGAGCTCCAACCATCTCCTCTGCCTGAGATTTAGCTCCTTCTGCATGAAGATGTACTTCAAACTCTTGTGATCCGTATACACCTCACAATGATTTCCAATGAGGAAGTGTCTCCAAGTCTTCAACGCATGCACTACGGCTGCTAACTCCAAATCATGCGTAGCATAATTTAGCTCATGAGGCTTAAGCTGTCGTGAAGCATACGAAACAACTCTTCCCTCCCGCATAAGCACCGCTCCAAGTCCTCGGCGTGAAGCGTGTAATACACCTCATAATCCTTGGTCTGATCTGGCAGGATTAACACTGGTGAGGTAACCAAACGTTTCTTCAACTCTTGGAAACTAGCTTCACACTCCTCAGTCCAAATAAACTTGGTCTCCTTCTTCAATAATTCTGTCATAGGCTTCGCAATTCTTGAGAAATTCTCAATAAATCTCCGGCAAGATCCTCGCTAGTCCAAGGAAACTCCGGATCTCTCCAACTGTTGTTGGCGCTTCCCGATTTGTTACAAAGGACAACTTTAGTGGAGTCTACTGCTATACCTTCTCCGGATATAACATGTCCAAGAAATCCAACTTCTTTCAATCAAAACTCACATTTGCTGAACTTGGCATATAACTGGTGTTCTCTGAGCTTCTCGAGTACCAAATGCAAATGCTCCTTATGTTCCTCTTCATTCTTCGAGTAAACCAAAATATCATCAATGAACACCACGGCGAACTTATCCAAAAACTCCATAAATACTTTTGTTCATCATGTTCATAAAATAGGCAAGTGCGTTAGTCAGACCAAATGACATAACGGTGTACTCATACAGCCCGTACCTGGTGGTAAAAGCCGTCTTAGGTATATCCTGCTCTCGAATCTTCAACTGATGGTACCCTGATCGCAAATCGATCTTTGAAAACACCTTAGCTCCTTGCAACTGGTCAAACAAGTCATTGATCATCGGCAACGGGTATTTGTTCTTGATGGTCACTTCATTCAATCCGCGATAATCAACAACCATTCTTAATGATCCATCCTTCTTCTCCACTAGAAGTACTGGTGATCCCCAAGGCGAAGAACTTGGGCGAATAAAACCTTTATCCAGCAACTCCTTAATCTGCTTCTTAATTTCCTCCAAATCTTGGGCTGGCATCCTATATGGTCTCTTAGATATCGGCCCTGGTTCGGCAAGAGTTCAATCGTAAACTCAATGTCTCTATCCGGTGGCATGCACAGCAACTCTTCCGAACACGTCCGTAATCCTTACCACTGGTACTTCTTCCTGCACAACTCCTGATAAGGAATTTACATGTGCTCTCCTCGGCTCATGCCGTGATACATACTTGATTCTCCTTCCTTCTGGTGTCGTAAGCAAAATTGTCTTACTGGCGCAATCGATGTTTCCTCCATACATCGACAACCAATCCATACCAAGAATTACATCCAAACCTTGGGATTCCAATATAATTAAATCCGTTGGGAAAACATGCCTCCCTATACTTAATGGCACTTGAAAACATCCTTGACTGGCCATATACTCCGCTCCCGGTGAGCTTACTAGCATGGGTGTCTTAAGAGTTCTAGTGGGTAGGCTAAACTTATCCACAAATCCCCTTGATATGTATGAATGCGATGCACCAGTATCAAAAAGAACAACTGCAGTAAATGACTTAACCAAAAACTTACCTATTACTGCATCTGGCTGAGCTTCAACCTCCTCCACGGTAACGTGGTTCACTTGTCCTTTGTTGAAAGGGTTCGGCTTCTTTCCTGAGCTTCCATTGCCATTTCCATTCTGGCCTTCTGGACAATCGTTTGGATAATGCCCAGTCTTGCGGCATTTAAAGCAAGTGATGTGGCTCAGGTCTACCTTGGATGGTGTTGACGGGTTGGTGCGGCTCTGTCCATTGATTCCTCCATTCCCGTTCCCATTCTTGGTGCCATTATGGTTGTGCGAGCTACCTCCTACATGGGTATGCTGAAATTGTCCTCCTGGCTTCGGGGTAAAGCAAAGTTTCTGCTGAGCTCCAGAGTTATTCTTCCCCGTCCATACTTCCTCTTGCGATTGTCAATCTGCTTCGCTTCCCTTCAATCATGAGAGCACGATCTACTAACTCCTGGTAGTTATTGAAAGTGGCTACCATCAACTGCATGCTCAGCTCATCATTCAGTCCTTCTAGAAACTTCTCCTGCTTAGCTGCATCCGTAGCAACGTCATCTGGGGCATAACGTGCTAGCTTACTGAAATCATCTACATACTGGCCAACTGTCCGTCCTCCTTGGCGCAAGTTGCGAAACTCACGCTTCTTCATGGCCATAGCTCCTGCTGAAACATGGGCAGTACGGAAGGCTTGCTGAAACTGATCCCATGTGACAGTGTCTACAGGGTAAGTGACTGTAAAATTCTCCCACCATGTCAGCTGCGGGTCCTTCTGTCGACGTATGCAAATTTCACCCTTTCTCCATCTGTACACCCTGCAGTGGTCAACTCCCTCCCTATCTTACGGAGCCAATCATCTGCAACAATCGGCTCGGTGCTACTGAAAAACACCGGCGGATTCAGCCTTAAGCAACGGGTCAAATGGTCAACAGGTGGTGGTGGCGGTGGGTTGTTGTTGTTGTTGCCTTGGTTCTGTACCAATGTTTGAATCAAGGCATTCTGCTGCTGAATCAACTGAGTGATCTCTGGCGGGAAAACAAATCCAGTGTCGCGTCTCGGAGGCATCTGAGGGGTTTTAAAGAAAAGACGAGAATTTAGAATAGAATGAGGTCTAGAGAGAAACACTACCCATATGCACATGAGACAAATCACACAATATCACTCCAATCAATTCAAACAAGGGCATACAACGGTCTATCTATCGTTACAAAGTGCTGAAACTAAAACTAATATACAATGGGGGTAATCTACTACTATTATGGTGGTCAACTAGAAAAACTGCTCCGATGAAGAATCCATGATATCTGCTCCAGCTTCATCTTCGTAATCATCATCACTAGGATCGGAATCGGTGTAAATGCGATGATGATGTAGTTCTCTGGACATGTGCTATCTTCATCTTCTCCTCCGGGTGCTGAATTTCCCATGAGTTCTTCAATCTTCTCCTTAAGATCGCCGTTTTGTCCCACTAGAGCTACAATCTCCTCCATGTAGTCCTTGCGAGTGGCCTTCAGTTCTTCTTCTAGTTCGATAATCTTGGCCTTTGCTATTTTCAACTCCATCATGTATGCGCACATCTGGTTCTCCTGGCGTCGAATTTGCTGGTTTAACTCCTGGATGAAAGCTGCAATGGATCGATCCTTCTTAGTGCCAACTATCTCCCATTGTTCATCTCGGCGCCCGCAAATCTGGTAGATAGTATCCTTGAGGTCGTCTTTGTAAACTTCCCCAATGCGTCCCATGGTTATGTGAGCTGCCATGCTCTTTCCCAGACTCCAGGTTGGTGCATTGAAAAACACACTCTATGGGCTCCGTGATTGGCGTAAACGTCCTTCCGGGAACTTGAGCTTGAATCTTCCAGTGCTCTTCTTCGGGTAAAGTGGAATTGTAGGTCCGGTGAAGCTTGGTAATCCAATGTTTAGGTACTTAGTGACTTCCTTCAGGTGTCGTCCCAAGGGTGTATCCTCATCCGGCTGAGTGAACTTGATCCTTGCTTCCGTCATCCTAAAAGAGTAGAAAAGATGAGGAGTTAGAAATGAGAAGAGAGGGTAGTGATCTAGGGTTTTAGCTTAATGGTCGTGTCCCTCTGATCGTGTGCTCTCGATACCATCTTTGTAGCGACCAGACCTCAAAGCGATCTGATCTACGTGCTCGGTGTCATCCACGGATCGATAATGTCGACACCACACAAGATTACTCGGAGGATTTATAACAGAGTAGCAATCACACACTTAATACAATCGAAAGTCTCAAGAGAGAACTTAATAAAATAAATATGGCTTAAGGCCATCTAATAACGATAACAACGGAAGGCTTGGAAGAATAAGCGAGTCCATCAACTCCAACGGCATCACTGAGTATAGAACCATGACTTAAGCACCTTACTCGTCGTCTGAAAAGTCTGCAACATGAAACGTTGCAGCCCGAAAACGGGTCAGCACATGGAATATGCTGGCAATGTAACACATAGAGAATAATGGAAGAATAAGCCTATACTACATGCATATATGGCTGGTGGAAAGCTCTATGGTTACGGTTTTGCATAAAGCCAGTTTTTCCCTACTGCAAAGGAACAAAATTTATTTAACTATCATGGTGGTTGTTAAACATTGAGAATGGTTGACAGCATTCTCAATCCCAATTAAAAGTACTCATTAACAAACCCAACAATATTAATTAGAAGTAACATGATGAGATTCACATGATATCCAAGTACTAGATACTCAAGATGTCCATAACCAGGGACACGGCTAACCATGATTAGTTTATACACTCTGCAGAGGTTTGCGCACTTTCCCCACAAGACTCGATCGCCTCCGTTGGATTTCTCGCACTACATGATGTTTGAGAAGCGGATGACCGAGACATAGTCTTTCAGAAGCACTAGCACCTTACTTGTGGGTAGACCGGTACACCTACTTTCCCCTACATCTGCTAGTCTACCCGTAAGAGTTCGCACAACTTAATCAACTATGCCAGAGCCCATAATGGCTTGTGGCTGCACACGGAAGTTTCTAGTTTGAATAATCTCATGATCCCTTTGAGCCTCGGTGGCGGTCCGAAGAAATACAGGCAAGTCCTGATAGAAACCAGGTGCCTCCATCCACCTAGATGTGTGTTTAAGTTGCCACCTTAAATAAACCATTAAATACAATCTCACATCTGTCATGGATTCACTCACCCAATCCACGTCTACTACCATAGCATGGCATAATAAGCAAACGTAGAAGTAACTCCCAAAGGTTTATAATAAAACAGGTAATAGGTACTACCTCAACTACTTCCCATCCCACAATTTAATTAGATCCTAATCATGCAATGTTTGAAGATAGATCTAATGCATAAAAACTGGGTATGAGAAGAGGTATGATCAAAGTGTTACTTGCCATGCTGATGATTCGCGAAACCTAGAGACTCGAAGTAACAAGCGGCGCACTCCGGGTATTCTATCGCAGACAAACAAAAAAACATACAATAAGTACTCATCTAATGCACAGGTAAAACTCAAATAGATCTAACCAGATAGTTCAACTTAAGAACTCCGGTTTGCAAAAAGAATCAAATCAAACGAAGCAACCAAAGTCAAACGGCGGAAGAAAACAGCTTCGTTTTACTTATCTGGATCTAGGTCAAATTTTACAGAAGCAAAAACTTGTTTAAGTAGATTATTCGGAAAGAGGGTTTCGAGACGAAACTCCAGGTGCTTGAATCGCCTGATTCCGATAAACGAGCGAAAAGTTATACTAAAACGAAAATCGGATCTGGAATCGCGATCAGAAAAATCGCGGATTAAATCCGAGAAAAAGAAAAACGACGAACGGGTTAACGAACGGACGTTCGTTAACTAAACTAATCTGACGAACGCGTTCGTTTAAACGAACTAATGAACGAACGTTCGTTAATTAACCTAAACCGAAAAAAACCCGAATCTAATAAAAAACGAAACTAAAAAAACCAAAAGAAAACCGCCCGGTTTTTAGAAAAACAAGCGGCACACGGATCGAGGCGGCGGCGAACCTCTGCCGACGGGACCCGGCGACGGCGGCGGATCCGCGGGTCGGGCGGGCGGCGCTGAGGTCGGCGGGTGGCGCCTGAGGCGGGCGGGCGGGTGGTCGGGCGCGGGCGGCGGGATCTGCGTCGGCGGCGGCGGCGGCGCGGGGTCGGGCGGGGCTGCGGCTAGGGTTTGGCCCCGGGTGGGCCGGCTTATAAAGCCTCACGGGCCGGGAGTCCTAGGCGGACACGGCCCGTAGGTCGGTGCGCGTTTTTTTAAATAATTACGCGTAGAAAAAAAATTATTGCCTGGATAGCGGTCGATGTGTGGAGTAATAGTAGTAGATGCAGGTAGGAGTTGGTCTACAAATCTTGGACGTGATGCCTATATATTGATCATTGCCTGGATATCGTCATAATTATTTGAGGTTCTATCAATTGCCCAACAGTAATTTGTTTACCCACGGTGTGCTATTTCTTGAGAGAAGCCACTAGTGAAATCTACGCCCCCGGGTCTATTCACTAATGCAGGATGGTGCTAATGCGACACTACGATCAGAGACCCTTTGACAAAACTATGTGCGATGCATTAATCGCAAATGGTGATGTAAAAACCTGTCAATAAAGATGAAAAACATTTGCGATGGCGGAGCCATCAAACACGGTTCAGATTTTAGTTACGTGTGAGATGCGGGGCATACGGTTGATCCAGAAGAACTGTTTGCGATGAGGCAGAACAACAGAAACGGGCAGCCATATCAATGTGTGTGCGTTATACGGCATACAGTTCGCTCCGATGAACTGTCTGCTATTAGGGAATGCAACAGAAACGGTCAGCCAGATCAAGGTGTGTGTGATGTACGACATATGGTTCACTCGGACGAACTGTTTTCGATTAGGGAAGAGAACAGAAACGGTTCAACTTAACAAGATGTGTGTGATGTGCGGCATACAATTCACATAGATGAACTATTTGCGATGAGCCAAAATAACACAAATGAGTCGTGTAAACAAGATGTGTGTGATACGCGGCAAACAACCGACTCGGATGAATTGTTTGCGATGAGAAATTACAACACAGATGGTTACTACAGTTAGTTCGTGTGTGATTCTGTGTGTACAAAAAACTTTGAAAAATGCAAACTAGTTGCTTGCAGTGGCTAGGAGTATCGCACATGATGGTAACTTACACATACGTTTCCTTATGTTAACACGTGTGTGAATTTGCAATATGGACAGTTAATATGCAAATGCCTTCTGGACATCGGGCACACGCTTAAACTCAATGAACTGTGTACGATACTAATACTTTCCATGAAAATTTAAGAACTTGGCTAACAACATTTGAGTAACATATATATATTGGTTACACTATTCGGCAAAAGGAGGATCTTTGTAACACGGTTTTGACAACCATATGGTCCATATCTACATACTTAACATAGTAACAACTATCAAATTTTAAGAGGTTGAGGGCCAACAACCATATGGTCCATATCTACATACCTAACATAGTAACAACTAGCACATTTTAAGAGGCTGAGGGCCAACAACCACAACTATCCACTGGAAGCAGCTTGATTACGGCGACTCGACATCTCGTCAATGAAAAGGAAGAGCCCTCATGTGCCTTGGTAGAGCATGAGTAGAACAATGTCTCCAATTTTCCAATATGGATGCATTGCCACGACTAGCGATAACTTCTTAATTTGAATGGTTCCATTTCTACGGGAAATACGATAATTTGCAATCACTTTGGCGTTATTAGCAGGCACAAGTGTAATTCGACCACGCCGGGAAATCGATCTAGGAACTGCTACAGCAGACAATTTCTGTTGAAATGTAGAATAAAAACCAATTGTAACATCTCGTTCAAGATGTTGGAAATATGCCCTAGAGGCAATAATAAAATGGTTATTATTATATTTCCTTGTTCATGATAATTGTCTATTGTTCATGCTATAATTGTGTTATCCAGTAATCGTAATACATGTGTGAATACATAGACCACTACATGTCCGTAGTTAGCCTCTAGTTGACTAGCTCGTTGATCAATAGATGGTTTTGGTTTCCTAACCATGGACATAGGATGTCATTGATAACGGGATCACATCATTAGGATAATGATGTGATGGACAAGACCCAATCCTAAGCATAGCACAAGATCATGTAGTTAAATGCGCTAAAGCTTTTCTAATGTCAAGTATCTTTTCCTTAGACCATGAGATTGTGCAACTCCCGGATACCGTAAAGGGTACTTTGGGTGTGCCAAACGTCACAACATAACTGGGTGGCTATAAAGGTACACTACGGGTATCCCCGAAAGTATCTGTTGGGTTGGCACGAATCGAGACTGGGATTTGTCACTCCGTATGATGGAGAGGTATCTCTGGGCCCACTCGGTAAGACATCATCGTAATGAGCTCAATGTGACTAAGGGGTTGGTCACGGGATGATGTGTTACGGAATGAGTAAAGAGACTTGCCGTAACGAGATTGAACAAGGTATCGGTATACCGATGATCGAATCTCGGGCAAGTGCTATACCGGTAGACAAAGGGAATCGTATACAGGATTGATTGAATCCTTGACATCATGGTTCATCCTATGAGATCATCATGGAACATGTGGGAGCCAACATGGGTATCCAGATCCCGCTATTGGTTATTGGCCAGAGAGATGTCTCGGTCATGTCTGCATAGTTCCCGAACCCGTAGGGTCTACACACTTAAGGTTCGGTGACGCTAGAGTTGTAATGGGAATTGTATGTGGTTACCAAAAGTTGTTCGGAGTCCCGGATGGGATCACGGACGTCAGGAGGAGTTCTGGAATGGTCCGGAGGTGAAGATTTATATATGGGAAGTCCAGTTTCAGTCACCGGAAAGGTTTCGGGGTTTATCGGTATTGTACCGGGACCAGCGAAGGGCTTCCGGGGGTCCACTGGGAGTTCCACCTGTCCCGAAGGACCTAATGGGTTGTATTTGGGTGGGAACCAGCCCCTTAGTGGGCTGGTGCACCCCCCAAGGGCCCAAGGCGCCTAGGGTTGGAAACCCTAGGGGGCCGCTGCCCCCCGGGGCGGGCGCCCCCTAGTTGGAAACCCTAAGGGGGCCGCTGCCCCCCCGAGGGGCCGCCGCTCCCCCCTCTAGATGGATCTAGGGGCCGCCCCCCTCTCCCCTTCCCCTTGTAAATAGTGGGGGGTGGGGGGTGGGAGGGCAACCGCACCCCTTCTCCTGGCGCAACCCTCCCCCTTCCTACACCTTCTCTTCCTCCGTAGCGCTTAGCGAAGCTCTGCCGGAGAACCAAGAGCTCCACCGCCACCACACCGTCGTGCTGCCGGAGCTCTCCCTCAATTTCTCCTCCTCCCTTGCTGGATCAGGAAGGAGGAGACGTCCCCGGGATATACGTGTGTTGAACACGGAGGCGCCGTCGTTCGGTGCTTAGATCGGAATCAACCGCGATCTGAATCGCTACAAGCATGAATCCTTCATCCGCGTTCTTGTAACACTTCCGCATCGCGATCTTCAAGGTTATGAAGATGCACTCCCCTCTCTCTCATTGCTAGTCTCTCCATAGATTGATCTTGGTGATGCGTAGAATTTTTTTTAATTTCTGCAACGATCCCCAACAGTGGCATCATGAGCTAGGTCTATACGTAGTTTCTATGCACGAGTAGAACACAAGTTGTTGTGGGCGTCGATTTTGTCAATTTACTTGCTGTTACTAGTCTTATCTTGATTTGGCGGCATCATGGGATGAAGCGGCCCAGACCGACCTTACACGTACACTTACGTGAGACAGGTTCCACCGACTGACATGCACTAGTTGCATAAGGTGGCTAGCGGGTGTCTGTCTCTCCCACTTTAGTCGGATCGGATTCGATGAAAAGGGTCCTTATGAAGGGTAAATAGAAATTGGCATATCACGTTGTGGTTTTGGCGTAGGTAGGAAACGTTCTTGCTAAGAAACCTATAGCAGCCATGTAAAAATTTGCAACAACAATTAGAGGATGTCTAACTTGTTTTTGCAGCATATGCCGTGTGTTGTGATATGGCCAAAAGGATGTGATGAATGATATATGTGATGTATGAGATTGATCATATTCTTGTAATAGGAATCACGACTTGCATGTCGATGAGTATAACAACCGGCAGGAGACATAGGAGTTGTCTTAATTTATTTATGACCTGCGTGTCAACATAAACGTCATGTAATTACTTTACTTTATTGCTAAACCGTTAGCCATAGTAGTAGAAGTAATAGTTGACAAGACAACTTCATGAAGACACGATGATGGAGATCATGATTATGGAGATCATGGTGTCATGCCGGTGACGATGATGATCATGGCGCCCCGAATATGGAGATCAAAAGGTGCAAAATGATATTGGCCATATCATGTCACTATTTGATTGCGTGTGATGTTTATCATGTTTTTACATCTTATTTTCTTATAACGACGGTAGCATAAATAAGATGATCCCTCATTAAAATATCAAGAATTGTGTTCCCCCTAACTGTGCACCGTTGCTAAGGTCCATTGTTCCGAAGCACCACGTGATGATCGGGTGTGATAGGTTCTAATGTTCGCATACAACGGGTGTAAGCCAGATTTACACACGCAATACACTTAGGTTGACTTGACAAGCCTAGCATGTACAGACATGGCCTCAGAACACAGAAGACCTTAAGGTCGAACATGAGTTGTATAGAAGATACGATCAACGTGAAGATGTTCACCGATGATGACTAGTCCGTCTCACGTGATGATCGGACACGGCCTAGTTGACTCGGATCATGTATCACTTAGATGACTGGAGGGATGTCTATACGAGTGGGAGTTCATTAAATAATTTGATTAGATGAACTTAATTATCATGAACATAGTCTAAAACTTTGCAATATGTCTTGTAGATCAAATGGCCCATGCTAATGTTGCCCTCAACTTCAACGCGTTTCTAGAAAACCAAGTCGAAAGGCGATGGTAGCAACTACACGGATTGGGTCCGTAACTTTGAGATTATCCTCATAGCTGCTAAGAAAGCATATGTACTTGAAGCACCGCTAGGTGATGCACCTATTTTCCCAGCAACTCAAGATGTTATGAACGCCTGGCAGTCGCGTAGTGATGATTACTCCCTGGTTCAGTGCGCCATGCTTCACAGCTTAGAACCGGGGCTCCAAAAGCGTTTTGAGCAACACAGAGCATATGAGATGTTCCAAGAGCTGAAAATGGTTTTCCAAGCTCATGCCCGGGTCAAGAGATATGAAGTCTCCGACAAGTTCTACAGTTGTAAGATGGAGGAGAATAGTTACATCGTGACACATACTCAAAATGTCTAGGTTGCACAACCGCTTATCTTAGCCGGGAGTTAATCTCCCGGATGATGCGATCGTTAATGAATCCTTGATCGCTCCCACCTAGCTACAAGAGCTTTGTGATGAACTTCAATATGCAGGGGATGGAAAAAGACCATTCTGAGGTATATTCAATGCTGAAATCGGTGGAGGTGGAGATCAAAAGGAACATCAAGTGTTGATGGTGAATAAAACCACTAAGTTCAAGAAAGGCAAGGGTAAGAAGAACTTCAAGAAGGACAACAAAGGGAGTTGCAGCGCCCGGTAAGCCTTTATTCTTGGGAAGAAGCCAAAGCATGGACCCAAGCACGAGGCAAGTGATTTTATTGCAAGGGAAACGATCACTGGAAGCGGAACTGCCCCAAGTACTTAGCGGATAAGAAGGCCGGCAATACCAAAGGTATATGTGATATACATGTTATTGATGTGTACCTAACCAGCGCTCGTAGTAGCTCTTGGATATTTGATACCGGTGTGGTTGCTCATATTTGTAACTCAAAACAAGAGCTGCGGAATAAGCGGAGACTAGCGAAGGACGAGGTGATGATGTGCGTCGGGAATGGTTCCAAGGTCGATGTGATCGCCATCAGCACGCTACCTCTACATTTACCTATGGAATTAGTTTTAAACCTCAATAATTGTTATTTAGTACTAGCTTTGAGCTTGAACATTGTATCTGGATCTTGTTTAATGCGAGATGGCTACTCATTTAAATCTGAGAATAATGGTTGTTCTATTTATATGAGATACATGTTTTATGGTCATGCCCCGCTGGTCAATGGTTTATTCATATTAAACTCGAACGTGATGTTACACATATTCATAGTGTGAATGCCAAAAGATGTAAGGTTGGTAATGATAGTCCCACATACTTGTGGCACTGTCGCCTTGGTCACATTGGTGTCAAACGCATGAAGAAACTCCATGTAGATGGACTTTTGGAGTCTCTTGATTATGAATCATTTGGCACGTGCGAACCATGCCTCATGGGCAAAATGACCAAGACTCCGTTCTCCGGAACAATGGAGCGAGCAACCAACTTATCGGAAATCATACATACTGATGTGTGCGGTCCAGTGAGCGTTGAGGCTCGTGGTGGTTATCTCTATGTTCTCACCCTCACGGATGACTTAAGTAGATATGGGTATGTCTACTTAATGAAACACAAGTCCGAGACCTTTGAAAAGTTCAAGGAATTTCAGAGTGAGGTTGAGAATCAACGTGACAGGAAAATCAAGTTCTTATGATCAAATCGTGGGGGAGAATATTTGAGTCACGAATTTGGCACACACTTAAGGAAATGTGGAATTGTTTCACCACTCACGCCGCCTGGAACACCTCAGCGTAATGGTGTGTCCGAACGTCGTAATCGCACTCTATTGGATATGGTGCGATCTATGATGTCTCTTACCGATCTACCGCTATCATTTTGGGGTTATGCTATAGAGACTGCCGCATTCACTTTAAATAGGGCTCCATCAAAATCCGTTGAGACGACACCGTATGAATTGCGGTTTGGGAAGAAACCTAAGCTGTCGTTTCTGAAAGTTTGGGGATGTGATGCTTATGTCAAGAAACTTCAACCTGAAAAGCTCTAACCCAATTCAGATAAATTCGTCTTCATAGGATACCCTAAGGAAACTATTGGGTATACCTTCTACCTCAGGTCCGAAGGCAAGATCTTTGTTGCCAAGAATGGATCCTTTCTAGAGAAAGAGTTTCTCTCGAAAGAAGTAAGTGGGAGGAAAGTAGAACTTGATGAAGTATTGCCTCTTGAACCGGAGAGTAGCGCAGCTCAAGATAATGTTTCTGTGGTGCCTGCACCGACTAGAGAGGAAGTTAATGATGATGATCATGAAACTTCAGATCAAGCTGCTACTGAACTTCGTAGGTCCACAAGGACACGTTCCGCACCGGAGTGGTACAACAACCCTGTCCTGGAAATCATGTTGTTAGACAATGGTGAACCTTCGAACTATGAAGAAGCGATGGTGGGCCCGGATTCCGACAAATGGCTTGAAGTCATGAAATCCGAGATAGGATCCATGTATGAAAATGAAGTATGGACTTTGACTGACTTGCCCGATGATCGGCGAGCCATAGAAAATAAATGGATCTTTAAGAAGAAGACAGACACGGATGGTAATGTAACCATCTATAAGGCTCGGCTTGTCGCTAAGGGTTATCGACAAGTTCAAGGGGTTGACTACGATGAGACCTTCTCACCCGTGCGGTGAAAGTCTGTCCGAATCATGTTAGCAATTGCCGCATTCTATGATTATGAGATATGGCAAATGGACGTCAAAACGGCATTCCTTAATGGTTTCCTTAAGGAAGAATTGTATATGATGCAGCCGGAAGGTTTTGCCGATCCTAAGAATGCTGACAAGGTATGCAAGCTCCAACGTTCGATCTATGGGCTGGTGCAAGCATCTCGGAGTTGGAACATTCGTTTTGATGAGATGATCAAAGCGTTTGGGTTTACACAGATTTATGGAGAAGCCTGTGTTTACAAGAAAGTGAGTGGGAGATCTGTAGAATTTCTCATATTATATGTGGATGACATACTATTGATGGGAAATGATATAGAACTCTTGGAAAGCATAAAGGCCTACTTGAATAAGTGTTTTTCAATGAAGGACCTTGGAGAAGCTGCTTACATATTAGGCATCAAGATCTATAGAGATAGATCGAGACGCCTCATTGGTCTTTCACAAAGCACGTACATTGACAAGATATTGAAGAAGTTCAATATGGATCAGTCCAAGAAGGAGTTCTTTCCTGTATTGCAAGGTGTGAGATTGAGCACGGCTCAATGCCCGATCACGGCAGAATATAGAGAAAAGATGAGTGTCATCCCCTATGCCTCGGCCATAGGCTCTATTATGTATGCCATGTTGTGTACCAGACCTGATGTAAACCATGCCGTAAGTTTGGTAGGAAGGTACCAAAGTAATCTCGGCATGGAACACTAGACGGCGATCAAGAATATCCTAAAGTACCTGAAAAGGACTAAGGATATGTTTCTCGTTTATGGAGGTGATGAAGAGCTCGTCGTAAAGGGTTACGTCGATGGTTGTTTCGACACAGATCTGGATGACTCCAAGTCGCAAACCGGATACATGTATATTTTGAATGGTGGGGCAGTCAGCTGGTAAAGTTGCAAGCAAAGCATCGTGGCGGGATCTACATGTGAAGCGGAGTACATGGCAGCCTCGGAGGCAGCACATGAAGCAATCTGGATGAAGGAGTTCATTACCGACCTAGGAGTTATTCCCAATGCGTCGGGCCCGATGACTCTCTTCTGTGACAACACTGGAGCTATTGCCCTTGCCAAGGAGCCCAGGTTTCACAAGAAGACCAGGCATATCAAGCGTCTCTTCAACTCCATTCGTGAAAATGTTCAAGATGGAGACATAGCGATTTGTAAAGTGCATACGGACCTGAATGTCGCAGATCCGTTGACTAAACCTCTTCCACGTGCAAAGCATGATCAACAACAGAACTCTATGGGTGTTCGATTCATCACAATATAACTAGGTTATTGACTCTAGTGCAAGTGGGAGACTGTTGGAAATATGCCCTAGAGGCAATAATAAAATGGTTATTATTATATTTCCTTGTTCATGATAATTGTCTATTGTTCATGCTGTAATTGTGTTATCCGGAAATCGTAATACATGTGTGAATACATAGACCACAACATGTCCCTTGTGAGCCTCTAGTTGACTAGCTCGTTGATCAATAGATGGTTACGGTTTCCTAACCGTGGACATAGGATGTCATTGATAACGGGATCACATCATTAGGATAATGATGTGATGGACAAGACTCAATCCTAAGCATAGCACAAGATCGTGTAGTTCGTCTGCTAAAGCTTTTCTAATGTCAAGTATCTTTTCCTTAAACCATGAGATTGTGCAACTCCCGGATACCGTAAGGGTACTTTGGGTGTGCTAAACGTCACAACATAACTGGGTGGCTATAAAGGTACACTACGGGTATCCCCAAAAGTATCTGTTGGGTTGGCACGAATCGAGACTGGGATTTGCCAGTCCGTATGATGAAGAGGTATCTCTGGGCCCACTCGGTAAGACATCATTGTAATGAGCTCAATGTGACTAACGGGTTGGTCACGAGATGATGTGTTACGGAACGAGTAAAGAGACTTGTCGTAACGAGATTGAACAAGGTATCGGTATACCGACGATCAAATCTCGGGCAAGTGCTATACCGGTAGACAAAGGGAATCGTATACGGGATTGATTTAATCTTGACATCATGGTTCATCCGATGAGATCATCATGGAACATGTGGGAGCCAACATGGGTATCCAGATCCCGCTGTTGGTTATTGGCCGGAGAGATGTCTCGGTCATGTCTGCATAGTTCCCGAACCCGTAGGGTCTACACACTTAAGGTTCGCTGACGCTAGAGTTGTAATGGGAATTGTATGTGGTTACCGAATGTTGTTCGGAGTCCCGGATGAGATCCCAGACGTCACGAGGAATTCTGGAATGGTCCGAAGGTGAAGATTTATATATGGGAAGTCAAGTTTCAGTCACCGAAAAGGTTTTGGGGTTTATCGGTATTGTACCGGGACCACCGAAGGGGTTCCGAGGGTCCACCGGGAGGGTCCACCTGCCCCGAAGGACCTAATGGGCTGTGGTTGGGTGGGAACCAGCCCCTTAGTGGGATGGTGCGCCCCCCAAGGGCCCAAGGCGCCTAGGGTTGGAAACCCTAGGGCATGCCCCAGGCGGGCGCCCCTAGTTGGAAACCCTAAGGGGCGCTGCCCCGAGGCCGCCGCCCGAGGCCGTCGCTCCCCTCTAGATGGATCTAGGGGCGGACCCCTCTCCCTTCCTCCTATAAATAGTGGGGTGGGGTGGGAGGCAACCGCACCCCTTCTCCTGGCGCAGCCCTCCCCCTTCCTACACCTTCTCCTCCTCCGTAGCGCTTAGCGAAGCTCTGCCGGAGAACCACGAGCTCCACCGCCACCATGCCGTCGTCCTGCCGGAGCTCTCCCTCAACTTCTCCTCCTCCCTTGCTGGATCAAGAAGGAGGAGACGTCCCCGGGCTGTACGTGTGTTGAACACGGAGGCGCCGTCGTTCGGCGCTTAGATCGGAATCAACCGCGACCTGAATCGCTACGAGTATGACTCCTTCATCCGCATTCTTGTAACGCTTCCGCATCACGATCTTCAAGGGTATGAAGATGCACTCCCCTCTCTCTCGTTGCTAGTCTCTCCATAGATTGATCTTGGTGATGCGTAGAATTTTTTTAATTTCTGCAACGATCCCCAACAGAAGATATATATAGTTTATGATCATCAACTTTAAAATAAGAATTTTTACCAGTGTTTTGTGCACACAATTGGTCTTGTTCAATGTGTGCACCATAGGTATAACTAGTCCGATCCAAAATCCAGTGTTCATACGCTGTGCTATCTCTATCAGATTCTCAACAAAGTATATGACATGCTTCAAGTCCTTCCAGTGAAATTTGGTACGCTTAGTAACATACATATCGTTCACTATGCATCCAACATATCCTGCTTAAAAGGTGGAAAGGTATTATTCATTTAGGACATGGCAGAAGAATATATAGTGCGCATAAATTGGTAAATAGAATTTGTTACTGCCTAGGAACGGAGTCAGAAAATGAAATCACAATTGGTTGGTTAAATAGTGATCAATTAGTTAGAATAAATACCACGATTTTGCTAAGTAATATGCCAACATGGAGAAAGTTGAAAGGACACTAACCTTGATCAGACTTTGATTGGCTGATGACGTTGGGGAAGTAAACATCCATGTTAATTAGACCAGGCTATGGTGCACGCACTAGAATTTATTGCCAGCTTTCAGTTCATAACACTTAGACATTTTTCTCCAAAGGTCCGCATCAAAATAGGAGTGACCATCTTTATGAAGTTTTACGCATACCGTCATTGTAAATCCATGATGTGTTGTCAATATGACATCCATGGAGTCATTAAAAAAGTAAAGCCCAAGATTTCCTTCTAATCCCGTTCTTGCAAAGCAAGAGATGTACTGCTTGAAATGAAAATTAAGATCATAAATTAGATATATTGAAATAATAGAGCAAGATGCAAATATGGGAGTAACTGATAGAACATATCAATATGTAGATGAAAGCAACGTACAAAAATATATAATTAAAAATAGATAATGTAACAAATATTTGATGCAAATATGAGAGTAACTGAATGAACAATACATCATATATTTGCCTAATATAGGGGGGAATTGGCTGCGATAAGTGATGAGTGAATATTTTGCTAAGTTGATTACCTTCTCCATGAGAAAAATCCCTGGCCCAATCACGCAGAAAACCCCAATCGACCAGAGTCTAGAATGTCGGTGCAGATAGGCGGCGGAAAGTGTTAGGGGAGAAATCTCGTGCCGTTTGGAGTGCGACCTCCGCCTGCCGACAATAGCCGTCGATCTTAGGGTGGCCGTCGGGATAGAAGTTGATGAGGTGCAGAGTTGCGGAGGAGTCTGCGGCGTGTGGGTGGGGACGAAGTGGTCGAGGGTTTTCTTTTTTCCTTTTGCATGTATGGGTGAACACACACGGTTCACAAAGGCGGCATAGATGAATTGCGTGCAATAGTAAATCACCGAGATTGAAGGGGAATCCAAATTTCCTTTGTCCTTTGTCCATGAGTTTTTCTACGATGAATATAAACCCTGCAAATCACCGTGTTCAAATTTGGCACTTTTCTGGGTTCATTTACAATATTTAGGGGATTATGTGCATTTTCTAGGCATTAATGCACATAATTCAAATTCAAACAATCGGTGCATGAGAACGATCTGGAAAACCATGATCGTGCTATTTAGTAAATTCTCATGCCTTTTACAAGGAATGGGCAGATATTTCAAGGAAATATGTCGCAATAGTCAACCATAAACGCATCATTTACTAGGTAATATACAAAAATGAAATACATGCTTGGAAAACATGACGCCTCACCATGCCCTGGTAAAAAATTGAGAATATTTGGCTTATGTCGTCATGCACGCTATTCATAAATCGAACCATCACCGAGGAAATTTCATGGTTTTGAGGGGGAAATCAGCAAGATTGAAGGGGCCGAGAATCCAAATTTCCTTCCTAGCTTGTCAGTCAGTTTTTTCTACAATCAACATACCCCCTCGAATGCAACGTGTTCAAATTTGGCATTTTTCCAGGCTCATTTACCATATTAGGGGATTATGTGCATTTTCTAGGCATTAACCCAAACAATTCAAATTTGAACAATCGGTGCATGAAAAGGTGCACAAGAACGGTCTGGAAAAACCATACTCGTGGTATTTAGTAATTTCTCAAGCCTTTTAGAAGGAATGGGCAGAGATTTCAAGGGATTGCGTGGCAATAGTCAACCACAAATACGTAATTTACTAGGTTATCAACTATAGAAAAATGAAATACATGCTTGAAAAGCATGACGCCTGGCATGGTGCCATGGTATGGCCTCACCATGCCCTAGTAAAAAGCTGAGAAGGTTTCATTAATGTCGTCATGCACGCCCTTCATAAATCGAACCATCACCGAGGAAGTTCCATGCTTTCGAGAGGGAAATCACCAAGATTGAAGGGGAATCCAAATTTCCATCCTAGTTTGCCATTCAGTTTTTTTCCAACGATCAACATACCGCCTCAAATGCAACATGTTCAAATTTGACATTTTTCAGGCTCATTTACCATATTTTTAGGGGATTATTTGCATTTTCTAGGCATTAATGCACATAATTCAAATTCAGACAATCGATGCATGAAAAGGTGCACAAGAACGGTCTGGAAAACCATGCTCGTGCTATTTAGTACATTATCATGCCTTTTACAAGGAATGGGCAGATATTTCAAGGAAATGTGTGGCAATAGTCAACCATAAACGCGTCGTTTACTGGGTTAACAACTATACAAAAATGAAATACATGCTCGGAAAACATGACGCCTGGCGTGGTGCCATGGTATGGCCTCACCGTGCCCTGGTAAAAATTCGAGAATGTTTGCCTTATGTCGTCATGCACGCCTTTCATAAATCGAACCATCACTGAGGAAGTTTCATGGTTTCGAGGGGGAAATCACCAAGATTGAAGGGGCGCCCAAATTTCCTTTGTCCTTTTTCCATGAGTTTTTTTCTACGATGAACATACACCTTGCAAATCACTATGTTCAAATTTGGCACTTTTCCGGGTTCGTTTACCATATTTAGGGGATTATGTGCATTTTCTAGGCATTAAAGCACATAATTCAAGTTCAAACAATCGATGCATGAAAGGGTGCACAAGAACGGCCCGAAAAACCATGCTCGTGCCATTTAGTAAATTCTCATGCCTTTTACAAGGAATGGGCAGATATTTTGATGAAATGTGTGGCAATAGTCAACCACAAATGTTTGTTTATTGGGTTTTCAACTATAGAAAAATGAAACAAATGCTTGAAAAACATGACGCCTGGCATGGTGCCATGGTATGGCCTCACCATGCCCTGGTAAAAATTTGAGAAGGTTTGGCTTATGTCGTCATGCACACCCTTTATAACCATCACCGAGGAAGTTCCATGCTTTTGAGAGGGAAATCACCAAGATTGAAGGGGAATCCATATTTTCTTCGTTCTTTGCCCTGGAGTTTTTTCTACGACGACCATACACCCTGCAAATCACCGCGTTCTAATTTGGCATTTTTCCGGGCTCATTTACCATATTTAGGGGATTATGTGCATTTTCTAGGCATTTAGCGCATATAAATCCAATCTAGCTAGAGCTGCACGGGTGTGATGAGAGGGACGTGGATTGCCGTTCGATCACGGCGCATCCTACGGTGCACACGTGCGATCCGCGTGGCTGGGGTTCCGGCCAATCATAACGCAACACACAATAGGCTCATCGCACATAGTTTCTGGAAGAGATGGAGATGGATCGTGTGCGATAATGAGCGAGCAAAATTGTAAGGGAAGCCAAATTTCCTTTGTCGTTTGTCGTTGAGCTCTTAAAAACCACCGCACTGTACGGCTGCCCAACCCCTCCGTCCCAGAGCTCTCTCCAAGCGTCGTTCATGGCACCGCGGCGCATAGTAACTGGTAAGGAAGCGATGGCATCCGGCCGCGCCGCGTTCCTCGCCGCCCGCGGCCGCACACATGGTAAGGAAGCGATGGCATCTCACCGCGCCGAGTTCATCGCCGCCGGTGACCACATAGTTACATGGGCGGACTTTGAGGCTACCATGGACGAATGGGCGGTGGATCTAGAGGCGGCCAAAGCCGCACAGAAGGAGCGGAAAAGGCAGAAAGCAGTCAAGAAAAGAGAGTCCCGCCGCCGCAAGAAAGAAGAGGCTGCATGTCGTGCTGAGGAGAGCTTGGCGAAGATCAAAGAACGGTGGGCTGCCGCCTACAAGGCCGGGAAGGAGAATGCCAGCGTCTGGCAAGCATGCCCCGATGGCAGCATGTGAGAAGTAGTTAGTGTGTGTGTCGCCTATAGTCTTAGAGAAAATTACCAGTAGTACTTTAAGTTTGTACTATATATTATTAACATACAATGTCGGTAAGCGCATCCTTTGAGGGCTTTGAGCGCTGATTAGCATGTGTTCACTGAAGCTTTGTAGTTGTACCCCAGCCCCAAATACTACCAAAATGTCCGCCCACAGCCATCGGAGGAGACTAGAGCCGGCTGCAGCTGGTTTTTAGTCCCACCTCGCTGCGCGAGTTGGCCGCACACCGGCTTAAATTGCCGCGCCGGTGGATGGCAGCAAGCTTCTCTCTTGTTGCATAGGATCAAATCTGGCTACGCGAGCGAATCAGGTTGACACTTGATTGCATTTCATAAACCGACGATTGCTCATCGGATGTCAGCTTGCCTCGTTCATGTATATTGAATAATCCTGATACAATGAAAGAGATTTTTGAAATTAGGTGCGGTTGGAGATGCTGATATATATATATAAGAATTATTAGAAGATCACAAAACACACGGTTTCTATGGCGTACCCATGTGCATTTTTTCACGTTAATGATCCATAAGTCAGTTACCTGTGCGATGTTTCCTAACAAACCAGGCGTACCATTGACCAAAAAATCGACTACACGTGTACATTGTTTGAAGATGGGATCTGCCAATTTTCTCTTTTCTCGCACACGAGTATTTTACGCGCTTCGTCTGCGTTGTGTGTTTCCCCCGCCCAAGTTTCATGTTTTGCAGCGAAATTTTCATTAGGCACGCGATTTCAGAATTTATTCCTCCAACCACATCCCCACCCATCAAGTTTTCTTAGTATCGCCCCTCCCCCTACCGGCAGCTCAAACTGCCACCACCGCAACCACAACTTCAACCACATCTATGTTCTGCTCGTATCTAGTCAGGTAACCCACCGATCTTTATCACGGCCCCAGCCTGATTGCTTAAATGGCACCTGCAAAATATCCTCATGCCTCTAAATCCCCACTGCCCCTACCTCCAGAGCATCGCCGCGCAAGCCCAACCACATATCACGTGGAGGTCGAGGAGTTGATGGCGGTCCATGGCGCGATGGCCGCTGTGCGTGTTGAGCCGGAGGAACACCTCGCCTCCGCCGCCGCCGACATGGTGCAGGCTCTGGCCCAGATGAAGTGCCCCAATGACTACCCCGAGGACTTAACAGGTATGATCTGGCCAGTTAAATCTTACCAATACCACTTGCAATGGCTATGTT
Source organism: Aegilops bicornis (assembly GCA_021605145.1). Lineage (NCBI taxonomy): Eukaryota > Viridiplantae > Streptophyta > Magnoliopsida > Poales > Poaceae > Aegilops > Aegilops bicornis. The sequence continues at coordinate 167,045,982 of CM038672.1, forward strand.
TTGTACGGTTCATGTATTAAGCATGTTCGTGCCTTGTTTATTTTAGTAATGCACACTGTGTGATGTTCAAGTATTAACTATCCAGCTCAATTTCACCAATACCAGCAACAAACTTACAATACATGACTCGGGATATCACTAGAGATGCTGCCCATTTGCTATTTTTGGTGGATGCTAACCCTGTTGTACTTAACATGCATGTCGATGTACTTATGCAGGGTCATAATGGTCGTTGCTATTGTTTGCCATTGAGGTTAGCTGCATCCCATGTCTTACACTATTTCACATCATTTGTGCAATTGCAGTTTAACTTCTACCATTTACTGGTTGCCTGTAGGTACACATGTCAGTGGCACTATCCATGTTTCGACCCGGAGGAACATCTCACCTCTGCCACCGCTGACTTTGGGCGGGCTCTGGCCAATATGAAGTGCCCCAGCAACTACCTCTTAGGACCTACCAAGTATGTACTCACCAGTTCAATCTTACCAATACCAGTTGCAATTATTGGCTATGTTTTGTACGGTCGATATATTAAGCATGTTGTAGTAAACATGCCTAATACGTTTTAGCTATTTTCCCTACCTATTTATAGACAACTGGCCATTCTCTGCTCTGGTAGCACCTGCCTTGTGATGTTTAACTTTGCCAATTGCATTTTTATCAGTACCGGTTTCAATGGCTATTAAGCATGTTGCAATGAAGAGTTGAATCCATTTTTAAACATTTGTATTTCAATGGGTACAAACTTACAAAACATGACTTAGGATGCTGTTTAGCCTGTTGCAATTAACAGTTGTATCCATTTTTTAATATGTCCCTTTGCTACCATGCTATTCTCCGTAATGAAGATATTACTAGAGATGCTGCCCATTTGCTATTTTTGGTGGATGCTAACCCTATTGTATTTAACATGCCTTTCCATGTACTTACGTAGGGCCATAACGGGGGATGTTGTTGTTTTCCGTCGAGGTTAGCTGCATCCTATGTCCTATACACCATCTGTTCCTAAATATAAGTATTTTTACAGATTCCAATATAGACTACATAAGGAGCAAAATGAGTGAATCTAGATTCTAATCTAAACTATATCTATAATTCTATATACATCCATATGTAGTTCATACTGAAATATCTAAAAATACTTGTATTAGGAACGTAGGTAGTTATATTTTATATCATTTGTGCAATCTCATTTTAGCTTCTAACATTTACTAGTTGCTTGTAGGTACATATATGAGCGGTACTGATCCACGCTTCGATCCCTTTTGTGTATGGGGCAATGAGATATTCATGAACAAGCGTCAAGTGAGGAAACTAAGAAAGATTGTTAGGCGAAAGAAACGGGTGATGGGAATTAAGCTCTTTATTTACACTTTGTCCAAGACAACAGTGAACTTTAGGATGGTAAGTGATGTGTTGTCTTTTCCCCTGCCCACAACAAGTTACTCTATTAGACCTCAGTATTTGATATTTTTCTCTTTTCGGTTTTCAAGCTATTTCTTGATGATTATCTTGCAAACTACATGACCGGAGTGGAGGCGACTAAGGTTAAAGTATATAATTCATGCTACCATGATAATGCTCTAGAAATCTTCACGAAGGTGGTGAAGGATGGTGACGATCGTCACAAGGGGTTGGACAAAAGTTGTTCGTGCCTATGGCATGCAGGAAGGCACATTATGGGCATTCCGCTTCTTCAACACCATCGGCAGTCAAAATGATTTACACTTGTCTCTTCACCTTCACCGCCTCTAAATATTGTGGTTCATCATAATTAATTGTTGTCTAATCCTGTAATTACTGAACATATTGTACTGATAATTTTATTTATAGATTCGTTGTTGAACCATTGTGCTGAGAATTTGAATTGCACGTTTCATATTTCAAAATTTCCAATTCGAACAATAAATTACAGGGAAAAATAAAATTATACATGAGCGAGTAAAATAATGTGCACACGTTTAGAAAGAAAACAGTGTGTGCGATGAAAAATAGAGAACATACGGTTCTTTTACGTGAAACGTTCGCGATGCCAGACGGACGCGCACACGGTTTTGTCTCATATGCGTGTGCGATTCATGGTAACACGGCAAACGTTTCAAAACAGTGTGCATGTGTGATAGGAATACCAATCACACACAGTTATGAAAATGGACACATTGGCGTTAGTAGAGGCACCGCACACATTTTACATTCTTGAGCGATTATTGTGATAACGTACCTATCACAAACATATCGGTAGATTAAATGTTGATGTCCACCTTTTTCACATGACTATAGCGGCATAATCATTTGGGATGTCTCTCTGATCAGAAACGTAAAGTCGAGATGTAACATGTGGGACTGGGGCGGCTTCTCATACATTTATTCTATGGCGATCGTCAGTAGCCGCTCGCCCATCCCCGACGGTCCCAGTGATTCTTTATCATATTTGCGTTCTGATCTATTATTTGCCTTTGAGATATATTTTTATTTGCTTTTATTTCAGATCTATTATTCCAAAAACCCAAAAAATACTTTGCTGCACTTTTTATTTGCATCTTTTATTTCGCGTTTATTCGAGATCTATTTATCCAATCTATCACAATTTTATCCCGTCAACTTAACAACTTCCTACGCCATTACCGTAAGAGAGATTGACAACAGCTCATAAGCGTTGGGTTGCAAGTATTTGTTCTTTGTGTGCAGGTACCGTTTACATAGTGTTGCTTGGTTATCCTACTAGATTGATACCTTGGTTTCATAACTGAGGGAAATACCTACCATAGCTATGCTACACCATCCCTTCCTTTTTGGGGAAATACCGACGTTGTTCAAGCGACATCATTGCCCAACAGTAATTTGTTCACCCACCATATGCTATGTTTCAAGAGAGAAGCACTATAGTGAAAACTATGGCCCCGGGGTCTACTTTAATCATATTACTAAAACCAAAAATACCCTGCTGCATTTTATTTATTTTTATTTTGTTTTGCAATTTGTATATCTACCACTACCAGATTTTATCCTTGCAAGTAACAAGTTCAAGGGGATTGACAACCCTATTGCCCGTTTTGGGTGCAAGTATTTTCTCTTGTGTGTGCAAGTGTTGTTCACTATGCTTTGTGTGATTCTCCTATTGGTTCGATAACCTTGGTTCTCACTGAGGGAGATACTTATCAGCTACTATATTGCTCCACCCTTCCTCTTTGGGTAAAATCCCAACACAGCTCACAAGTAGCAAGACCATCTTCAATCTACATCTCCCATGGATTAATAAACCTTAGGTCATCCACTTTAGGGAAATTTGCTGATGTCCTACAAAACTCTGCGCTTGGAGGCCCAACGAGTGTACAAGAATAAAGTTGCATAGTAGACATCCCTCATCATCCCCAAGCTTGTAGCTTTGCATATCATTAGAAAATTTGACATTCCTGGAATTCATACTAATTCATTATAATCATGTTGTTCATTGAAGCAACTATCATTAATCACTTTATAAACTTCTTATGTTAACACTTCATAACCATTTTCAAATTCATGATTTTTAAGAACTTCACAAAGATAATAAAGCCCACTCAACTTCATCTTTCCTATCAAAGAGCTTATAGCAATAGCATTTTCATAACTAGCAATTGGTTTATCATAATTAAAAATTTTGAAAAGTTCTGCTAATGAAGAAGGATCCATGTCAATTTTTAGCAAGCGAAGATGCAAGCAAATAGAGGGCACATGGCAACACAAGCATAGATAGTGGCATGGATATTTTTGGTACTTTTAATTTTTAGAGAGTAGGGGTAGGTAAAAAATAGAAGGAAATAAAAGCCACATTAAAAATAAAGTAGAACAAGAAAATGATAAATGTGTGCAAAGGCACCTGGTGTCGTGGTTCTAAGTCTGACAGTAGAATATGGGGGTAGGAATGTAGAGGCAAGATCCTAGCTATGGAGAAGTTGTACACACGAGTTTTACGAGTTCATGCCCTTCTCAGAGGAAGTAAAAGCCCTACGTCTCGGTGCCCGGAGGCGGTCAACTGGATTATATGTGTGTGTGTGTGTGTTACCGGGGGTGCGAACCCTTGTCACTGAGGAGGGGTGGCTTATATAGAGTTCGCCAGACCTCTCCGGCCCTCAGTTACGCAAGGTTTAAAGTACATTAAGACAGGGCGTTACTGGTAACGCTAAGAATAAAGTGACATTAATGACCATTAAAGCTATGGCATAAAGGCCGACCGTTGCGGTACGGAGTGACTTTAGATCTTCTGGCGGTCGAGTGACAGTCTCCATGGTCGAGTGACTTCAAGACTGTCGAGTAGAATGCTTCATGGTCGAGTGGATGATGATTCTTCTTCGAATGCTTCTGGTTATAAAGTGATGTCCTTGGGGAGGGTATTTAGGTCAGACCCGTGACCCTACCTCAAGTACATGTCCTCATCATTAGCCCCCGAATGGATCAAGTTTGAGTGGAGAAGGAGTTGAAAATACTTCCGACTCATTTTTTGCACTTCGGGAGTGTCTCGTTTTGGATCAATGAACCGAGGAGGTGACACCAACTTCTTTTTCAGTCGCCTTGATCCATTCCTGTTTTCGTCGAGTGAACTTTTACTGGAAGAGGACCGAGTGTTAATGTGGAGGAGATCTTCCGTCTGACAAGTTGTTCTGCTGTCCGTGGATCTCGCGGGATTTGAATTTTGGGAAGCGCGGGGTGGAGGAGGCCGCAGTAATCGGGCTGGATAAGGCAATGACGCCAAGATTTCTGCGCCACCTTTTTCGCCACGTATCGCGCGCGCGACTGTTGCGGGATTTGATAAGATAACCCGGGCCTACAGGTCAGTCACTCAGAAGTGGCTCCATATAAGGCGCGGGGTCAGGGTTTTTGAACAGTGCGTCTCCATTCTTCTCTTTTCCTCTCAATTTTCTCTGGTGCATCTGCTCCTGCGCCAGCACCGCCGCCGTCCCTTTCGAGCTCTGTTCGCCGCGATGGGGAAGGAGAAGACGGTGGCACTGGAGCGCCTGCGAAAGAAAGCGAAGGAAAAAAGTCCAGCCAGGCGGATCCTCGTCAGCGGTCCGGTTTGCATGAGCTGGATCCGGCGGCCCTGGATCCGGTTGATGATCCGCCAGGACGACCTCGACGATCTGGCGGAGGAGGGGCTGATTCCTCATGGATCGGTTCGGCTCCCGGAGGATGAGACCGAGCCTCGACCGCGGGAGGGTGAGTGCGTCCTCCTCGCCACTCACGTCGACTGTGGATTTTCCTTGCCTCCGCATCCTTTTTCTGGGCTTTCTTGAATTTCTTCGGAGCGCAACTTCACCACTTTACCCCCAACACCATCATATATCTTGCTGCTTTCGTGTCTCTGTGCGAAAAGTTCTTGGGTTGTCAACCGCACCGGGCCCTCTTCAAGCACATTTTCACGTGTCGCTCCCAATCGGTCAAAAAGGCCAACCCGAGTGATGAGAGGGCCCAAGTGATCCAGATGTGTGGGGGTCTTGGGGTTCAGATGAGGAGTAAGAGTTCTTTCCTAGCCATAGTTCTTCCTGAGTCGGTACGAGGGTGGCAGTCGACCTGGTTTCTTTGCAAAGACCAGCCGACTCGGAGACGATCGGCCGGACTCCCTCCTTTCTCTATGGCTCGCGTAGATAAGCCTTCTGCCTTAAAAGTGACTCCAGGGGAAAAAGCAGAAGTGAAAGTGTTGGTCGAGCGAGTAGTCTATCTCATCAGTGAGGGCGTAACTGGAATGGATCTGCTGGAAGTCTTCCTCAGACGACGCATTCAGCCACTTCAAGCCCGAGACCATCCGATGTGGATGTATTCGGGCACTGAAGATTCCACTCGGGTGCCCCCAGAAGAAGTCGGCATTTACGATACAAAGGAGAAGTGGTTGATGAGTATCACTGGCAACAAGGATAACCCCAGGGGGGCCAGGAGAATCCCTCCACTCGACCAATTCTATGAACCAGACAAGGTCTAATTCTGAATTACCGAGTGCTATCTTGATTTAACATGCAACTGTCTATGCTTCACCGACTGACTTTGTCTTGCTTGTTTTCTTCCACTACAAGAAATATGTCAACTTGTGACCTTCTGTCAGTGACCCTGGAAGAATTGGTTGTAAATCTACGACCATTTGAGACCAATTGGTCAAAAGCTGTTCGAAGGGCTCCAAACCCTAAAGCATAGCGACCATTTTGGTCAGAAAGGTCATGGTTTCCTTACACAAAATGGTCGTAAGCAGAAAATATTGTTCACTCCCCCTATTTTTACCCAATTGCGACCAATTTAAAAGGTCATATTTTCTAATTCGTATTTCCTCAAAATAGTCGGACGTCCACGTCAACAGTTTCGCCTATGTGTTATGTCCATGTGTCAGTCACCTCAGCAGTTTCACCTACGTGTCATATCCTCGTGTCAATTTTTGCTTAGGTGTCTATATTGCATTAGGTTTATACTTCAATCCAATGACATGTGGGACCCAACAACCACCAACATGACATATGGGCACCACCAAATTGACATGCAGGACCCACACCGACCTGACAAGCAGGCCCCACCATCGACCTGACAAGCGCGACCCAACCGACCTGACAAGCGGGACCCATAATGCAAGGCCTGAAACAGATAACTACACAATAAAAGAAATATGAGGTTGTGGAAATCGAACCAACGCCCTCGTCCACCTGTTGGCAGTTCCAAACCACTCCACCACTGCTTCTTACGTGACACAAGGTAAGAGGAATTACTTTTGTAGTCTTACTGTCCGCGCTGGGCCAAAGCCCATTTTACAAAAAATGGGATCTCCTATACCGCGCGCTCTTCCTACTCTCCTCTCTTTTGGGAAGGCCCATATACAGCGCCCTGTTTTCTTAATTTATATTTGACAAAAATGATTGTGTATTCAACAAATGTTATATAAATTTTTTTAAAAATGTTTGTGAATTCAAAAATCATTCACAACTTTTGCGAAAATGTTTAGAAAATTGAAAATATTCGTTAATTACAAAAAATATCAATTAATAAAATGCTTAGGGATTCAAAAAAAGTTCATGCATTACAAAAATATTCATCAAACCCAAAAAATGTTCATGAATTTCAAAAATGTTTCCCAATTTTTTGATCTTTGTTTTGAATTTTTCACGCCCTTTTCAAAATGGGGTCAAAACGGTGGGCATTACTGTTCCTAGCTAGTGGTTCAATCTTGGAAAACTGTTGATGTTTCTATGATTAAATATATACTTATTTACCTAGAAATGATTTTTGGAGAAAAATAAAGAGCAAACTATAAGGCACTTGAAGTTCAAATTTGACTCGTTTCCTGCTGAATCGGCAAAAATTTGTCTTTTTTACCAGAGGTGGATCAAAGCTTTTGACACCGAACCATTTGGTCAATTGTGCATTAAATATGGCCTAGTATTTTAGAAAATTGATTTTCTCCAATTTTGCAACAAATATATGGTAGGTCCTTCACAAAAAAACTCATTTTGGGCACTCAAAAAATGAAAAATTGATTTTTCGCCCAAAGAAAATGAAAACTCCCTTAGGAAACATTGTTTGGCATTCCAATATGCACCCTTGTGAACAATATGATATCATTTGGACAAACTATGCCATGAATGTGACCATAAGATTGATCATTTGGCTTGAAAGCCATGAATCTTCATACATGATAGCTCATTTCTGAGAACACTTTTTTAAAATAATTGTCGCATTACAAGCTTATTGTTTTTCCTGGTAACTTGGTCCCATATAATGACACAACGTGAAGGTTTCCCAATTTTTTGATTTTTTTGGAAATTTTCATGCCCGTTTCAAAGTGTGGTCAAAAGCAATGCACTACCGTTCCTAGCTAGTGGTTCAATCTTGGGAAACTTTTGATGTTTCTCTGATTAAATAGATACTTATGTACCTAGAAATGATTTTTGGAAAAAATAAAGAACAAACACTGAGGCAGCTGCAGTTCAAAATTGACCCGTTTCCTACTGAATCGGTAGAAATTTGTCTTTTACACCAGAGGTGGATCAAAACTTTTGACACCCAACCATTTTGTCAATTGTGAATTAAATATGTCCTAGTATTTTATAAAATTGATTTTCTCCAATTTTGCAACAAATATATGGCAGGTCCATCAAAAAAACTCATTTTGGGCACTCAAAAAATGGAAAATTGATTTTATGCCCAAAGAAAATGAAAACTCCCTTAGACAACATTGTTTGTCATTCCAATACGCACCCTTGTGTACAATATGAGATCCTTTGGACAAACTATGCCATGGATGTGGCCATAAGATTGATCATTTGGCTTGAAAGCCATGAATCTTCACACATGATAGCTCATTTCTGAGAACACTTTTTAAAATAATTATCGTATTACAAGTTTATTATTTTTCCTGGTAACTTGGTCCCATATAATGACACAACGTGAAGGTTTCCCAATTATTTTGAAATTTTCATGCCCGTTTCAAAGTGCGGTCAAAACGGCAGGCACTACCGTTCCTAGCTAGTGGTTCAATCTTGGAAAACTTTTGATGTTTCTCTAATTAAATAGATACTTATGTATCTAGAAATGATTTTTGGAAAAAATAAAGAGCAAACTATGAGGCAGCTGCAGTTCAAAATTGACCCATCTCCTCCTGAATCGGCAGAAATTTGTCGTTTACACCAGAGGTGGATCAATGTTTTTGACACCCAACCATTTGCTCAATTGTGCATTAAATATGTCCTAGTATTTCATAAAATTGATTTTCTCCAATTTTGCAACAAATATATGGTAGGTTCTTCACAAAAAAACTCATTTTGGGCACAAAAAAAATGGAAAATTGGTTTTTCGCCCAAAGAAAATGAAAACTCCGTTGGGCAACATTGTTTGTCATTCCAATATGCACCCTTGTGTACAATATGAGATCCTTTGGACAAATTATGCCATGGATGTGGCCATAAGATTGATCATTTGGCTTGAAAGCCATGAATCTTCACACATGATAGCTCATTTCTGAGAACACGTTTTTAAAATAATTTCCGTATTACAAGTTTATTGTTTTTCCTGATAACTTGGACGCATATAATGACACAATGCGAGGGTTTCCTAATTTTTTGATTTTTTTTTGAATTTTTCATGCCCGTTTCAAAGTGCGGTCAAAATGGCGGGCACTACCGTTCCTAGCTAGTGGTTCAATCTTGGAAAACTTTTGATGTTTATCTGATTAAATAGATACTTATGTACCTAGAAATGATTTTTAAAAAAAATAAAGAGCAAACTATGAGGCAGCTGCAGTTCAAAATTGACCCGTTTCCTGCTGAATCGGCAGAAATTTGTCTTTTACACCAGAGGTGGATCAAAATTTTTGACACCCAACCATTTAGTCAATTGTGCATTAAATATGTCCTAGTATTTCATAAAATTAATTTTCTCCAATTTTGCAACAAATATATGGTAGGTCCTTCACAAAAAAAACTCATTTTGGGCACTCGAAAAATGGAAAATTGATTTTTCGCCCAAAGAAAATGAAAACTCCCTTAGGCAACATTGTTTGTCATTCCAATATGCACCCCTGTGTACAATATGAGATCCTCTTGACAAATTATGCCATGGATGTGGCCATAAGATTGATCATTTGGCTTCAAAGCCATGAATCTTCACACATGATAGCTCATTTATGAGAGAAAATTTTAAAAATAATTGCCGTATTACAAGTTTATTATTTTTCCTGATAACTTGGTCGCGTATAATGACACAATGCGAATGTTTCCTAATTTTTTGTTTTTTTTTGAATTTTTCATGCCCGTTTCAAAGAAAATGAAAAATGAAAAATGATTTTCACGTGCAAAGAAAATGAAAATTTTCTTATGCAACATTGTTTGCCATTCCAAGATGCACCCTTGTGCAAAATATTAACTGGTAAGTTTTTTCAAAAAATATCATTTTTTAAAAATATATAAGAGAAACAAAATGAAAAACACAATTGCATAAGCTTAATTATCATTGGTGGAAACATGTGTGCCATGGATCGATGACATGGCACACATCCATCCATCCATCTCTTCATCGAACATCCATCGATCCATCCACCCACCCACCCATCCTCCTCCCCTAACAGATTGCTGCCCCCTCCTCCCTCCCCATCCCCTCCTGGCTCTATCCCTCGGCGAGCCCCTCAAACCCTAACTCAGATCCATCCATCCACCCGCCCCCGCCCCCGCCCCTTTCTCCCCTAGACTAGGCATCCACCCGCCGTTGCCCCGCCCCCGTCCCTTCTCCCTCACGCAACACAGAGAGAGAAAGAGAGAGCGAGAGAGAGGCGCCGCCGCCCAGCGACAACAATGCCGCGGCTGGCTTGCTCGCCAGCGTGCGCGTGCGTGCTTTGATGCGCGGCGCTCCGTCGAGCTGGCCGGACCGCATGGCCTCTTCCGACCCTAGCATCTCCACGAGGGAACCCGACGCCAGGCAGTCCATGGACGCTCTGGTCCCCCCGCCCCGATCCCGCCGATCCATGCCGCCGTTGCCCGCCGCTTGATCCTGGGAGGAGGGAGGGAGGAGCGGCCTATCGTCCGGTCCGGCTCGGGGAACTCGCCCCGCCGCGCCGCTCGGGGCAGAGTGGAGATCCGTCCGATCTGCGCTTCGGTCTGGTACTTTTCAGAGGTTAGGAGCTCTGCCTTGCTCCGATTTCTCTTCTTACGGTTTGGACTTGCTTTGGTCTCTGACACGAATCTTCGCTGCTTTCCTTTCCCCGCCCAGCTCATTGGCTGCCGTTCGATCCCGTTTCTTCAGCGACCTGAACCGATGGAGCGCGGGAGCGAGATGAGGCCCGTGTACACCAGCGTCGACACGGTGAACGCGGCCGCCGCTGCCATTGTCACCGCCGGGAGCCGCAGCCTCAACCCCAGCCCGCTGTGTGAATTTTATCTCCATCCAACGTTGCTGCCGCCTTGTATGGTCTGGACGGGTCGTTTAGCCAGCTTGCTCGATATTTATCTTTCTTTGCGCTAGAGTTCATGATTTATTACTAGCAGATGCATCGCTTGTCTATGCATTTTGAAGTGGAATCGCTGTTTTGTGCTGCCTCACATACTCTGCTGCCACTTTGAGTGGTTTGCATGTTCTGTACAACTACTACTAGAGCTCAGTTGGGAAACACATGTTACAAATTCCTGTTGCATGAGAGAGTTAGGATGGGAGATTAATTACAGAGGTAGTTGTGTGCTTTGAAATGATAGTTGCATACTAGTACATCACTGCAGGCAGGTTTGCTTGCTTCACCTTCACTAAGTTGACTTGTAAACTTTGGTGACATTGTTTAACAATAGGTGGTCGAAGTCTCAACACTTTTGTAGTGTTGCACCTGCCCCTGTATTCTTTTGGGAATTGTAATACAAGTTTTTTCTTCATAAGATTATTTATACGGTGTGCCACTTTTGGCCTCTGATGAAACATACTATCGGCCTTTGAATACTTGCATGGAATTAAGACCATAGCTGAAAGCAGTCGGTTTGAATTCTTGACAGGACTAGATGGGCTGGGAGGGTAATCTTTGTGGTGCCTTGTCAAGTTTGCGGACGTTACTTGTGAGAACTTTTACATTGGTCATTTGATCTTTGGCGAGTAAAATCGAACTGTTTTGTTGGTCATTTGATGCCGGCCGAGTAAAATCAAACTTTTCTCTTGGTCATTTGATGCTGGCCGAGTAAAATCTCTGCTGGTGGGTTCATAATCCTTGGCCATATAGTAAGTAAGTAGGTAGTTTTACCTGTATCAGTTGCAACGCATGGCGTGGGTACTATTTGAGCATATTTTTTGTAGTGTCCTCCTAAGAGCGGTGATTTTGTTGTTATGGTTTAGAATAGTGTTTTTATGCACTTTTCTACCAGCTAAGGTTGAGAGGAATGGAGTATTGGAGTGCATCATGAAGTAATTTTATAAGAGGTGCATATCGTAGGGGTGGTGAAGATGGAGGCCTTTCCTCCCCATGAAAATAATTACTCTTCAGTGTTAGGAGTGCCCTCATATCGTAGAGGTGCATATCGTAGTGCCCTCATAGAATTATCTGCTAGGACTGTTTCTATACTTGATCACCACACCTCTAGTGTTCTGGTTACTTTTGCTTTTCTTCTATGTAGTAGTTGTCTAGGACATTTTTTTTGGATAAGGAATTTAGTATTGGAGTGCATTGTGTAGTAATTTTATAAGAGGTGCATATCATGGGGGTGGTGAAGCTGGAAGTCTTTCCTCCCCATAAAAATAATTAGCTCTTCCTTATGAGCAGTGCCCTTATATGATTAGCTGCTAGGAGTGTTTATATACTTGATCACCACACCTCTACTATTCTGGTTACTTGAGCAGTGCCCTTATATCATTAGCTGCTAGGAGTGTTTATATACTTGATCACCACACCTCTGCTAGGAGTGTTTATATACTTGATCGTGCATGAATTCCTTTTCTTATGTACCAACTCCCTAATCATGTTTTGTGTTTTCAGTTCGCTATCTTAGGAGAACCTGGTGCGCTATATGGGGAAGCAAAGCAGCAGCCCACAACTCCGACCTGCGACTCCAGATGAAGGCACCACGATGCACCATGCTGCTCCCTTGGAAGGCCGACTGAGCGACGCGGCGGTGAAGGCGGTGAATGAGCTGCTGCCGTCTGGCGCTAGCGGCAACCTGAGCAGCCTCTACTCCTGAGCCAACAAGGTCAGGTTCAGGTACCACTAGTCGGCGCCGCTCCACTTCATCGACGTCCCCGACAATGTCTGCAGCTACTACTACGACAATACATAGCAATTAACCCACACTCTGTTTTGTTGGCCTGAAAATGATTGCAACAGAATGGTCTGTGTGTTGTCTCAGGGGACTACAAGGATGAGGAGGGTGTCAAGGGCCGCCGAGTCGCCGGCGCCATCAACAACTACACTTCCCAACTCCTCACTTATGGATCATCATCGCAATCACCATCTTGTAAATCTTCCCGCCAATGTAATGTTCAGCTAGATCATATGAACTTCAGCACATCACTTCTGGTTGACTGAATTAGTATTGAAGATGCCATGTTTTTTCTGCATGGAATCTGCAGATAACTTTGTGAGCGCTCTTGTTCCTCTCACCCTTGATGGGTGACATCCACAAGGTAGTACTCCTGCCAAACACCCAAGGGCCTGATTTTTGCAAGTGTTTCTATTGCGGGTTGCAACTTAAGCTGATGCTTCTTGTTTATGTAGCCACTGCATGTGGGGTCCTCCTGTGATAAAGGAGGGAACACCATCAACGTCAACTGATGCATGAAGGAAATCTGTACTCCACCATGTAAGGCTAGTTAAGACTTGAGGCTGAACCCTTCTACTGTAGTATGATTCCGAGGAAACATATGGCAATAATCTTTGAAACTTTTCACGTTGGCGTTGCTATGTTATATGTGGTGGTGCCAAACAAAACTCATATGCTTATGATGCGCTTGCTTTTAATCTTGTGAACATGACAATTTAGAGGATGTACTGTAGTTCCACTCATTTATTATGTGTGATGAGCTTACTTTTGTATTGTAGCGACCTTCTTGTTTACTTTCTGAGTCCTGTCTTGTGTACTAATCATGAGTTACTAGCATTTGGCTTCTCTGTGCTAATTAAACCTGATAAGTATGTATACTTCTTTGAGATACAAATTCCACATTGCATGTTTATGAGGTTCAATTTCTACAGATGTTGCCAAATGAATGTGTCAACGTGTATCTTCTTAGGGGTTGATTTAAACCGCATATTATCTTTTGATGTTCAAACATTGAAATCCTGGTTCATTTTTCAAACATCGAAATGTTGTTGACCCTGTCCTTTTATGCTTAAATGATAAAAATGTCGCATTTTGCTTGTTCTAACCATTTTGCTTGATAACTTGCAGATGCCCTTCATTCATGTTTTGTCGTGAGGTCCAGGATGAACAAATTCGGAGAAGCATTGGAGCTAGTTATACTGTGATAGCTGTGTTACCTGATGTGAACATTTTTAATTGTAAAACTGATGTGAACCATGTTTGATTGTAATAATGTGCCAAGTTTGGCTCTTTTTGATTGTATTCATGATGTGAACCATATTTTTCTGGTGCTCTGTTTGAAGCATTTTGTTTTCTCTCTGTTCTGATTTAAATATTGTTATCTATGTATTGGAAATTTGAGATCTGAAGAATATAACAGTGACAAGGGACCCACTTATTAGAACCTGACAACTGGGTCCCATCTCACTAGTGGGCCCATCTTTTGAAAAAAATAAATTCAGAACATGAGAGGCCCAGTAAAGAAATGGCCCAAAAAAATACATGATCAAAAAGAAAATCTGCTGTTAAAAGGCCCATGCAAAGAAATCAAAGGATGAATTGTTGGGCCAGACCCATGTAGCTAATAAAAGCACAGGAGAAAAATACATTAAAAGGCAGAATTGTTAGGCTAGGCCCATGTAGAAAACCCGAATTGGACCGGGCTGATTCTTGTGCCACATCAACTTGCCACGCTGGATGCCTACGTGGTCTGGGGAAACTGCTAGTGACCAAAATTTTGGTCGAAGAAGCAACGACCTTTTACAGAAGGTCGTTAATTTCAATTTACGACTGCCAGCTTTTGACCTTCTGTTTTTGGTCACAAAAAGGTCGCAAATGAAAAACTATGACCTTTCAGCGGCCAATAGTGAGGGTCACAAGTTGACATATTTCTTGTAGTGTTCTAGGTCCTTACTGAAATGTATTTGATGCCCAACGGAGAGCAGGGGCAGGACCTGGAGGGGGAGGCAAGCAGAGGTGAAAGCGGCGAGTGGCATTCTAACGGAGAGGGGGACGAGGAGAGCGACGACCAGAGTGATGAAGTAGAGGTCGACTCTCGTCCTCATAGGGAAAGGCGATCCAAGCTTACTCATGACCCGGCGAGCGCCCGCGACAAGGCGACTGCCCAGGATGGGCAGTCGTCAAAGCGCCCTCGGACGTCCTCTCCGGCACCCACTGAGAAGGCCCCAAAGCAATCCAAGGTTGTCGTGCAAAAGACTCGGAAGGCGCTGCCGAGAATCAAAATTGATGTTCCTGTTGCTTCTGCGTGAGTGTTCTCCCTTCGCTTTTATTCAACGTTTTATGCTGCATATTTTTCCCTTGGTTTGACCGAATGAATCTTGAAGCTGGCAGTGCCGCTACCTCTGGGACTTCTGCTTATAAGAACAAGGATGAGGAAATGGAAGACGCGGTCACCTCCAATCCAGGTACAATCTTCATGATTTTGTCTTTGATTTGTCGATTGAACTGTGATGTATCTAGTCGGGTGACGAAATTTTGGCGACTGATCTTCTTACAGCTCTCAATGTCATTGACCTCCCTGACGACGATGAGGATGAGCCACAGAGGCCCTTGGGGAGAAGAAAGCGAAAACGCCCACCGGTAAGGCGCCTCGATCGGCCCGGTGTCGGAACCGGTAGTTCAGGACGCCGGCAATGCCAGTCAGACTTCCGTCTCCTTTGCCATACCGCTGTTGAGTGCTCGGCCTTCTGCGTCAGCTGCACAGGCTCCTGCCGACCCCCTTCACTTTTTGCTACACATCACGTCCCAGAGGACCAAGTGGGTGCTGCCAAAGAGGCTATACGCCATGCGGGCATTATGATGGAGAAGATGAAGATGGTGCGGGAAGCTAGCCAGGATGCTTATGATGCCAGCTCCACTCTCCAGAGCAACGTCTAGGTTAGCAGATCGTTGACTGACTCTTCTGGCTTGTTCTGTTAGGATATGGTACCTGAAAACTTTCTTTCCAAGAATCTTTGCATCTGTCTGCGCCTTGCATCTGTACACCCACTGGGTGTTTTGATTTGTTACTGAACAGATTCGCACTTTGAGCTGATAATGTTGTTGTTGATTGAGTCTTTGACCAGTGGGGGCACGCTAAGTGCACCCACTGGGTGTAGTCCCCGAGACCACAATTGACTGCGGGCAGTCGACTATGGTTTGAGCATCAAAATTTGAATATCCTTACTCGGTCTGGTCGAGCCATGTCGAGTGTAAACTTGAACCAGTGGGGGCACGCTGAGTGCACCCACTTGGTGTAGTCCCCGAGACCGTGGTCGACTACTGGCAGTCGACTATGGTCTGAAGACTCTATTTTTTTGGGCACTCGTGCTGGACAGGCCTTGTCGAGTGTAAACTAAACCAGTGGGGGCACGCTAAGTGCACCCACTGGGTGTAGTCCCCGAGACTAATGTTGGATGTTTGATTCGGCAGTAGTCTTAGAAACTGAATTTGTTGGCTTCATCCTTTTACTTCTCCAAAATGACCAATCTTTTCACCAGTCGGCTGACCTATTTTTTGGTTGCAGAAATCTTGTGATCTTGGAGCTCGTTTTGCTGACCTGGAGAAGCAACAGATTCAACTCAACCTCGATCCGGAGCTGGCCAAGACAGAACTGCAGAAAGCCAAGGATGATGCCTCTTGTAAGGAAGGCCTGTCGACTGAGTTATCCCCAAACTGAATTTCACTCTGCTTTTTTTGAATCCAACATTATCTCTTTCAGAGAAACTGAACCAAGCTCTGGCGAAAAAGGATCAAGATCTGGCGGCCGCACAGAAAAAAGCTGATGAGAAAAATGTGCTCGCTGAACAGAAGTTGGCTTCAGTCGGAAGATTAGAGGAAGAGAACTCCAAGCTGAAAACTGCTCTTGACAAAGCCAATAAGGAAGCGACTCGCCTGAAGAAGGACAAGGAAAATCTAACCGAGAAGATGGAAGGTATTGCCCACAGGAGGAACGATCTGGAGAGTTATCTGGGAAGTCTTGCTAAGAAGTTGTTCGTCATGCTTGAAGGTGCTTTCTTTGATCCGACCGATTCATTCTTGTCGACTCGACACATGATCATTGACTTATCCTTGAATTGTGTATGCATAGTTTTGCCAGGACTTCGAGGAAGAGACCGGGCAAATTGAACCAAGTTTGGACCCCATCAACTCTCCAGTGAGGGATGAAGCTGCCATGAATGTGCTCCGACTGGAATCCCGCGTCATTGGAGTTGTTGATTATCTCGCCCGACTAAAAGTCGCGATGTCGCAGCTTGACACAGCTCTCTGGCCCAAGGCAACATTTCAGAATGACCTCGAGTCTATGATGGCTCGGCTCAATGAAGTTCCCAGTCGAATTCAAGAATGGAAGAAGTCTTCTGCCCGGAGCGGCGCTGATGTGGCTTTATCTCTGGTTCGCGTCCACTATCGAGAAGCTCGGGAAGAGAAACTGGCGGCGATTAAAGTTGCCAACACCAAGAGGCATGACTTCCAGTCTTTCATGGAGACTTTCCTCACTGCTGCCACTCGGATTGCTGACGGAATCGATCTAGACGAATTCGTCGAGCCTGCCAGCCCTCCTCCTACGGAGTGAACAAACTTTTATGCTCTGCCTTAAATTCGCCTCGGAATGCCGAGTGATTTTGTAACCGTTAAACTCCTTCGGGGTGAATGCCCGAGTACTTTGATCCGTGGTCCGGAACTTTAGGATTTATCCGAACTTGGTTTATCTCTGAATATGCTCGAGCTTGTCGTCGAGTGAATCTTGTTCTTTGTTTGGGATAATCTTTGTGCTTGAAATGCAGCTTTGAGGAGGAGGCAGTCGACCTGCACCTCGTCATCCTTGCGGATAGGGATGGAGCACACATTGTATTTGTGGCGCAGCTCCGAAGGAGAAGGTTGCAGTCGACCTGCACCTCGTCGTCCTTGCGGATAGGGATGGAGCGCACATTGTATTTGTGGCGCAGCTCCGAAGGAGAAGGTTGCAGTCGACCTGCACCTCGTCGTCCTTGCGGATAGGGATGGAGCGCACATTGTATTTGTGGCGCAGCTCCGAAGGAGAAGGTTGCAGTCGACCTGCACCTCGTCGTCCTTGCGGATAGGGATGAGCTTCAAACTTAGGCGAGTACTGGACCGCAGCTAAGCCCACGAGTGGGAGGGTTGCTCACCACTTGGTGGGATTTTTAAAACTTAGGTGAGTACTGGACTGCAGCTAAGACCCCGAGTGGGAGGGTTGCTCACCACTCGGTAGGATTTTTCAAACTTAGGCGAGTACTGGACTGCAGCTAAGCCTCCGAGTGGGAGGGTTGCTCACCACTCGGTGGGAGTTTTAATACTTAGACGAGTACTGGACTGCAGCTAAGCCCCCAAGTGGGAGGGTTGCTCATCACTCGGTGGGATTTTTAAAACATAGGCGAGTATTGGACTGCAGCTAAGCCCCCGAGTGGGAGGGTTGCTCACCATTCGGTGGGATTATTAAAACTTAGGCAAAACGGATTCGCGGCTAAGCCCCCGAGTGAGAGGCTTGCTCACCACTCGGTTGGATTTTTCAAACTTAGGCGAGTACTAGACTGCAGCTAAGCCCCCGAGTGGGAGGGTTGCTCACCACTCGGTGGGATTTTTAAAACTTAGGCGAGTACTGGACTACAGCTAAGCCCCCGAGTGGGAGGGTTGCTCACCACTCGGTGGGATTTTTATAACTTAGGCGAGTACTGGACTGCAGCTAAGCCCCCGAGTGGGAGGGTTGCTCACCACTCGGTGGGATTTTTAAAACTTAGGCGAAACGGATTCGCGGCTAAGCCCCCGAGTGAGAGGCTTGCTCACCACTCGGTAGGATTTTTCAAACTTAGGCGAGTACTGGACTGCAGCTAAGCCCCCGAGTGAGAGGCTTGCTCATCACTCGGTAGGATTTTTCAAACTTAGGCGAAACGGATTCGCGGCTAAGCCCCCGAGTGAGAGGCTTGCTCACCACTGGGTAGGATTTTTAAAACTTAGGCGAGTACTGGACTGCAGCTAAGTCCCCGAGTGAGAGGCTTGCTCACCACTCTGTAGGATTTTTCAAACTTAGGAGAAACGGATTCGCGACTAAGCCCCCGAGTGAGAGGCTTGCTCACCACTCGGTAGGATTTTTCAAACTTAGGCGAAATGGATTAGTGGCTAAGCCCCGAGTGAGAGGCTTGCTCACCACTCGGTAGGATTTTTCAAACTTAGAAGAAACGGATTCGCGGCTAAGCCCCCGAGTGAGAGGCTTGCTCACCACTCGGTAGGATTTTTCAAACTTAGGTGAAACGGATTCGCAGCAAAGTCACCCACTGGGGGATTTCAGACGCAAACAAAAGCAACAACAATCGTTTAAGAAGACTGTAAAGCTCTTGTCTTTCATAAACAAACTACAAAGGTATTTCTTATTACATCTCATCTGAATGAGTACTTAAGTATAAAAGGGGCGGAGCAGCTCCGCATTCCAAGCCCGTGGCTCGTCTTTCTTATGCTCGACATTGTAAAGATGGTATGCTCCATTGTGGAGAACTCTGGTGACAATGAAGGGACCTTCCCAAGCAAGGGCAAGCATGTGTGGTTTCTGCTGATCCACTCGAAGAATGAAGTCTCCCTCTTGAAAGGCTCGACCCCTCACGTTTCTGGCGTGAAATCGATGCAAGTCTTGCTGATAAATGGTCGACTGGATTAAGGCCATCTCTCTTTCCTCTTCTAGAAGATCAACTGCATCCTGCCGGGCCTGTTCTGCCTCATCTTCAAAAAAAAGCTCGACCCGGGGTGCATTGTGAAGCAGGTCACTCGGTAAAACAGCTTCGGCTCCATAGACCAAGAAGAATGGAGTTCGGCCAGTCGGCCAATTGGGGGTTGTCCTCAATCCCCAAAGAATTGATGGAAGTTCATCAACCCAGGCGTCTGCTGCGTGCTTGAGATCATGCATCAGTCGGGGTTTCAATCCTTCGATAATCAAGCCATTTGCTCTTTCTGCCTGTCCATTCAACTGGGGATAGGCGACTGAAGCATATTCGACTCGTGTGCCTTGGGAAGCGCAGAAGGCCCTGAAATCATCAGAATCAAAGTTCGACCCATTGTCAGTGATGATGCTGTGCGGAACCCCATATCTGAATGTCAACTCTCTGATGAAGCTGACGGCAGTACTGGCTTCAAGATTCTTGATAGGCTTGGCTTCAATCCATTTGGTAAACTTGTCGACTGCAACAAGCACATGAGTGAAGCCGCTCCTACCAGTCCTCAGGGGTCCAACCATATCTAATCCCCAAACAGCAAAGGGCCAGACGAGTGGAATGGTCTTCAGGGCTGACGCAGGCTTGTGGGACATATTGGAGTAAAACTGGCAGCCTTCACATTTGTCGACTATATCTTTCGCCATTTCATTTGCTCGTGGCCAATAAAATCCAGCTCGGTATGCTTTGGCCACAATGGTCCGCGAGGACGCATGGTGGCCACAGGTCCCCGAGTGGATGTCGTTGAGGAACACTCGACCTTCTTCTGGCGTTATGCATTTCTGGCTGACTCCAGTCACACTTTCTCTGAACAACTGTCCTCTTATCAATGTAAAGGCTTTGGATCGACGGACGATCTGTCGAGTCTCCTCTTCATTCTTGATGACCCACAAGTATAGGGGATCGCAACAGTTTTCGAGGGTAGAGTATTCAACCCAAATTTATTGATTCGACACAAGGGGAGCCAAAGATTATTCTCACGTATTAGTAGCTGAGTTGTCAATTCAACCACACCTGGAAACTTAGTATCCGCAACAAAGTGTTTAGTAGCAAAGTAATATGATAGTGGTGGTAACTGCAACAAAAGTAAAGACAACAAAAGTAATGTTTTTGGTATTTTGTAGTGATTGTAACAGTAGCAACGGGAAAGTAAATAAGCGTAAAACAATATATAGAAAGCTCGTAGGCACCAGATCAGTGATGGATAATTATGCCGGATGCGGTTCGTCATGTAACAATTATAACATAGGGTGACACAGAACTAGCTCCAATTCATCAATGTAATGTAGGCATGTATTCCGTATATAGTCATACGTGCTTATGAAAAAGAACTTGCATGACATCTTTTGTCCTACCATCCCGTGGCAGCGGGGTCCTAAGGGATATTAAGGCCTCCTTTTAATAGAGAACCGGAACAAAGCATTAGCACATAGTGAATACATGAACTCCTCAAACTATGGTCATCACTGAGAAGTATCCCGATTATTGTCACTTGAGGTTGTCGGATCATAACACATAATAGGTGACTATAGACTTGCAAGATAGGATCAAGAACTCACATATATTCATGAAAACATAATAGGTTTAGATCTGAAATCATGGCACTCGGGCCCTAGTGACAAGCATTAAGCATGGCAAAGTCATAGCAACATCAATATCAGAACATAGTGGATACTAGGGATCAAACCCTAACAAAACTAACTCAATTACATGATAAATCTCATCCAACCCATCACCATCCAGCAAGCCTACGATGGAATTACTCACGCACGGCGGTGAGCATCATGAAATTGGTGATGGAGGATGGTTGATGATGACAACGACGACGAATCCCCCTCTCCGGAGCCCCGAACGGACTCCAGATCAGCCCTCCCGAGAGAGATTAGGGCTTGGCGGCGGCTCCGTATCGTAAAACGTGATGATTTCTTCTCTTTGATTTTTTTTCTCCCCGAAAGCCAATATATAGAGTTGGAGTGGGCGTCGGAAGGTGTCCAGGGGGCCCACGAGGTAGGGGGGCGCGCCCAGGAGGGGGGGGGCACCCTCGTGGACAGGGGGCCCCTTGGTCTTCATCTTTGGCGAGGATTTTTTATTATTTATTCTAAGATATTCCGTGGAGTTTCAGGTCATTCCGAGAACTTTTGTTTTCTGCACATAAAACAACATCATGGCAATTCTGAAAACAACGTCGATCAAGGTTAGTTCCATTCAAATCATACAAGTTAGAGTCCAAAACAAGGGCAAAGTGTTTGGAAAAGTAGATCTGACGGAGACGTATCTACTCCCCTAACTTAAACCCTTGCTTGTCCTCAAGCAATTCAGTTGATAAACCGAAAGAGAAAAAGAAAAACTTTTAGAAACTCTGTTTACTCTTGTTGTTGTACTGTGTCAAGCCAAAGATTCAGGTTTTCAGCAAAGATCATAACTAACCACATTTGCAACAACTCCTAGGTCTCATGTTTACTCATATCAATAACATAATCAGCTAGCAAGCCATAATAATAAATCTCGGATAACAACACTTTCTCAAAATAATCATAATATGATATAACAAGATGGTATCTCGCTAGCCCTTTCTGAGACCGCAAAACATAAATGCAGAGCACCTTCAAAGAGCAAGGACTGACTAGACATTGTAATTCATGGTAAAAGAGATCCAATCATAGTCATACCCGATATAAATTAACAGTAATGAATGCAAATGACAGCTGTGCTCTCCAGCTAGTGCTTTTAAATAAGAGGGTGATGAATCAATATAAAAGTAAATAGATAGGCCCTTCGCAGAGGGAAGCAGGGATTTGTAGAGGTGCCAGAGCTCGGTTTTGAAATAGAGATAAATTATATTTTGAGTGGCATACTTTCATTGTCAACATAACAACTAAGAGATGACGATATCTTCCATGCTAAACAAATTATAGGCGGTTCCCAAACAGAATGGTAAAGTTTATACTCCCCCTCCTCCACAAGCATCAATCCATGGCTTGTTCGAAACAACGAGTGACTCCAACATACAGCGGGTCCCAGGGGGAGTTTTGTTTGCAATTATTTTGATTTAGTTTGCATAAAGCATGGGACTGGGCATCCCGGTGAACAACCATTTTCTCGTGAGGAGGCGGAGTCCACTCCTCTTGAGAATAACCCGCCTAACACGGAAGATAAGGGCAGCCCTAGTTGATATATGAGCTATTCGAGCATGCAAAACAGAATGTTTATTTGAAGGTTTAGAGTTTGGCACATACAAATTTACTTGGAGCAGCGGTAGATACCACATATAGGAAGGTATAGTGGACTCATATGGAATAACTTTGGGGTTTAAGGGATTGGATGCACAAGCAGTATTCCGCTTAGTACAAGTGAAGGCTAGCAAAAAGGCTGGAAGCGACCAACTAGAGAGCGACAACAGTCATGAACATGCATTAAAATTAATAAACATTGAATACAAGTATGAGTAGGATATAATCCACCATGAACATAAACATAGTGAAGGCTATGTTGATTTGTTTCAACTACATGCGTGAACGTGTGCCAAGTCATGTCACTTAAATCATTCAAAGGAGGATACCACCCCATCATACCACATCATAATCATTTTAATAGCATGTTGGCACGCAAGGTAAACCATTATAACTCATAGCTAATCAAGCATGGCACGAGCAACTATGATCTCTAATTGTCATTGCAAACATGTTTATTCATAATAAGCTGAATCAGGAACGATGGACTCATCATATTTACAAAAACAAAAGAGGTCCAGTTCATACCAACGTTTCTCATCTCAGTCAATCCATCATATATCATCATAATTGCCTTTCACTTGCACGACCGAACGATGTGAATAATAATAAGAGTGCACGTGCATTGGACTAAGCTGGAATCTGCGAGCATTCAATAAACAGGAGAAAACAAGGCAATATGGGCTCTTGGTTAAATCAACAATAATGCATATAAGAGCCACTTCAACAATTTAATCATGGTCTTCTCCTACCGACCCCAAAGAAAAGAAAAGAAAATAAAACTATTTACACGGGAAAGCTCCCAACAAGCAAAAGAAGAACGGGAAATATTTTTGGGTTTTCTTTTTAATTATTACTACTATAGCAGGAAAAATATACTATTACTAATTTTTTGGTTTTTCTAAGGTTTATTAAACACACAAGAAGAAAGCAGGAAAAAGAAAATAAACTAGCATGGATATTACAATGAAAGAGTATGAGCATCGACATCTAGCAATGAGTGTGTGTGAACATGAATGTAATATCGGTGAGAAATACGTACTCCCTCAAGCTTAGGCTTTTGGCCTAAGTTGGTCTATTGCTAGGGATAGCCTGGCGGATACCCGTAGGTGTAGCTGGGTCATCTTTGATGCAGCCGCTTATCGCCTCTGAGCTGCAGCGTGGCGTCGAGACGCCTCCGCTCTCCTCTCATACTCATCTGCCTCCTCTCTGGTAATAATATATCTCCCTTTTGTCTGAAAATCAAAGAAGGCAGGAGCAGGAAGAGTAACATGGACAACATGCCGTTTGTTAAAGATTAGTCGATACTGGAGAGGTGGTTCAGTCCTCTCAACAAACTGGTGGGAAACCATAGAATCAAAATCCAAATAAGTAGGGGGTAACTCCATATCACCCTCACAAATGTCTATCTCAAGAAAATTAGCTAAGCGGGCTGCATAAATTCCTCCAAAGAAATCTCCGTTATGTCTATTATGATGTAACCTACGAGCTACAATGGCTCCCATATGATAAGATTGGTCTCCTAACACAGCACTTCTGAGAATGCTGAGATCGAGCACACATGTGACATGCTTCATCCTTAGCATTTATGCATCTACCTATGAAGAGAGCAAAATAATGTATAGCAGGAAAGTGAATGCTCCCTATAGTGGCTTGCGTTATATCCCTAGATTCCCCCACAGTTATTCTAGCAAGAAAGTCTCTATATTCAGATTTAGGGGGATCCCTGACACTACCCCAAGATGGAAGTTTGCAAGCAAAAGTGAAATCCTCTAAGTCCATGGTATAAGATTTGTCATAAAGGTCAAACATAACCGAAGGAGAATTACGCGAAGATGAAAACTCAAACCTCCTCACAAATGAACTTGTGAGATCATGATACTGGGGGCATTTGTCAGCTTCAAAGTCCTCAAGACCGGCATTACGCAAATATGCGTTGAATTCTTCTTTGATTCCCGTTGGATCCATAAAATTTTCCGAAGGCCATTCACAGGGCCTCACAGGAGCGTCTCTTGGTGGTTCCTCGTCAGCATCACGCATTGCAAGCCTGGGACCTTGCTTCCTTGAAGAACCACCTTGGAACATCTTCCTAAACATATTGTTTTCTCTGAAAAAATTCTGAAAATTTTAGTAACTTCAAACAAAAGTGAACCATCTTCGATAAAATTGATAGCAACTACTCCCAAAAGTGCCTAGAGCCTATATGAAGCATTAGAACTACTTGGAACCATATAAATTTGACATGCAAGCTCAAGAACATGGTCACCTATGCAGCACAAATTTGCAAAGAATAAAGCACTAGAACAAAAACTAATTGGACCAATGGAGGAGTCACATACCAAGGAACAATCCCCCCAAGCAGTTTTGCGAGGTGCTTTGACAAGGAGATCGAAAATCACAGCAAAAGTGGCTGGAACTCGTGCTTGAGTTGGTTTTTCGGGTTTGTGTGAGACAGAGGAAGAAGATGGGTGCAGGGATAAGTGGAGGAGGGCCACCGTGGGCCCACAAGGCAGGGGGCGCGCCCTCCACCCTCGTGGCCAGGTGGCAGCTCCCCCCGCGGTAATTTTTGCACAGTAAATCCTCAAATATTCCCGAAAAAATCATATTAATTTGGCATGGCATTCTGAGGACTTCTATTTTTGGGATATTTTTATATTGCACGGATAAACCAGGAAACAGACAGAAAAATACTATTTTACTTTATTTCTACTAAAGAACAAAAAATATAAAGAGGGTACAGAAGGTTGTGCTTCTAGTTTCATCCATCTCATGCTCATCAAAAGGAATCCACTAACAAGGTTGATCAGGTCTTGTTAGCAAACTCATTCCGATTAACATGGAACCGGAGAAATTTTGAATAACACTATGTTACCTCAACGGGGATATGGACATCCCCAATAATAAGTATATCATATTTCTTCTTGACAGTAGGGAGAGGAAATTCAAAACCTCCAAATATAGTCGATGGAATTTTTCCAATAGAGTTAATACTATGAACTTGAGGTTGTTTCCTCGGAAAGTGTACCGTATGCTCATTACCATTAACATCAAAAGTGACATTATCTTTATTGCAATCAATAACAGCCCCTGCAGTATTAAGGAAAGGTCTTCCAAGAATAATAGACATACTATCATCCTCGGGAATATCAAGAATAACAAAGTCCGTTAAAATAGTAACGTTTGCAACCACAACAGGCACATCCTCACAAATACCGGCAATATAGCAGTTGATTTATCAGCCATTTGCAAAGATATTTCAGTAGGTGTCAACTTAATCAAGTCAAGTCTACGATATAAAGAGAGAGGCATAACACTAACACCAGCTCCAAGATCACATAAAGCAGTTTTAACATAGTTTCTTTTAATGGAGCATGGTATAGTAGGTACTCCTGGATCTCCAAGTTTCTTTGGTATTCCACCCTTAAAAGTATAATTAGCAAGCATGGTGGAAATTTCAGCTTCCGGTATCTTTCTTTTATTTGTAACAATATCTTTCATATATTTAGCATAAGGGTTCATTTCGAGCATATCAGTCAATCGCATACGCAAAAAGATGGGCCTAATCATTACAGCAAAACGCTCAAAATCCTCATCATCCTTTTTCTTGGATGGTTTCGGAGGAAAAGGCATGGGTTTCTGAACCCATGGTTCCCTTTCTTTACCATGTTTCCTAGCAACGAAGTCTCTTTTATCATAACGTTGATTCTTTGATTGTGGGTTATCAAGATCAACAACAGGTTCAACTTCTACATCATTATCATTACTAGGTTGAGCATCATCATGAACATCATCATTAACATTTTCACTAGGTTCATGTTCATTGCCAAATTGTGTTTCAGCATCAGACATAAAGATATCATTTGGATTATCAGGTGGTTCAACAATAGGTTCACTAGAAGTTTGCAAAGTCCTATCATTTTTCTTTTTCTTCCTTTTAGAAGAACTAGGCATATCAATATTATTTCTTTGAGAATCTTGCTCGATTCTCTTAGGGTGGCCTTCAGGAGACAAAGGTTCCTGAGTCATTCTACCAGTTCTAGTAGCCACTCTAACAGCATAATCATTTTTCTTACTGTTCATTTCATCAAGCACCTCTTTCTGAGCCTTAAGTACTTGTTCTACTTGAGTGGTAACCATAGAAGCATGTTTGCTAACAAGTTTAAGTTCACCTCTAATATTAGCCATATAGTCACCCAAGCGTTTAATCATAAAGGTATTTTGTTTTAATTGTCTACCAAAATAAGCATTAAAGTCATCTTGCTTAAACATAAAGTTATCAAACTCATCCAATCACTGACTAGCAATTTTAGTAGGAGGGACTTCAGCTTTATCATATCTATAGAGAGAATTTACCTTTACTACCTGTGTCGGGATATCGGGATCAGGAGGTTCTTCAGTGAATAAAGAATTGAGATCATATACTTCTTCAACAGGTGGTAAATTAAGACCATGTATTTCTTCAATAGGAGGTAAATTCTTAACATCTTCAGCTTTAATACCTTTTTCTTTCATAGATTTCTTTGCCTCTTGCATATCTTGGGTCGAGAAATAGAACACCTCTCTTCTTGAGTTGGTTTAGGAATAGGCTTAGTAATTGGAGCAGAGCTGGCTCAGGAGGTGCCCAATTATTTTCATTTGTCAACATATTATTCAATAGAATTTCATCTTCATCCGGTGTTCTTTCCACGAAAATGTAACCAGCACAACTATCCGTAATCTCTAGAAGCATCGGTTAGTCCATTATAAAAGATATCAAGTATTTCAGGTTTCTTAAGAGGATGATCTGGCAAAGCATTAAGTAACTTGAGAAGCCTCCCCCAAGCTTGTGGGAGACTCTCTTCTTTAATTTGCACGAAGTTGTATATTTCCCTCATGGCGGCTTGCTTCTTATGAGCAGGGAAATATTTAGCAGAGAAGTAATAAATCATATCCTGGGGACTACGCACACAACCAGGATCAAGAGAATTAAACCATATCTTAGCATCACCCTTTAATGAGAACGGAAATATTTTGAGAATATAAAAGTAGCACGATCTCTCATCATTGGTAAATAGGGCAGCTATATCATTTAACTTGTAAGATGTGCCACAACAGTTTCAGATTCATAGCCATAAAAAGGATCAGATTCAACCAAAGTAATTATATCTGGATCCACAGAAAATTCATAATCCTTATCGGGAACACAAATAGGTGAAGTAGCAAAAGCAGGATCAGGTTTCATTCTGTCTCTAAGAGATTCTTTACTCCATTTAACTAGCAACCTCTTAAGTTCATATCTATCTTTACAAGCAAAAATAGCTGCAGAAGATTCAGCATAAAAAAGATAACCCTCAGGAATAACAGGCATATTTTCATCATCACTTTCATCATCGTATTCAGATTCAATAATTTCTTTTTCTCCAACCCTAGAAATTTGTTCATCTAGAAATTCACCAAGGGACACAGTAGTATCAAGCATAGAAGTAGTTTCATCATAAGTATCATGCATAGCAGAAGTGGCATCATCAATAACATGCGACATATCGGAACGAATAAGCGTATGCAGGTTTAGGTGTCGCTAGCTTTCTCATAACAGAAGGTGAATCAAGTGCGAGCTAGATGGCAGTTCCTTACCTCCCCTCGTAGTTGAGGGATAAATTTTTGTCTTAGGGTCTCTCAAGTTCTTCATAGTGTCCAGCAGATATAAATCCCAAGTGACTCAAAGAATAGAGCTATGCTCCCCGGCAACGGCGCTAGAAAAAGGTTCTTGATGACCCACAAGTATAGGGGATCGCAACAGTTTTCGAGGGTAGAGTATTCAACCCAAATTTATTGAATCGACACAAGGGGAGCCAAAGAATATTCTCAAGTATTAGCAGCTGAGTTGTCAATTCAACCACACCTGGAAACTTAATATCTGCAGCAAAGTGTTTAGTAGCAAAGTAATATGATAGTGGTGGTAACGGCAACAAAAGTAAAGATAGCAAAAGTAATTTTTTTGGTATTTTGTAGTGATTGTAACAGTGGCAACGGGAAAGTAAATAAGCGTAAACCAAGATATGGAAAGCTCGTAGGCACCGGTTCGATGATGGATAATTATGCGGATGCGGTTCGTCATGTAACGCTTATAACATAGGGTGACACAGAACTAGCTCCAATTCATCAATGTAATGTAGGCATGTATTCCGTATATAGTCATACGTGCTTATGGAAAAGAACTTGCATGACATCTTTTGTCCTACCCTCCGTGGCAGCGGGTCCTAATGGAAACTAAGGGATATTAAGGCCTCCTTTTAATAGAGAACCGGAACAAAGCATTAGCACATAGTGAATACATGAACTCCTCAAACTATGGTCATCGCCAGAAGTATCCCGATTAGTGTCACTTCGGGGTTTTTGGATCATAACACATAATAGGTGACTATAGACTTGCAAGATAGGATCAAGAAATCACATATATTCATGAAAACATAATAGGTTCAGATCTGAAATCATGGCACTCGGGCCCTAGTGACAAGCATTAAGCATAGCAAAGTCATAGCAACATCAATCTCGAACATAGTGGATACTAGGGATCAAACCCTAACAAAACTAACTCGATTACATGATAAATCTCATCCAACCCATCACCGTCCAACAAGCCTCACGATGGAATTACTCACGCATGGCGGTGAGCATCATGAAATTGGTGATGGAGGATGGTTGATGATGACGACGGCGAATCCCCTCTCCGGGCCCGAGCGGACTCGAGATCAGCCCTCTCGAGAGAGATTAGGGCTTGGCGGCTACTCTGTGTCGTAAAACGCGATGATTTCTTCTCTCTGATTTTTCTCCCGAAAGCCAATATATAGAGTTGGAGTTGGCATCGGAAGGTGTCCAGGGGCCCACGAGGTAGGGGGCGCCCAGAGGGGGGGCGCCCCACCCTCGTGGGACAGGTGTGGGCCCCTGGTCTTCATCTTTGGCGAGGATTTTTTATTATTTATTCTAAGATATTCCGTGGAGTTTCAGGTCAGAACTTTTGTTTTCTGCACATAAAACAACATCATGGCAATTCTGCTGAAAACAGCGTCAGTCCGGGTTAGTTCCATTCAAATCATACAAGTTAGAGTCCAAAATAAGGGCAAACGTGTTTGGATAAGTAGATACGACGGAGACGTATCATTCATCTTCTGGGAGTTCCTTCCGAAGGATATACGCAATATATGGCACTGTCCAGTCGGGAGTGATGACCAAAACCTCCATGATCAGGTCGACCACGGCTGGGACTTCGACTTCAGTCGGATTTGTGGCACTCTTAGGCTGCGGGGGCTCTTCCGTGAAAGGATCTTCTTGAACTGAAGGTGTATGAATGTGTTCCAAGAACACATTGCTAGGAATGGCTTCTCTCTTGGAACCTATCTTTGCCAAATCATCACCGCTTGATTTTTCGATCGGGTATATGATGGAGCTCTAACCCCTCAAACTTCTTTTCCAACTTCCTTACCGCATTGCAGTAACCAGTCATAGCTGGGCTTCTGACGTCCCGCTCCTTCATCACTTGATTGACTACCAAATCTGAGTCACCATAGACCATGAGGCGACGGACACTAAGTGAGATGGCCATACGTAACCCATATAAGAGTGCTTCATATTTTGCTTCGTTATTGGAGGAATCAAAGTGAATCTGGAGGAAATATCTGAGTTTGTCTCCTCGGGGGGATACCAGTACCACCCCAGCACCGGAACCATTCAGCATTTTGGAACCATCAAAGAACATGGTCCAGTGCTCCGAGTGGACTCGAGTCGGCAATTGCTGTTCGATCCACTCGGCGAGGAAATCTGCTATTGCATGGGACTTGATAGCTTTCTTTGCCTCAAACTTGATATCCAAGAGAAGGAGTTCAATCGCCCACTTTGCCACTCAACCAGTTGCATCTCTGTTGTTCAGAATTTCTGATAATGGAGCGCCGCTGACGACTGTAATGGAGTGGTCAGAGAAATAGTGTGCAACTTTCTTCGTGGTCATATAAATCCCATAAACAAGCTTCTGATAATGTGGATATCTTTGCTTTGATCGAGTCAACACTTCAGAAACATAATATACTGGGTGCTGAACTTTATAGGCTTTTCCTTCTTCTTCCCGCTCAACAGTAAGTACTGTACTGACGACTTGTCCAGTGGCTGTAATTTAAAGCAATAAAGGCTCTTTGCTGATTGGGGAAGCAAGCACCAGCTGGGTGGAAAGCAGGGCTTTGAGCTCTGCAAACGCTGCGTCAGCTTCAGGAGTCCACTTGAACTTGTCGGCCTTCTTCATTAGTCGGTAAAGAGGCAATGCCTTTTCAACGAGGCGAGAAATGAATCAACTTAAGGCGGCCAAACAACCAGTAAGCTTCTGGACATCGTGCACACCCACGGGGCGTTTCATTCGGAGAATGGCACCAACTTTCTCTAGATTAGCGTCGATCCCTCGTTCAGAAATGAGGAAACCGAGTAATTTTCCGCCTGGAACTCTGAATGTGCACTTTGATGGATTAATCTTGATATCATACCTTATGAGGTTGGCAAAAGTTTCAGCAAGGTCAGCCAGCAGGTCGGAACCTTTGCGTGACTTGACCACAATGTCATCCATGTATGCTTCCACATTCTGACTGATTTGAGTGAGTAAACACTTCTGAATCATCCTCATGAATGTGGCTCCAGCGTTCTTCAGGCCGAATGGCATGGTGACATAACAGAAGCATCCAAATGGAGTGATGAAAGCTGTTTTTATCTCATCGGGTCCATACAGTCGGATCTGATGATACCCGGGAGAAGCGTCCAAAAAGGACAAGCGCTCGCACCCCGCAGTCGAGTCGACTATCTGTCGATGCGGGGAGAGGAAAGTGATCTTTCGGGCAGGCCCGATTGATATGCTTGAAGTCAATGCACATGCGAAGTGTGTCGTCCTTCTTGGGGACCATGACAACATTGGCTAGCCACTCGGAGTGGTAAATCTCTCGGATAAACTCTGCTGCTAGGAGTCGAGCTACTTCTTCACCATTGCCTTTCTCTTCTGAAAGGCGGACCGTCGAAGATGTTCTTTGACTGGTTTCACTTTTGGGTCGACTCGCAAACGGTGCCCAGCCTGCCCCTTGGGAACACCTGGCATGTCAGAAGGTTTCCATGCAAAGATATCCCAGTTCTCACGGAGGAACTGGATGAGCGCTTCTTCCTATTTGGAGTCGAGCGCTGTTGAAATGTGAGTCGGAGCAGCATTGGGGTCGATTGGGTGAATATGAATCGGCTTCGTTTCACCAGACGACTGAAATGCTGAATCTGTGGCAGGCTTCTTAGCTAACAGATCACTCGGATCTGCATTTTTCTGATATTCCTGTAATTCCACTACTGCCATTTGTGCATCGGCGATCTTTGAACCTTTCTGGAAGCACTCTTCTGCCTTCTTCCGATTGCCAGTGATAGTGATCACTCCTTTGGGACCACGCATCTTGAATTTGAGGTACACGTAACATGGTCGAGCCATGAAACGTGCATAAGCCGGCCTGCCCAGAATAGCATGGTAAGCACTCGGGAAATCCACGACTTCAAACGTCAATTTTTCTTTACGGTAATTCTTGGAATCACCGAAAACCACATCGAGGGCAATCTGGCCGAGTGACTCAGCCTTCTTGCCAGGAATAACTCCGGGGAAACTCATATTGCTCTCAGTGAGTCTGGACATAGGAATGCCCATTCCCTTCAAGGTCTTTGCATACAGTATATTCAAGCCACTGCCACCATCCATCAGAACCTTAGTCAACCGAGTGCCTTCGATGACCGGGTCGACCACCAAAGCTTGCCTCCCAGGGGTGGCTATGTGCGTTGGGTGATCACACTGGTCGAACGTAATGGCAGTCTGAGACCACTTCAAATAACTGGGCGTCGCCGAAGCGACCATGTTTACTTCTCTGTTGATGACTTTCAGTCGACTTTTGCTCTCAACATCAGCAAAAATCATCAGAGTGGAATTGACGTGGGGGTAGCCATCATCGTCCTCTTCTTTATCCTCAACTTTGTCCGATTCTTTCTCCTTTTCCTTGGATTGTTTCTCTCGGAACTGCTGAATCAGGAGCCAACACTGTCGAGTGGTATGCTTAGGATAAATGAAATTACCCTCTTCATCTTTTTTGGTGTGAATATGGCACGGCAAATCCAACAAATCGTTCCCATCTTGATCTTTCACTTTCTTGGGGTTCCATGGCCCTTTGGGCTTCCCTTTAAATTTTCCTTGAGTCACGGCTAAGGCTTCACCAGGAGCAGCTGGCTCGGCTTTACGCTTCTGCTTCCGACTGTTGTTCCCTCCATCGGTTTCTTGGGCGACTGTTTTGTGCTTGCCACTCCTAAGTCGATCCTCCTCTTCACCATTGGCATACTTGGTGGCAATTTTCATCATCCGACTCAAAGACATATCTCCGGTCCAACCGAACTTCAGATTCAATTCTCGATACTTGACGCCTTCCTTGAAGGCACAAACTGCTTGGTGATCAGACACATTCTCCACCGTGTGGTGCAACGTGATCCATCTCTGGATATAATCTCTCAAACTTTCATTTGGCTTCTGCATGCAGGATTGCAGCTCTGTTAACCCTGCTGGTCGTTTGCATGTACCTTCAAAGGTCCTAACAAACACTCAGGCGAGTTCTTCCCAGCTGTATATGCTGCCAGGTGCCAATTGATTCAACCATGCCCTGGCCGAGCCCTCTAGCATCATAGGAAGGTGCTTCATGGCCACTTCATCATTGCGGCCTCCAATCTGAACAGCCACTCAGTAGTCCTCAAGCCAAGTGTTAGGCTTGGACTCACTAGTGAACTTGTTGACTCCAGTCACCAACCTGAAGTTGGGAGGAATCACCGCGGCCCTGATGGCTCTGCTGAAGCACTCTGGACCTGAGACATGCACTCTGCTACCGGTCGGGAAATCTCTATCATGACCTTCTCTGTGAGCTCTGTTTCTGTCGACCAGACCCTGAACGAGAATGGATCTCGCATCAAAGCCCGGTTCTCTGGGGTCGACTGGAATCCTTCGCCCACCACTGTGAGGGCGTCTGTCACTATGTTGTCGAGGCACGTATGACCCACTCCTTGGGAGATCATCATGATCAAGTCTGTGATCATACTGCTCACGGTTTTTGTACTGATCTCGCCGGTCTCCACGTCCCTCACGCCTCGGGGGCGATCTTAGGCTGTGAGCCGACTGGACTGTGTCTGCAACCACGGATCTGCTATGGATCCTATTCCGGGACTGAGATACTGTCGTGTTCTGCTCTCCCGCTGCCTGAAGAAGAGCCCAGATCTGCATCAAACCCCTGTCAGCCTCTGACTAGGAAGGCTGAATCGACTCCGATATTCGGGCTGCAGCTGTGAGATTCTGAATCAGAGTTCGGTATACCTGAGTTGGAGGCGGAAAAAGTTGTCGTCGACTGGATTCAGGAATCTGTTGCCGAGCACGCTCGTCGAGTGCGTGCTGGAGATTCTCCAGTCGAGTGCGCTCAGCCAAGTTTGCCAGGTGCGCCTCCTCCAAGGCCTGGGCCTCGGGGGTTTCTCCAACAATAGGAGTGTGTAGTGCATCCATATTGCAGCGGCGGAGCTCTTCCCTCTGCTGCGACGAAAGAGGCTCGGGGCGGTACTCATCATGGACGCGCGACGGATCGCCACCACCATCGCCACCGTCTCCACGGGGGAAGCCAGGAGGACTGCGTGGTCCATTGACCACCAAGACTTCCGCCGCGGGGTCACTGCTGTCACACTCGGATGCAGTCTCGACGGAGCCAGTCGAACAGGCCGTAGAGAGTTTCGTCGGGCTCGATTTCCGCGACTTGTGGGGTGGCCAACTGGCGAGCCACCGCGTGCCTCACCCACTGCTGGAGTCTCGACCGACCGGAATGCTTGCTCCGGCGAGCAGCAGGGAGTGAAGACGCTATAGGAGCTGACCGATACTGAGTTGACGGCTGCCGCAGGAGGACGCCGCGGACGCACGCGTGAAAGTGCGTTGTCCCGCGGACGGGAAGTGCCTCGACGTCGAGTGGAGCCTCTTGGGGCCAAGCGGAGTCATCGGCGACGAACACGAGCGCGCCGAGACGGATCTCGCGGCCTTCGGCCAATCCTCCGCCGAAAACCATGCTGATGGCGATCGAAAAAATTGCAACTTCTCCAACAAGTCGCTAAGACACCTGCCCCACGGTGGGCGCCAATTGTCGTGGTTCTAAGTCTGACAGTAGAATATGGGGGTAGGAATGTAGAGGCAAGATCCTAGCTATGGAGAAGTTGTACACACGAGTTTTACGAGTTCAGGCCCTTCTCAGAGGAAGTAAAAGCCCTACTTCTCGGTGCCTGGAGGCGGTCGAAAGGATTATATGTGTGTGTGTGTGTGTGTTACCGGGGGTGCGAACCCTTGTCACTGAGGAGGGGGGTGGATTATATAGAGTTCGCCAGCCCTCTCTGGCCCTCAGTTACGCAAGGTTTAAAGTACATTAAGACAGGGCATTACTGGTAACTCTAGGAATAAAGTGACATTAATGACCATTAAAGCTATGGCATAAAGGCCGACCGTTGCGGTAAGTAGTGACTTTAGATCTTCTGGCGGTCGAGTGACAGTCTCCATGGTCGAGTGACTTCAAGACTGTCGAGTAGAATGCTTCATGGTCGAGTGGATGATGATCCTTCTTCGAATGCTTCTTGATATAAAGTGATGTCCTTGGGGAGGGTATTTAGGTCCGACCCGTCACCCTACCCCAAGTACATGTCCTCATCACCTGGTTTGTTTGTGCAATTTTCGTCTCCTCAGCAACGACTCCAGAAATGGCAAGTTGACGGGAGGTGAAATTTCCATCTCACTGGCAACGACGTCAGAAATTCTTCTACTACTTGTGATAGTGTTGGTATTTCCTCGAAGAGGAAGGGTGAGGTGGTGTAGTATCATATAGTATTTCCCTCGCTTAAGAACCAAAGTTTATTGAACCAATAGGAGACGACACACAAACAACGTTGATAGTACCTGCGCACACACACATAAACAAATGGTTGCACCCAACAAAGGCAATGGGGTGTCACTCCCCTTGTTCTTGCCAGTTGCAAGTATTAAATCTGGTAGTGGTAGATATAATAAATAAAAGTAAGAGAAAACAACAACGAATTGTAAGATTTGTTTTAATATGGAGTGAATGAACCCGGTGTCCATGGCGTTCACTAGAGGCATCTCTCTCATAAATAACATCGGTGGGTAAACAATTACTGTTAGGCAATTTATAGAAAAGCACATAGTTATGATGATCATCCATGGCATAATTAATATATAGGCATCACTTTCGTGGCAAGTTGACCGTTCAACTCACTGACATCTACTACTATTACTCCACCCCAAGACCGCTATCTAGCATGCATCTCAAAGTATTAAGTTCATGACAAACAGAGTAACGCATTAAGAAAGATGACATAATGTAGATAGAATAAGACCATGAAATATGTTCAAACCCCATCATTTTACCCTTTGTAGCAATAATACAAATACGTGCCTTGTAACTCCTCCTGTCATGGAGTAAGGACATCGCAAGATTGAACCTAGTACTATGCACCACTTCATCTGAAGATCTAACCATCAACTTGGCCAGAGAAATCTCATAGATCAAAAATCATACATAGATATAAAATTACACAAAAATAAATCTCAGGAAAGACTCAAATACATTCTATGAATAATCTGATCGTAAACCCACAATTCATTGGATCCCAACAAACACACCGCAAAAGTTTATAACTGATTGATCTCAGATGAGATCATTGTATTGAAGAGAGAGAGAGAGAGGGCCATCTAGCTACTTCTATGGACCCGTATCCTATGGGAACTACTCACACATCATCATGGAGGCAGCAAGGTTGATGAAGATTGCCTCCTGAATGGTTTACTCCTCCGGGAGAGTACTGGAAAAGGCCTCCAGATGGGATCGCGGAAGAATAGAAGCTTGCGCCGATGGAAGAATTGTTTCAGGACCTCTCCTGAGGGTTTTTGGATAAATGGGAATTTTTAGCGCTGGAATCAGGTCAAATAGAGGCAGAGGGGACACATAAGGCACTTGGGCGCGCCCTACCCCACAGGGTGCTCCCCTGCCTTGTGGATCCCTCGTGCATCGTCTGGTCCCCTTCCGAAGCTTCTAGGGTCTCTTTTGGTCCAGAAAAAATAATCTAAAAGTTTTGTCGTGTTTGGACTTTGTTTGGAATGGATTTCCTGGAAAACCAAAAACATGCAGAAAACAACAACTGGCACTGGACATTGAGTTAATAGTTTAGTCCATAAAAATAATATAAAATGGCATATAAAGTAAATAAAAGTGTTAATATAATATCATGAAACAATAAAAAATTATTGATACGTTGAAGACGTATAAGACATGTATTGAGAAATAAATAAATGAATATATGGGGAGATGCATCTTCCCCTTTATATAGGGGAAGATGGGTTGTTGTTTTTTGTGGTCACAGAAAAAATGGGAATATGGAATCTGCTAAAGTGTATTATTCGTGCCAACTTCTCCTATACCAGGAAGCTTTTGGGGGAAAGGGAAGCTGCTAGAGATGTCGCAGAAAGTTATAATTTTTATGGGATTCAACTTTTTCTCATCTAGGAGATCCCTAAAAACTAATCCAAAAAATGTGTAAACACAAACTTTGTCACACAGATTCATTTGACAAATAATAGTAGAACAGTTCATACCTAACACACTATACCACTACATCAACTTTGAGCTAGCTAAAACATAAGCACATACTAGATAGATGATAAACTCAACCCCTCACTAGAGTGGATGTTTATCACCCCATTCCGGAGGGACCGACCATGTCATCATTGGTGGTAGTCGGTTCCACGGCATCGAGGCAAACCCACTAGCCTGCCTTTCCTCATCCTTGTAAGTGATTCCACGTTTGATGTGCTCGCAGAACTCCGCAAACTCGACGTCGCAGTGAATGTGCTCACGACACCCGCTCGATCAGGTAGACAATAGATGGATCGTCGACATCAGATGACCCCCCCCCCTGTCTGATAACAACCTTGCTGAATTACGGTAAGTTTGGAACATGACCAGGCAGTCTGAAATCATCATACGCGCGGGTGTGCCGGACAGTATCACCTGGAAGACCACTCCATCAGGTATCTACATGGCGGCAGCGGCCTACGGGATGCAATTTGCAGGCCGGACCAAATCTCAGTTTGCAACTTTATTTTGTCAGGCCTGGGCTCCTCCAAAATTCAAGTTCTTTGTTTGGCTGCTGTTGCAAGATAGACTATGGTGCGCGGATAGGCTTCAGCATAGAGACTGGCCAAATGCCTACTTCTGTCAGTTGTGCGTTAGAAGCCTGGAAATATCTACACACTTACTGTGGCAATGCCCAGAAGCACAAAAGGTATGGTGTAGAGCGGCCAGATGGACTGGATGTGCTAGTCTGGACCCGATCCCTTGGCCTGAAGCGGCGCGCTCGGAGGAATACTGGACTTCAATCCTCTTTTCCACCCCCGCTGAGCACCAGAAGGGCGTGAGGTCTCTCACAATCCTAATCGCGTGGGAGCTATGGATCAAGAGAAACAACAGAGTTTTCCAGGGAAATACGACCACAACTGTGGGGATTATTCAAGGCGTCAGGCGAGCGATTGAGTCCTGGATACTAGCCGGAGCCAAATGTCTGCAGTACCCCTTTGGGGATCCTCCGTGAAACATCGATAGTTTCTTCTCCTCCCATTTTTCTGTTTTCTCTGCCTTTTTTTCCTTTAGACCATGCCCATGGTCTCCGTAAATACTGCTCCCTATCTATGATAATGCAAAGGCCAACAATTGCTGGTAGTTTCAAAAAAAATGCTAGGATTATGGTATCCAAAGGGCTCAGAGTTTGATCTAGTTGGATTCTTAGATGCTGATTATGCTGGTGACAAGGTTGATCAAAAGTCCACATCAGGCACATGTCACTTTCTTGGACGATCTCTTGTCTGTTGGTCTTCAAAGAAGTAGAATTGTGTATCACTATCCACTGCTGAAGCTGCATATATTGCTGCTCGATCTTGTTGCGCTCAACTTCTCTGGATGAAGCAAACTCTCAAGGACTATGGCATCAACATGAAGAATGTGCCCGTCTACTGTGACAATGAAAGCGCCATCAAGATTTCTCACAATCCAATTCAGCATTCGAAGACAAAGCACATTAAGATCCATCATGACTTTCTCAGGGACCATGTGTTGAAGCAAGACATTGATATCATTCACGTCAACACTGAAGAGCAATTGGCAGATATCTTCATAAAGCCCTTGGATTAGAAAAGGTTTTGCAAAATGCGGTGTGAGCTAAATATCTTAGAAATCCTCGAATGTCATATGAATGGACACACATCCTAACGGTTATGCATATTGACGACTTAGGTGCACAACACACAAAGTAACATATGTCTTCAATTCATGAAGACATACACTCTGAGTGTGAATAATTAATGTGGAAATTGACTTCAGAGCGCCACGATAATTGTGCGCCATGTCTGGGTCTAATACTTCCTATACGGTGGGTAACGCCACCACCAATCTTTCTTGGAAGCTTTCCATTTGACGTCACACATGATTATCTTCAACATTGTTTTATCTTCATGGTTTATCTTCACATTGTTTGATTTGAACTTAGTTGCCTATATATATATATATATATATATATATATATATATATATATATATATATATATATATGGTGGGTCTATTATGATAACACCCCTTAAGAGTCTTATTCTGCACACATTACGCTTATTCTGCTAACATCGTTGACACTGCAGCACCGGCTGTAACCAAACCGCACGCAAGCAGTAAAAAACCCCCACTCACCACCCCATCTCCTGTGCACCCCACCCCGCCCACCCATCACCCACCTTTTCTCCCCTACGTCCCACCACCTCCCAGCGCCGCCGACGACCACCTCCCAACGTGCGGCCAACCACCACCTCCTGAAGCGCGGCCGACCACCACCTACCGGCGCGCCACCCAGCCACCACCTCCCTCCATGCCGCCTGGCTACCACCTCCCATTTCCCGCCAATGGCTGATCTCCGCCCCCACCCTGGCGCCGCTTGCTGCCAGCTGCCGGATCCGGGATGGCAACGGCGTACTGATGAGTTGCCCACCGCCCCCCTGATCTGCCTTCTTCCAGAGGCCCGGTGAGGCGCTCCCACAACAAGCCCTCCCCGCCACCTCCCTCCTGCGGCGGCCAACCCGACCGCGGCCTACCCACACCACTCCTACCGCAACCCCGAGCCATCCACCTCGATATCAAAGGGCACTGCGCCACCTAACCCCAACCGCGAGATCCGGGCCGACAACTGGTCCATGGCGGCCTCCTAGGCTGTGGATCTCTACGGGCGCGGCGGTTGCCCATGCTCCTGTCCTCGGTGTTGTGCACCTCCTTCCCTCGGCGTCGACTGGATCCATCCACCCCCCCTGTCAGATCTGAGCCTCCTCACTGCCGGATCCCTTTCCTCTTGTTCAACACAAATTGAGGCCGACGAGAAGGAGCTAACCACTGGATCCATTGATCCCAGGGGCATCCCCACACCTGCATGCAGTTCAGTCCCCCAGTGATGTAGTGTGTCATCACGCCGTACTGAAGCTCCACATCACTGCGTCTGCGGTGCACCATAGTTACTGCTGCAGCTCGGCACCTTACCCCTGTGCAGTTCGGCCCATGAGGTCAACGGCTTCCGGTGACTTCAACTCTGCACACCGGCGCACAGTTTTGCCAACGGGCGAGTGTAGCTCGACCAACGGGAGCGTGCAGTTCGGCCCATGGCTTTTCGGCGAACTCGCGTGTGCACGTGCAGTTCCCTAGACTCTGCACACGACGTCATTTTTTATTGAGAGGTTCACTGTATGTTGGAGATGTTCTCTCCGCGCGGGTCCTTTTTTCAGTAGTTAGCTTCTTTCACGAGTGAACTCTTTTAACACTTTTTTGCTTAAATCTGGTCCAGGCAGTTCGTTTGGTATGTTAGAGAGGTTCATTTTCATGAAAAAAGGTTGATATAGCCCACTACGAGGAATACCGTGGTCCACTTAAGTCAAATGTATTTTTTTGTCAAACTAGATGCAGTCCGTTCGAGCCTTTGCTTGCGATTCTTGTGACTTGTGTATGAATTTCTTTTTTCTTTTATTTGTATATAAAGAAATTCATCTCGTCGGGCACACAAGTAGCCTATTTTATTTCGAATATGCAGTCCAGTGGCATGGTATACTTTGCAGGTGTAGTACGCCGCTGGGGTGGGATCTAGTGCAGCTCGTCTACTCCTCAAATTGCGGTTCGGTGGTGGCGATGTCGATTGTGTGTATGTATTTGTGTGGTTGTGTAAAAAATAATGAATGGGTATATATATATTGTGAAGCTCACTTTGTTCTCCCATGTGGTTCACTATAAAACTCCTCTGATGGTTCACTATATAATACAACACCTGCAGTGCGTTTGTTTCACTTTTGAGAGTGATGCTGTTCACTTGCGCACATGTTGGAACTGCGGAAAAAAACAACGAAACAACAACATAGTAATGCGGTTCACTACGATATATGTCGCGCTTCACTTGGCCCTGTCTCTGCGGTCCACTCTTGTTCATAAAAAAATTGAGAAAAAGACAACAAAAACTCATCTGAGAAAAAATTACGTTCTAGAAAAGAAATCATGAAGTTCACTTGACCATCTAATGCAGTGCGGTTTTCAGTCTAAAGTAGTGCGGTTTTCTGTCTGATGAAGTACATACGACGATTTGGTGTCGCGAAAAAACAGTGTCCGCATTTCGTTAAAATCAAAATTGCTCTTAAACCGTAAGGAGTCGGATAGAGTGTTCTACATGAAAAAGTTGCGCCTCATCAATATCTTTCCAACGGCGTATATTTTTGATCGATTCGACCAGCGGTTTGTAAATATTTCGTGAAAAACGGCCGCTCCCTCTCGTCGTCAGCCGCACGATTTTCAAAATTAACTAAAAATCGTAAGGAATCTCAAAAACATTTCAACATATGAAA
Organism: Aegilops bicornis; assembly: GCA_021605145.1. Classification (NCBI taxonomy): domain Eukaryota; kingdom Viridiplantae; phylum Streptophyta; class Magnoliopsida; order Poales; family Poaceae; genus Aegilops; species Aegilops bicornis. The sequence goes on from CM038672.1 coordinate 167,087,713, forward strand.
GTTTCGCCTCGTCCATAGCTTTCCAAGGGAGTATCATACGCCTCATTTCAACAAACGATTCAAAAACTGGAGCAAACACAGTACCAAAAATTGAAAAAAAATCAAAAAAACTGAATTCCGTGATTTAGTAAATTTAAAACTGCTCTTAAACCGTAATGAACTAAAGAAAATAATAGATATTAAAAATATGCGCCTCGATGATATATTTCCAATGGTGTATCATTTGCTTCATTCCGACAAGCGATTTAGAAAAAAGAAAAAAGCGCTCGCTGCCATTCGTCCTGAGCCTCACCGTTTTTGAAACTGCTCTTAAACTATGATGTATCACGAAAAGTGTTCAACATGGCGAAGTTGCGCCTAATCCATAGCTTCTCAACGGTATATTTCACACGTTGTTCCGCTAAACGGTTAAAAACAAGAGCGAAAAAGGTACCGAAAAAACACCGTCTACAGTTTTTTCCGACACGAAGTTCACTAGTCTCTGTATTGCAGTACCTTTGCTACTGATAGTGCAGTGCCCTCGCGTTGAGCGTGCAGTGCGGAAGTGTTATCATAATAGTTATTCTACTAATATTAGCAGGATTGACCGGCTATATAAACACTATTCTGATCATGGGATATATAGCCGGTCTATTCTGATCGGCTATATAAACACTATTCTGATCATGGGATCAGAATATTATTCTGATCACAACCTGAACTTCCTGAGTTACACAACCTGAACTCCCCTCTATAGGAACTCGACCTTCAGGCTATCTTCGCAACCGTGTCTCCTCGCGCGAATTATTCGGGTTAGTCGTGTTCTATGTGATGTAACTGTAATCTGCAAATGGTTTTTACCAACTAAATGCCTGTTTTCAATAGGAATCTCGCTCATCGGCGGATTTTGCTTTGGATCGTGATGAACATGCGCCTGTTGCAATTTTACTGCCTGAGTTGTTCAACCTGAACTTCCCCTAGTGCTAGGTTGAACTTCGGTAAACATTGCCCAAATGGGGCTTGCGATATACTGTTGGAAAGCTAGGGACACGAGTATCATGACCCAAGTTAAATTTTTGGCAAAATGTAAGCGGTTTAAGAGCAGTTTTGAAAACCATTTTTTCTTCATATAAAAAACGTGAATTGTATTTTTGATCGCATTTTTAAACCGTTTGTCGGAATGAGGCAAATAATATGGCGTTGGAAAGCTGCTGTAAAACCGCTCCTTCCACATGTTGAAAGTTTTCTCTAATTCCCTGTGGTTAAATAGTAATTTTGAAAATCGTAAAATTTCACAAACCGAACAACCGGTCTTTTATTTTTGGCGCCATTTGAAAACGGCTAATCCGTTCGAGGCAAATGATGTGGTGTTGGAAAGCTTATGAAAATGGAACTTTTTCATGTTGAAAGTTTTTTTTGTAATTTTGAACAATTTAAAAGTAATTTAGAAAATGGTACAAGTTCCACCGAGATCATATTTTCGAGCTAATTTTTTATGTGTACGTCCGAATGCAGCAAATGATATGGCATTGGAAAGCTTGAGGAAATGCGAAACTTTTTGGTATATATTGGTTTTCCCAATTCCTTACGGTTTTCAGTCAATTTTGAAAATGACTAAAAATGTTTTTTGGCCGTAATTTCTACAAACTTTATCGGAATGGGGCAAATAATATAACATTGAAGAGCTACGAAAAATGTGAAACTTTTTCTTGTAGATGGTTTTCTCTGATTCCTTGTTGTTTTCAAGTAATTTCAAAAACGGCGAGATCATGCATTCTGCCTTTATCGCGAAACAGATTCTTCAAAAATGCACCGCGTGAGGAACTTGAACTTCTCGGCATGTCTACTTGAACTTCGCTCTGTTTTTCATGTTCTTTTTTTGCTCATAGCTGTCCATCCACTCACTGGAATTGAGCAAGTTATATACTGATGGAAGCTGTTGTAAACACGCAACTTTCCCGTGTTGATTATTTTTTTCATACTCGCGACGTCTTTAAAAGTTTTTCATCTGAAATTTATTCCGTGTAGTAGTTGAACTTCCTACTGTTTTCACGTTGAACTTCCGTGACGTATTTTCGTTTGTCATTTTCTCATCCATTCGTTAGTGTTACCCAAATATTATTCCTTTTGTACAAATCTCTTTCACAATATTTTTTTTTAACTTTCTCTGACCGAGGACTTGAACTTATAACAACAAAATATTTTGACCTTGCCTTTTAATTCATTTTGTACAAATTCTAAACTTTTTGCTTTTTTATCTTTGAACTTTCTGGATCCTTTGTACGTGAAACCTCCTCAATTATTCTTTGAATGTCTCACATTTCTTTTCTAAATTTCCAAAAAAAAATGGTTTTTTGTAACCGTAAAACTTTTCATTTGTGAACTTTTCATTTTTCTGCCATGAACTTGCCCACATTTTTAAACAAAACATGATAACATCAGCTTACAAAAATCTAAATAAGTTCACAAAGGGAACATCTCTCAAGAAACTAGCCTTGAACACATCAGTGTGTAGAAAGTACATCTCTCAGGAAACTAGCCTTGAACACACTCGTAGTGTGAACCTCGCCGATTTAACAAATGAACTTATAACAAACACTACAATCCTTTTCTATTTTATGTAACCAAACTCCCAAACTTTTACAAAGACAATGTGAACCTCCTGGCTTTAACAATTTGAACTTCAAAACAAACACTAAAATCATAAAGTATGAACACTTTCCTTTTTTATATACCAAATTCACAAACTTTCGTAGCGGCAATGTGTGAACCTCATGGCTTTAATAATTTAACTTTAAAACAAACACCATAATCTTACAATATGAATGCTCAAATAACACAAATGCTTTATTTACTGTTAGAGAACTTTCTTTGGACATTTGGACTTTCTCAGTTCTGATTTTTGGAACTCTCCATGTAGCTATACATGCACTTTTTTTACGTGGGCGACCAGTGTGTAGGAGCGCTCGTTGACGACCACACACGCTGAGTCCTTTTTCTTATGCTGCAATTTAGAGCAAGCGCCAATTAAAGCTCATTGCAAGGGCATTCTAGCATTAAATATATCAATCAAACAAGTAAAAGTCTTGAAACCCAAGATAATATAAATAATGTGTAAAATAAGACAACAATCAACACAAGCTAGTGAAGGTTTATTATTACGGTCCTACACAAATCCAGTTTAGTAGCCAACCTCAACATAAAATGAAAGAGTCTGAACTTTGAACTTCTGTGGAACAAAATATGAAGAATCTTGGATTGAAGAAATAAAACTAAAGGAGCAAAACCATGAATTGTAACTAAGTTTGTATTTTTCAGTCAAGAAAAATGGCACCTTGGCAGGAATGCTTTATTAGAACAATGATAAATATAAAAAGAACAGTGCCTCTAATTTTTGGAACTCTCCCTGTAGCTACACATGAACTGCGCAACACAAGATTTCTCTTTGTGGGCGACCATGTAGGAGGAGAGCTCGTCGACGAACTAGTATGGACTTTGAACTTCTCTCGAGCCTTCTTGCTGAACGGACAAGACAAGATGATGCAGAGAGCAAGATATAACTCGTACATCTATCTTAATACATAAACATGGAGGTACAAAAATTAGGCCTACACGTACTAGCACAAACAAACAATGCACAACTACAGTTTAAATATGTACACCAAAACTAATTATGTACTCCTAGTAGTTGACTGCACCATCCAACTAACTGAACCGAGGGGGAGCTTCACATTAAGCTAGATAGCTTCAGATCAAGCTAATTTTGTGGTCCACAAGACCAACTCCACTAGAGGCTGAATGCAAAATAATTTGGTTCTTTCGTGCACTAAGCAGCATCACCGAATCCCCAACTCAGTGAAATCATCACCTATCAAAGGAACATCAGAATTCATATTGAATGTGTCACAAAAGATGAACTGGTGCATCTCTTTTTTTGCTTCTGCACCGATGTAATAAGTTCAGTATGAGATGAATTTGTGTACATATAATAATATGAATGAGTGAGACAAGAAAGAGAGCAGTAAAAGGATTTTGTATTTTCACCTTGAGATGATATCACTTTCTGGAGGTCTTGATGGAAAATGCCGGTGTAGGTACCACACAGCCACCAACTAAACACCAGCCACATATCCTAGAGATAGATGCTTCTAAAGCCTAAACAAAATCAATTATTTTGATTTTTCAATGCAAATAAAAGATGCTTGTGGCCTCTGCACCAAAACTGTAATAGCAAGCACCTTAAGTTAATTGACAAAAGAAGTACCTTAATTCACAAAAGAGGGAGTCTGTCCAACCTATTGAAATTGTTTAACATGGCAGTCTGGAAACTCTGCCTTTGGAGTCTGTCCAACCTATTCACAAAATTTTCATCTGAAATTCATTCAGTGTAGTAGTTGAACTTCCTGCTGTTTTCACGTTGAACTTCTGTGATGTATTTTCATTTGGAATTTTCTCATCCATTCGTCAATGTAACACAAATGATATTCCTTTTGTACAAACCTCTCTCACAATATTTTTTTGAACTTTCTCCGATCGAGGACTTGAACTTATAACAACAAAAAAATTGGACCTTGCCTCTTAATTCAATTTTCTCATATTAAACACACACCATGTAATACATGAACCTTTTCCATTTTTATAATTTGAATTTTTTATTTCCTTTTTGAAACCAAATTGCTCCCAAATAATAACTAAACTTCTTTCTGGATTGAGAGAATTGTTTTAAAACACAAAAAACATATTTTTGCGGATTTTTCGGAGTCCGTTTACTTACCGTATCACGTACCTCCTTATTTTCACGAATCTGGAGTGTTCCGGAAGGACTCTTTTATGTGTTCTTCCGGTGTCAAAGTTTGGATAATATTAGATGATGCCCCGCACATTGTTGCGGGATTTTGTAGTGCTATATATGAGGAGGATAAGTTGGCAAGCAAGAAAACTATTAATTTATTAGATAGTCCGAGAAACAGAGTGATATAATTGATAATAGAGGGTTTTTTCTATACATGGATGTCACAGTTCATCTAAAGAAATCTTATTGAAGAAGCGAGCAAGCACATACCAAGATTTCGGTAGCACAACATTGGCGACTTTTCTTTCCAAGAACTCAATAGTTCTGACAGAATAATCCCAGATGCTCCACCTCAAGAGAGTCAAGAGACACCTTCGCCTACTAATAAAAACAACATGTTTCTTAAATTTGTAACTGGAAGTTTGCTCCCAGTAGTATTAATATAAAAATTGATACAAAATCTAGTTCAACCTTAAATAATTCTTGAGAGAATCGTAGTTGCACTTAGCCAATGATTGCAGACAGTGAACCATAGCATATGCTGAAGTCTATTCTATATAAACATGACTTCATCCTGTTGCAACAATTAATGCCCAGGATGAGAATGGATAATGTATCAGCAAGAACTTTGACCATAAAGCATTGGCAAAAAAATATAAACATAAAGAATACTCCTTTTGCATATAGAAATGATAGATAAAGAAAATAAATTGAACAAAGCATTTTTGTTTGAATGGCATGGTGTTGGGTGAAAATGAAACAATGACCAATATTACCTATATTCGCTGAACGGGATGTGTTCCTTGCAATATAGACTAATGGTAAATTTTGAGCCAGTATAGCCTGCCCTGTCTCAGATCTTAAGATGTTCTATGTCCCTGTCACCAAAAGCATCAATGCTAAATCTGAACTACAGTATATACATGGAACTTGATAGTTAGAATAGGAAGAGGTTGATCTAAGTAAATGTTAGTTTGTCAACGGTATCAAACAATAGGTGACTGAGTTCTTGCAGGATTTATGGTTTTTAGGTTGGTACTGTTTCTAATTCACAATACAGATTCGCCCTGCGTAAGTTGTAAATAACATGGGAAACATTTCGAGATTATCTATGAGCAAGATGAGAAATAGAGCAGTAAATAACTAAAAGGACTTGGGAGCTCAGAAAGACTGAAAATTACCGACTTCGGAGGCCTAGATGGATCAAAAATCATAAGCTATAATGCATACAATACCAAATCTGCAAGAAAATCACATAATGTATAAATATTGAGGGAAATCAGGGCAAAACCGGCATTGTTTCTCTCCGCAAAGACTATTTAATCCTGCAAATAAATTAGATCAGATGAGTAGTGAAGGGTCATCATAGATTCATAGCAGTCGATAGAGAGACTCTCACTGGCGTGGCATACCAGTATAAGGTCACCACCGGGATCATTGCACAATCCATGAAACCTCCATAGAAATCTGCAGAGTGGCTGAAGTAGTGATCTGGGTACGTTTGCTGTGACCTTTTTATGAGAGAGGAATACTGAAAATATATCGCCAAATACTGAAAAGTAGAGTACGTAACCTTGAACTTCAGAGATGTCGCTCGCTATATTCAGAAGTTAGCCACAAATCCATCACCAAAACAAAGGATAAGGACTTCTTGCCGAGATGTAGCAGGTCAACTTGCAAAAGGATGTCGCTAAAACAATCTCGTCTACGAATCAGCCAGGGCGGCACCTATGAGAGGAGGTGGATCCAACGCTACTCCAAGTTATGTATGTGAACGGAGGTCCTGCCCGGCGTCACTACCAGCCCGGTCACATGGATGGGAACCTGCCCAACACGGTGTCAACTCCATGGCTGAGCCCAGCATCACCACCAGAGCGTCGGTCCAGGTCAGAAATAAAGCCAGGTACGGACCTCCAGCGGCTTCACCTTGGCTGAAACAGAGACACAGAAGGGAGAGGAGGACCAGGTGTCGACAAGGCATGCGCCAGAGGGGAATCCCGATGAGGCTCGGAGACAAGGCGGACCATCGGTATGCCGGAGGATGGCGCATGCACCACAGGGGAATCCTGATGGCGCAGAGACGAGGCGAATCGGCGGTGACGCTGGAGGAACTCCCTCAAGCAGAGATTGATCCGAGCTGCCACGATCTAATGTAGATGTAGATGGGGGGAAATTGAAGGATAGCCTGATGGGTTGCGAATTGCAAGGTCCTGAACCGATGGGAGAGACACAGTCGTTTTGTCTTCTGTTTTAGGTAGATTTTGTTTTTTTAAGGAAAATGACGAGGTGGGATTGCATACACTACAAAAAAAAGACACATCCGTGACATTTTGGGCCGAACAATTTTTTTTCTGTCATACATATGACACTTCTATGACGATAATTATGACAAAACCCGGTATCATCATAGATGTGGTGGGCTCCTACTTCTATGAAAAAAGGTCATGACAGAAAATGGGCTTTTCGTATTGGGCGGGCCGGAGGCCTTGTTGCATGACATTCTTTGGGCCGTCCATGACGGAAAAACCGTGATAGAAGCGAGGGAGAAAAATTTGAGGAGTTCCCTTACGGTGGGGAGGTCGGGGCGGCGATGCGCGTTTCTCTCATACACGTCGCTGCGTGTGCGAGGGTATCGCTCTAATCGAACCCGGCGAGGCGTTGGGCTCTAATCGAACCCGGCGATTACCGCAGTTACGCGTTCATCGAACCCGGCGATCGATCGATGGTCATGCCCGAACCCGATCGGCGATTCGCCGCTCTTCTGCTAAGCGAAGTCGATCGATCTTGCCTTTGGGATGAGCGATTGGCGTTGCCGGGGAGGGGGTTGGGTGAACAATGAGCGGTGGCGTTTGCCTATGAACAGGACCCGTGGCGTCTTTGGAGGCTGGATGAACGATGAAGCGGTGGAGGGTGCCCGTGGAGGGTAGTTGAGCAGGACCCGTGGTGTGGAGGGCTGGATGAGCGATGAAGCGGTGGAGGGTGGTTGAGCGATGGCCGGTGGAGTAGCGCGCGGTGGAGGCTGGATGAACAGGAGCCCGCGAAGGCTGGAGGAGCTCGACGGTAGGCCGTGGAGGCTGGAGGAGGTCGACCGTGGAGATGAGCAGTATCCCACGGAGTCCCGTTTTGCGGTACGCCACACCCCTCCCGATGAATGGGACCCCCGTTTCGACTGTAGTAGGTCCGTTTCGTCCATTTTGCGGTACGCCGCACCCCTCTCGATCAACGGGACCCCCGTTTCGACCGTAGGAGGTCCGTTTCCTCCGTTTTGCGGTACGCCACACCCCTCCCGATCAACAGGACCCGTTAGAGCGTGGGAGGTCCGTTTCCTCCGTTGTCTTGATGCGTCGAGCCTCGTTTCCATCGCCTGTTTCATCCAAGCCCTCCCGATGAACACGACCACGCATTCCGTTCCGACCCAGCCGGTTGGCTCCCACGCGTTCCGTTGCCTCCCGATGAACATGATGCATTCCGTTGCCTCCCCGTGAACACGACGCATATCGTTGCCTCCCCATGAACACGACGACGACGCTGTTTCTCCGTTCCGACCCAGCCATGTACACGATCCCTCGCCGTTCGTATGCGCGAGTAGGCGTTCGAGACCCCGCCCGTATGTACACATACGTGGCCGTATTTTCTTTCTTGCACCACGGCGTATGCGTGCGTGTACATGCTACGTCGGCGCATCTACATCCACCGGTATATATATGCGTACACATTCGCGACCGAATGACAACGCTATATGCGCTTCGACCAGGTGGGTCGGTATCGAGCACTTCCTTGCCTGCGAAGATGTAGCTGGTGGGTCCCAGCAGTCAGGGGCGAATCGTTTTGGTTTTTTTGCCCGGACGCGCTGGTGGGTCCCAGCAGTCAGAGTGGCGAATCGTTTTTTTCCCGGACGCACTTCCTTGCGTGCGAAGGTGTAAGTAGTGGGTCCCGGTGATCGGGAGAAGCGTTTTTTCGCGAAATACGGTGGCCCGTCCGATGGGTCCCTATTTGTCGGTGGAGGAATCATTATTTTCCGGCGTAATAAGGAGGCACTTTCTTCTTTGCGGCCGTGGACCCGGTATTAGCCTCTCCACGTCTGATCCACGTCCGATGAAAGTCGTTCCTTGACCACGTTGACCACGCCGCGCCGAGAGCATCGAGGCGATGGGCGGCAGCGAGGCCTAGGAAGGGACAACGCGAAGCCGGTGAAAACGCCGGCGATGGATGCCCACGCAGAGAGGAGTATGAGGGTTCACTTGTTGACTGCGGTATGAAATTGCCGTCGCCCTTGAGCGAGCTAGCGGTGGGAATAGTAGAGGCGGTGAGGCCTCATGGCAACCTGACCCGACCCACGGGAGGCGGGAAGCGGGCGGCACGACCGGGCGCTGCTTTGGGCGGCTAGAGCAAGAAGACCGAGAGGTTGAAGAAGCACTACGGCCGTTGGATGGACATTGTATGGTCACTTTGGAGCTAGAATCGTTCATATTGACTAAGTTGACAAAGCCCTCCGTCCCGTCAACTTAGTAGGCCCTAAGTCAGCCACCCACCAAGGTGGGTCCCGGCTAACAAGGGAGTATTCATTTTTTGTGCGTAATAGAGAGGCACTTCCGGTGGGTCCGAGCCGACAATGAGGAACATTTTAAGTGAAATCTGGTGGCCCGTCCGGTGGGTCCCCAACGGTCGAGAAGCGTTTTTTCGCGAAATAAGGTGGCCCGTCTGGTGGATCCTATTTGTCGGTGGAGGAATAATTATTTTGCAGCGTAATAAGGAGGCACTTCCTTGCGGCCGCCGTGGACCCAATTGTCGACCTCTCCACGTCTGATACTCTTCCGATGGAAGTCGATTAGATTGACCACGTTTACCACGCCACGCCGAGAGCACCGAGGCGGTGGGCGACGGCGATGCCTAGGAAGGGGCGACACGGAGCAGGGAAGACGCATCGGTGGAAGCCCACACGGAGAGAATCACGAGGGTTCACTGGTTCGGCTACGGTGTGAGGCTACCGTCGTCACAGAATAACATGGGGTGTGGGTGAGTGGAGGGATGGCACGGCGGTGATGGGAGTAGTATGGGGCGGTGAGGCCTCCAGCGGTAGCACAACCCGGCCACGGGAGGCGGGAAGCGGCGGCACGACCGGTCTTTGCTGGTACCGGACCAAGAAGACCGAAGGTTGAAGAAGCACTACGGCCGTTGGATGGACATCGTGCGGTCGATTGAAGCTAGAATCGTTTATATTGACTAAGTTGACAAAGCCCTTGATGCGCTCCAACTTAGTAGGCCTGAGTCGACCTCCGAAGCGGTGTGCCCCGGATATGCAGGGGAGGAATCATGTTTTGGCGGCGAAGCTAAGAATATCCGAGATTGAAGAAGAAGCACGACATCCGTTGGACGGACATCCAACGGCCACTCTTGCTAGAACCGTGTGTTGACTATAATAAGTTGACAAAGCCTTGCATACGCGTCAACTTATTTTTTTAGGGGACGCGTCACTTAGTAGGCCCACAAGTGTGTGGCAGAGAACTTATAGCCCATTTACGTTTTGTAAGAATGTACATCCCATTTTTTATTTCTAATGGAATTTACAACCCAATTACAGTTTGTTAAAAGTACAGCCAATTTTCTAGCTAGGACAATGATTAATAATTTCAACCAACCGTTGAAGACAGAATTCTATAAAATTTCCCACATTTTGATGGGATCCGAAATATTTTTATACCGAAATTTCTAGTTAGATTAAATACAAATTTGTATTACGTAAAAATCCAACGAAACATTGCGCGCGCAACAATGAAAATTTAAGATTTTCAAAATCCATAAATAATATTTTATAAACTAATTTCGTGTTTGGTGCATTTTTTTATAATTCTTGCCAGTTTTTATAATTACATCCCATTTATTATTTTTTAAAGCCCATTTTCCTGTTAAGCCTAATGCATCCCTCTTATGAAAGATTTGCAGCCCAGTGAGCAGAGAATAACAAGTTGACCTTGCACAGGTATTCCTCAAAAAGGCGTATAGCTGGGCTAGCCATTTTCATCTTGAAACAATTAGTATCTGGGCTGGATATCGGCACAGGCTAGACGGGCCATAGCCCTTGATTAATACCTGCTCTCCTCACGAACAACAACGAAATCATCGCCAAGAAAAACTTCTGCGGTGCTCATGCCTCAAAAACACAAATCTTTGCTCGAGCTGCTTGGTCCCGGTATCGGCCGCACCTTGTGCAATTCTCTCGTTTATATTGACTACATAGGTTGACAATGGTGTGGGACCGTGATGTTAGGAAACCAGGAGAAATAAAAAAAAATATAGTTGTACATAATAAGGAGGCACTTGCGTACGTACGGCTATGGCCCTAGTGGGTCCCTAGTGTCATCCAGTCAAAATAAAGTCATCTCCTGAATCCTCATGTTCGTTGACCATGTTAACAATGCTCGGCGCCACGGCAGGCGCAACAACTCAAGGAAAGCGGAGAGGGCCTCGCGGGCCCCTACGGAGGTCTCTGATACAACGCCCATGCGCTCATTCAGGAAGCCGGGATCATCGGACACCTATGAGCACCTTCGAGAAACCGAGGCGGCATGAAAGCGGTAAGGCGGCGCTTGGGAGCTGGTTTATTTTAAACCTGTGTTAACATACAAGTGTAATTTACTCGTCGCCGGAAACAACGCGTAAAATACAGGCGTAATGAAACCGAGGGCCCGAGGTGCAGTAAGTAAAACCGGCGGATTCTGGCGTGTAATTTGAGAGACCAGTGTATATTTTACGAGCACTGCTATATGGACGACATTACCAGACGATACATGCACGGCGTGCGTATCATGTCATCCATGGGCAAGGCTGAAACAATAGCTAACGGCTGGATTAGCAATCGTCCGAGTGTCGTTCAGTGTTTTTATCGTGTGTGAAGTACTTCCGATATTTGACTAGTCGAAATCGACCAACCAAGCGCCTTCGCCCGAGACCATCTGCTTTAATTTACAAGCGTCGGTTTTGCAAGCGGTTTTGGTTGGAAAACGACGATCCAATCATGGCCTAATATCATGAGTTGGTCGGAAGATCATATGGTTTCACGTCTAACCTACCCGACATGTCGTATAGGCTATGAATGAAACATCAGATGATGAACTTCTTAGGCACGGAAACAACAGAAGAGGATGATCTTCTTAAGAAGCAAATCACTGGCATTAGATCGACATGCAAAACAATACGAAGCATTATTCTCAGGAGGCACGGTGAACAGCTCATGATGCCGCATGCCAAAACATTCCAAGCTCAACTTTGCAATCAAACACAAGGCTGGCATTACATAGACAATATTCGTAACAAACTCTTAACACGAGAATATCTCGGCGGAGTAACTATTTACTTCTAAAGCGAACACAGGAATAGGAAAAAACACTTTCGATGCTGCTCACAAAGAAGCGTCCCACTCAAAAATATCAACTGCATGTCTTCTGGCTAACATCAATGAGCAAATTTTGACAAGGTTTTCCAATTCCAATGTATTAAACTAACATCTTCTTGCTAACATCAATGATTAAACTTTGACAAGCTTTTCCCATTCAAAATATGTAATGCCTATGATCGTGGAGTCCTGTCGTAGCTTCTTGTACTTGTTTGGGCACTTCTTGCGCAGGGCACTCCACGTGTTGTTAAATTGCCAATGGTCTCTGCGGACTAGTCATGTCACCGGTGTCTAATAATACTCTGTAAAGCTTCTCGGTCATTCCTTCATAATGTACATAAGCAGTGACTACTTCTTTCTACAAAGTGGAACGACCAACTGGACCCAGTAACCCAGCAGTTTGCCTTGGACACATTGGCTCCTTTTGTGCAGTTCAACTAAAATCGAAGTCGGAATAAAACCGAGCTTTAATATTGATATCCCTGTAAGCAACAATAGGTATAAGGGAAACAATTACTGAGAAATAACGGTTAATGACTTATCTTAATGGGAAACAAAGCAGGAGAGTAGCAATTCTCCATCAGTGTGATTCATTCATATTAACTGAGACATTATCTTAACAATGCCTTGTTTCAACATGTATAAAGAACGACAAAGCAGAAATGTACCATTAGAAAACAATGCAACTGATACATTATAACAGAGACATTATATTAACAAAACATTGGTTAAACATGTAGAAAGAACTAAAAAGCAGGATAGTACCATACCTAACAAGTGTAGAAGTTATGAACTAAGAATCAGTAGATAATTAATTATGAGAGTGGCATTGCTTAATTTTACTAAGCGGCATTAGATTAACGAAAAGCATAAACAGTTCGAGGAGAGTGGGCGCAATAACAATATGTGCTTCCATCTACTTATAAAGGGGTGATGCACGAGTTTGTTGTAACAAAGCAACAAGCATCATATGCAGGTTGGTCCCATTTTTGTTCACTACTTAATGGGAAAAGACAACAATACAATAGCTTCAATTCAACATTTATTTAAAAGCAGTACCAATACAAGTAGCACAACATCTCAAAGCACACTGCACAATCATGTGTATGAAGGCCTGTCTTGACCTTTCATGAGAACACCGGGATAAAATACTGAATCTGCCAACACGAATAGGAAATCCAATCTCGTTTTGTGCGGTTGCACTTTGAAATCAAGCAAAGTGTTTCACGTGGCGAAGCAAAATGTCGCAATAGCAACAAGTTGAATAGATATCCCTGTTTAAGCAGAGGCAAAAAGGAATCAATTCTTGGCTAATAAAGGAGGATGAAACATGCGTACAAAAATGGTAATCCCGCCAATCCCTAACAAGTGTTGCAGTTTTGAAATAAGATTCGATAGTTAATTACGAGAGTGGCATCAATTCTTGGCTTATAAAGGGGTGATGCTGAATTTGTTGTAACAAAGCAACAAGCATCATGTCCAGGTTGGTCCCATTTTTGTTTACTACTTAATGGGAAAAGACTGACAATACAATAGCTTCAATTCAACATTTATTTAAAAGCAGTACCGAAACAAGTAGCACAACATCTCAAAGCACATCAGCACATCATGTGGTTGAGACCAAGATTTGAAACAACTCGCCACGAAGACTGGAAACAAATCTCGATCTCCTTTTGTGCAGTGCCACCAAAATTAAGCAAAGTCACTGGTGTGACATTCAGGTTGAACTGCACAAAACACTCTTAAAACATAAGTGTTTCGAGTAGCGAAGCAAAATGTCGCAATAGCAACAAGTTGAATCGATACTCCTGTTTTAACAGAGACAAAAAAAGGAAACAATTACTTGCCGATAAAGGAAGATGAAACAAACGGTGACAGAAAGAAGCATCTAACTTATCTTGGATGGAAAACAAAGTAGGATAGTAGCATTTCTAAAACGGTTGCATTGATTCATATTAACAGAGACATTCTCTTGAAACAACATTCGTTAAAAATGTAATTTACTTTTAACAGTGGCATTGCTTCAATTTTCCGGTGGCATTCTTAGATTAACAACAGCAAAATAGCTGTATGGGACATGCTAGCACCATATGCGTCCACACGTATAAATGGGTGATGCAGAGTATGTAGGCCAGCAGCATATCTGCTTTGGTCCCATATTTGTTCTCTTTGAAACTTTTTCCTATCTGAGGGCAGCAAATCTAGTCCTGCACAAACTACCCGACCCCCCAGTTTCATTCCCTTTTCAACAAAGAGATCGGTTCCTTACAGATGTGTGTACTGGGTTACCCCCTTTTTCCCTTTTCGACCAACAAAGCGGCTGGATAGCCAGTCTATATTACTTTTACTCCCTCCTTTCCTCATTGAACCACGTCCTAGATTCATGCTGCACCCCACTGCACCTTTCTTTCCTCTTTGAACCAAGACCTAGATTTGACTACAGATCGAAAAAGATCCACATGCAGCTAGACCAACGACGGTTTCAAAGAAACTTATACCTTAGGGTCGTCGGGATGTGACAAGGCGTGCGGCGGGAGGTCTGATCTGCCCACACTACGTCGGCAGCGAGGAAGAAGGGGTCGGTGGCCCTCCCGCACATGCACTGGGTGAAAGAGAACAGCGCAGCCGGCAGTGGATTGCCTCCCTCGCCGAAGGCGATAGAGTTAACGCTACACCTCCTCCCCTTCCCGGTGCAACGGGATACGGACGCCTCCTTCACCAGCTATGAGGGGGGAGAGAGAGACAAGAGGCCAATTCAGTCTTTTTTAGATCTGGTGAAGAGAGGGTGAGAGACTGTGAATATAGCAAACCCTAGCAAATGAACGCTAAGCCTCCAGCGTGTAACATATATGTATTGCAGCGAGCGTGTGGGGAGTGCAAACCCTAGCGAACAAGCGTTGAGGCTCCCGCTTATATATATACTAATGTAGTACGGACTGAGCTTCGGTGCCTTCACTGCATCTGCTTTTGGTTGTATGACAGGTGAGACAGCCACATTTTGAGCCCACCTGTCATAAACCCAAAGGCAGGCGCACTAAGTCAATGAAGCTGCGTCCATATAGTACTCGTGTGTATCGACTAATATATAGTGGAGTGGTTTTCTTATTCTCTCCATAACAATCGTTTTAAATTGTGTAAGTCTGAAAGCGAAACTCTTTATTTAATGTCTGATGAAGAAAACTAGTACTACTTCCGATGAACTAACGATCCACGCCCACGCGTCCTGGTCGCACTTCCTGTCCTTCACGTGTGGTACACTACCCTCCCTTAAGTGAACAACCACACATGCGCCAAATTATCAGAAAGGTGTGAGGGTGTGTACAACTAAAGAATTTTAATTTCAATTATCGAAAAGGTTTGAGAGTATTACAAAGTTTGACTTCAGTCAAATCTAATATGCGGAGTAAATAAAAATGGAGGTTTACTACGTCCATCCCGGTTTTTAGTCCACACCATTTTTTAAATCAAAGTTAATAGCTGGATAAATAAAATTACAGGGGAGCTGGAGACAAAGTTGTGAGAAGGCTTATAAATCAATACAAAACTTATGCTCTTAGTACCAACGTCGATCCTTCTTCGAGGAAACATTTGGTTCATAGCCAATTGTGTGATAAAATTGCACCAACGTGAAAGACGACTGCGTCTCCAACGCAACCAAGGTGAACTGACGAAGGATATCATCTTTGTGCGTAACAAGCAAAGAGCAGTGATGGAAGACAGCTTGTTTTTCATTGAAAATCGATCAGCTTCACCGGTAAGCGCAACCATGAGGCGCAACGATGAGCATCGATAGGTCATCGTGGTGATGCATCATCCATTTGGCATCAAGTTTGGGTGAGGCACCTATGAAGTTCGACAAATCCTCACTGTGGTCTGTTTCTTCTCAGTAATCAAGCTCTAGGAAGGAAGAGCCACATGGCGGAAGAACGATGAGGCGGAACAACAATGGCCATCCAATTTTGTGCGGTTCCACTAAAATTGAGGAAGACATGCCGGGTATGGAGACACGCATCAATGTTTCCAAAAAATATAAAAAAGGGTTAGCAACGACATCTCAATTGTCAATAAGAATTAATGAAAGTACACCAACAAAGCGAAGCATCATAATTATATCTTGATGAGAACTAAACCAGGATACCCGAGAAAAAAAGCATTTCTTCATTTAACCATTGATAGTACTACCACCATATGGACAATGACCGCACAACCACCATGTACTTTTTGTCGAAACAACATGTATACCTCCACCGAGGCATAAATCAGGACAACTTTTCGAGTGGCATTTCCTCTATAATAGTACTAGTAGGTGATGTTGGACCAGCCGGCGAACCCTAGCTACTATGCACGGGAGGCTGAGGGAGTAGTCGCATAGAAGAAAACCCATACATGGCGACACAGGGGAGCTAGACCAAGACAAGAAGTTATACCTCGGTGGGCGAGATGTCGTTTAGGCGGTGAGGCGGGATCTGCCCACACGACGGCAGCGAACAAGGGCGCGGAGGATCTTCGTCCGCGCCAACGCCGGCTTCGAGAGGACGGTGCACATCGGCTCCCTCCATCACCGACGGCGACAACGTCAACGCTGCACCTCCTCACCTCCCGCAGCGGACGGGATTCGGCAGGATCTGTGACCACCGGTGAGGAGAGAGATAGAGTGGATACTGTCATCTTGTTTTGATATGGAGAGGGTGAGAGAGCGAGACTCGAGAAACTCTATCAAACAAGAGGCTATAATGGAGTAAAAGAATCTCTCCATAGTAGTGGTTTTAAATAGAATACGCGCACTCCCGGAAAAAAGAAACAAAAACTGGCGGACAATTTTTTAAGGGTCTGTCTAGGACACATCTAGATGTGACATAAACTATGTCACATCTAAGTTGATGTTCACTCTGTTTGTGGTCTATTTTTTTGTCCTAGTTTTTTTTGTTTCTTGTTGCTACATTATATACTTGTGGGAGCTTAGATGTGATATCCTTAAATAACATCTAAATGTGAATTAGACAAACTGATTTTCTAACGTACCAAGAAAGAAAACTTGATCAAAAACACGCCCCGCTTCGGTCGCGAGAGTCGTCACGCACACACACATAGACATAGACATGCATATCCGTGTTTACGTAAAATTCCATTTCCATCTCCATCTCCAATAATATTTGTCCAACTGGCACATTATTTACGTTGTTAATTGTATACACAGTAATATTAACGTACACCATCTCTTGTTTGCGCACGTCCGGACCGCTGCCACGGCCGGTCCTGACCAACACGAACCCTCTTCATCACCCGCGCGTGCTTCCGCTTTGAAAGCGGTCGATGTCGCATTCATGCCCGGTCAGAGCGGACGCGACCTCTCACTGGCGCCGGCATTGAAGCGGCGCGCCGGCCGAGAGAGCGTCGCCGTGCCGCTTCCGGGTGCACGCGGCTGCTCCGCGTTCAAAGGTCACAATAGCCGGCTACAACATGCATGTAAACAGTTCTTGGGAGTCCGTGCTACAGCTAGTTGTCCTCCCCCAACTCGTCAATCTCTTCCAGTAGTGCTAGTACTCCATGGCGTGATCCATCGACAAGCAAGCGAGAAAGTTGTCGTATACTCGGTTTGCGGTGAGTGGCATGCCGAGTGACCGTGTGGGGTCGAGCCATGGAGGAGGGTGAGACACGAACATGACAGACGTGATTTAAACGTTGGTTTTGCTCGTTGGCGCGATCCAACGAAACGAAACGTTGGTTTCTCTCCATTTCCATTTTTTCTCCGGAAAAACGGAAACTTTCCACTCCATTTTCATTCCTATCCCAAGGTTGCCCCGCTACAACATTCCATCAAATACAAAGAAAAACTAACACGCATACTGATGCATCTCAATGATTCACAGATCATAGCCAATATTTACTTCACAACTAAAGAAGAAAGTTGTGAGAGCGTGTACGAAAGAAAAACTACTGATGGGGTCACTACGACTTAAACCATAAACCCTAAACATGACTTAATTCTCTGGCGGGTAGAACACATTGAAGGAAAAGGCAATTTGGCACCCTCGGATCATCTGATGCTTTTGTGCGATTCCACTAAAATCTACGAGCATCCACGATGGCAAAGATATTGAAGAAGTGTGATTAGAATAATAGTATTGGCACTAGTTCATGAGACATAAACTCATCACAAGTAGAAGCCGGTAGAAGTAGAGAAAGATCGACATGGAGATGGAGCTACCGCAGTGGAGCAAGCCGGCTCCAAAAGGAAGATGGACTACCTGGGACGTCGAGCTATAGCTAGAAGGGCGGTTGGGACGCGACATCGGCCCATACCGCGGTGACCCCCGATTGGGACGCACCAACTGTGGGTTTTCTCACCGATGTCGACCGCGTCTACGCAGAACATTGTTCCCTTCCCCTAGCTGCGGGATCAGGCCTGTCGTTCTATGCTTGTGAAGAGAGCAACTTTAGCAAGTAGGCTTGTAGCTTAGGCTCCTGCTAGTGTATATATAGTGGTTTTCTTTTTCTCTCCATATCAACCATTTTATATTGCATACGTGTCATTCAAGAGTGAATTGATGGTTGCTTCTTCCGACTAACTTCTTGTGTGATTTGTTGCTCCTTAGTGGCCCCTTCGTACTCCCCTACGTGTATGCAACATCCTGCGTACACATGGATGCAAAAAGCAGCGTGCGACGCCTAATGCATGCATGTACGAGCACCTGACGGAACACACACGGTCACGCTAAGTGCTCAACCTACACGTGCATGCACACACATACTCGGTCGAGGTGAGCTAGTGACCGTATAAACACCGAAAATATATATTGAGCGCAATGAGCGTATTATGAAGTCCATCGACCGTATTTTTACAAATATCTGATGACAGACGGTGTATTTATCTCGTTTGAAATTAAGCCATATTAGCGGAGAGGAGGCGGTATGGACTAGCATTGCTTTCTTTGTGTCCCGTCAACTTGCCGAACAAGGAGAAGGTTGCGGGGCGGGAGAAGCTTGCGCACGGTGGCTCGCAGGACAAGGAGAAACTTTTGACTAATGCAAGCTCTCCCTCGCTCGAGCGGTGGGCGTGCAATAGTTAATTCGGTGTCGATTGCCGAAGCATACACTATACTACTAGTGCTACTATTGTTCGACTTCCGAATAGGCGAGCGAACAGCCAAGCGCAAAGTTTACTAGTACTAGTACTACTACTATAGTCTATAAAGGTACGTACTATACTAGTACTAGGAACCGGATGAAGGAGCGTCTGCACTCTTATTATAATTTTAAAATGTGATAAAGAAATCTTCAACACATTTTGTTATCTTTGAGGGTTCTCGCATGTGATAATGGAAGTTGATTGCATGGAACACTTGCCACAATTCTCGCTTAATTATGGCTCATATCCTGTTACAAATAGTAGCGCTCGACAATATTTCCTCTTTTTTTGTTATTCAGCATGTAAATAGGTCAGCAAACCTTGCGGCGCATCTTCGTACGAACCGTGCTTGCTGCACTTTGAATGTGGCTGAGAGCTGGCTTGATGGAACACCTCGCTTCCTACTTCTTTTTTTGCGGGGTACCTCGCTTCCTAGTGACCAGTGTCTTGGCTGATCGTCCTAAGAATGCTTATATATGAATAAAGCTCTCTCATTTAACCATAAAAGATTAAGCCATATTAACCGGAAAGGAGGGAGTATGGACTAGCATTACTTTTTGGTGTGTCCCGTCAACTCGCATAAAGCGAGGAGAAGCTTGCGGGACAAGGTGAAGCTCGCTTCACGCTTTTGACTAATGCAACCTACCCTCGGTGGACATGCATCAGTCCATTCGGTGTCAGATTGTCAGAGGCATGCACTGTAGTACCCAACATGCGGAGTACCATCATTGTTTGACTTCATGAAGAGGCGAAGAGCCAAGCGCAGTAGTACGAGTACTAGAACTGCATGGTGGAGCGTCTGTACTCTTATTTTTTTTATCTCTGATAAAGTACACGTTTATTCCGGAGAAGAGCGGAAAACGGCAGCCCAACATGTAATGAATGATATCGATCAACCAACCATGCTCGAATATATCTTGGCCTCCATGCGAGCCCGTCTGTGTTCTCGCTCCTCGTCTCTCTCAAGGAACGCGGGTTGGCTCTTTGCCGTCAATTGAGATCGGTTTGCTCACACTCCTGTCCCACATGTCGTTGATATGCCAAGAGGAGGTGCGTTGACCGGTAGCCATCTGGCGTACTTGGTTTTGCACCTTCATACTACTCCTCCCTCCGTCCACGGTTCTGAGGCGCTTCATTATGATGCATTTCTCTCGATGCATTTCCACCACCGTAGAGACTTTAGACGCGTTTGGTTTAATGCTCAATTAATTAGGGCGTGGTAACCGCAATCAAGTCCACAATTTTCTCTCCATGTACTCTGTACTACTATGGAGTGGAGTAAGTGCATGCATGTGTGTACCCGGGGTGGAAGCACTGCATGCATGTGTGTACGCATTATTGCCTCTAGTAATAGGCAGCGTGCTATAACTACCAATGCTATTTTTCAGGCCGATCGCTAGTCGCCTTGGTCCCACAGATTTTTTTCTTTTTTACGAAAGCGTGTATAAGCGATGTGGATGGAAGTAGTATGGCCGGATTCAAAGAAGAGCGTATTGATGGTTGCTTCTTGAGCAACTTACGATTAGGAAAGGTGGGGCTTACGATTTGGACCGCTCATTACTCACGATTAATGCGCGTATAGCGACGGGCTGAGCCTCCCATGCGGTTGTGCACTACCCCCTCGGTTCTTAAATATACTCCGGAGTATATTTGTCTTTCTAGAGATTTCAACGAGTGACTACTCAAATATTTGTCTTTTTAGAGATTTCAAATGGACTGGTACATATTTTAGAGTGTAGATTCACTCATTTTGCTCCGTATGTAGTCACTTGTTGAAATCTCTAGAAAGACGAATAGAATATTTAGGAACAGAGGGAGTACACATACGAAGCAAAATGAGTGAATCTACACTCTAAAATATGCCCGTTTGAAATTTGTAAAAAGACAAATATTTAGGAACAAAGGAGTATAATGTTGTGCATGGCACATGGACCCGGATGATGAAGAGGCTTCTGGCAATGCTATCAAGCTTCCATCATTTGTTTACATAATTGACGTACTATACAAATAATTTTCCAGCGACATGAAATTGTACAATGGTGTGAGCTTTCAGCTTTTGTTTCGCTGTCTTGCCATCGATGCTCTTTCGGAAACAATAAAAAACTAACTTCCTTGCTAATGCATGTCAATTATTAGCATATCGAGCTAATAATTACATCTGGCCGAAGACAGAGTTGTGAGGAGGTGTTAAATTAAAATTGATCCATGGTTTCATTGGCAGCAACGTCCCCGGCTCTTTCTAAATCAACAAGGCATGTTGGGAAAAAAGTAGCTATGCGGAGCATGCAACATTCCGATCATTTTGTGCAGTTCCACTAAAATAGAGCTGAGCATCCCTGTTCCAAAGATATTAAGTGTGATTATGATAATAGAGGGCTGCTGATGAAACAATAAACACACAAATAGAAGCCGGTCACCTTTGCAGTCTCTCTTAAGACTAACTAGTTGGAGAAGATTAGGCTCGGAGTTGGATGAGGAGGATAGAGCAAAACCAATCTCCCTTTGTGCAGTCGCACTGAAATGTGGAGACGTTGCCCGTGTGACATTTTAGTACAACTACACAAACCACTCTGAAGAAAAAAGTAGAAAGGAAACAATTACTGGCCAATAACAGTTGATGACACATGCGACGACAAAAAAGAACCATATTCCTTGGCCTAAGGGAAGATAACAACACAGTTGTGTTTGTCTAAAACGGTGTGAGGACGAGAATGCAATATGGAAAGTACGCTAGACGAGCTACGTTTTGGGAAAAGAACTATGGAAGATCCACATGCAGCGACGTGGGAAGACGGGCAGTGGAGCAAGGCCGGAGGGGATACCTGGAGGTCGTTGGGATGTAACTAGGTGAGCGGCGGCGAACGGAATCTGTGAGCAGGTGGCGTAGGCCCTGCCGCGCCGAAGCTTGGTCAGAGAGAACGACATGTACCGCAGATCGGGACGTGTTGCCTCGGCGCCGTCGAACAGAGAAACGATGCACTTCCTCCCTTTCCCTCGACGGACGGGATGCGGCCGGGTCAGTGACCAACGGTGAGAGAGGGAGAGGCCACCGCACTCCCTTTCCCCCGGCGGACGGGATGCAGCCGGATCAATGATCAATGGTGAGAGAGAGAGCACCGCAGCCTTGTGTGAGATACTCTGAAGAGCGACAAACCAGGCACGCAAGGCTCCATTGTATATAGTGAGCGGACTACCTTTTTCTCCATAAAAATCGTTTTATATTCGATTATGCGTGCCATTGAGCGTTATAACTTTTTTAAAATAACGCGGCAACGCGTCAAGTCGAACTTTGTTTCGATGCGGTGCGTGGTACCACGACCTCCCTAGGGAAACAACCGCTTCTGAGCGTTCAAATTAGCACGTGGGCTGCCATTTAAAGTAAAGAAATAGGCTCCACCATGTACCCCTTGCAGGTGTGGCTGGGCACGAAGCGCAAGTACATGCACGGTGCACCTATTCTCTTCTTGTATATGTACACCACCTACGTGGGGTTGTATGAGAGAGATACAAACCTAGAGAGATATAGTGTGTGGGTTCTTGAGAGTTTTTTTTGGGGGGGGGGGGTCAATAAAAAAATGTAACATATGCAATGTGTATGAAATAGAGTCCTGGATATAACATATATATAGAGGGGGCGATCCACGAGAAGAGAGTGGAGGTATCATTGGCTTGAGTTGTCCATAGAATCGAAAAGAGGGATGATGTGTGTGTGTGTCTTGTGTGATCGATAAAGAGTGCCATCGAATTTGTGTGTGCCCATGTCAAAGATATAGAGTGGCTGGCCCTCTTGGAGCGTGAGAGGGACATGTGCAGTTTGTCTCTCTGGCATGGATACCTACCTGCAGCGCTCGACTATCGGTGTGTGGTGGGGGAAGAGGGAGGCCCAATTAACTATAGATGTACAATGGCTGGTATATGTGTGGAGGAGGAGAGAGGCCTACCTGATGTATTAAGGAGATCGATCTGCCTCATGTATTAAGGGAGATCGATCGGCATCCATGCATATGTGCAGGAGAGGAATAAGGTTGGGGGAGAAACAGAGATAGAGTGTTGGAGGGGGTGGTAGTGGAGTTGCTTCTAACAAATGGTGGGATAGGCTTGCTAGACAAACGGAGGGCATGGCCGCAATATCAATAAGAGAGGAGATGGCTACTTGTTGTCTGTGCACGTGCGTGTGAGAGACGGTCAGGAGGCATGCACGAATGATGAGGGGGGGCGATGTGGCTGTGGTAAGCAGACATAACTACATAGGAAGATCAATCGCCCTTTGTTAGAGAAAGGAAGACATAACTTGTGAGGTACGTCGATCTATGGGGGGGGGGGTAGTTAAAGTCGATCTAGGTATATGTTGTGAGATCGATCGGTATACATGCATGTGTGTGTTAGAAGCAAATGAGGCACGAGGATAAGGATAGAGAGAGAGGGATGCATGTAGGAGGTGGTACGAGAGGCATACTATATCGAGCGGGGAGGAGTGTGCAAGTACGAGAACGATGAAAAGAGTGGTGGGAGTGAGGCATGGACGGTGACAAGAGAAGAGGGGAAGCTTGTGTTTGTGCTAGGCACACCTAGCTAGAGAGGCATATCGATCAATGTGTGCCGTAAAGAAGGAGCTGGGGGCCTACACACACCATGGGTGAACGACCTAAAGTGAAAAGACGAATTTCTTGTGATGGGGCTAGAGAATGCTTTGAGGGAGGGTGAGAGGGATGCGGGCGTGTGCATGCACAAGAGAAAGTTAGCGCTAGCTACAAAGATAAGAGGGTTGTGTGGGTGTAAAAGACGAATAGAGATCATATATACTTCATTATAAAAAGCGAATTCGGATATTTGAAGAATTTATCAGTGTTTTAAACCGACGCATGTGTGAATATATATAACGGTGATACACATAGTGTGTTTATGAACATGTTATACTACATTTAATATATTTTATCTCTACTCTTATAAAAAACGGAGTTGTTGATGATGGTGTGCTTGCCATCCTGCATTATTGGCCGTCCGATTTATATCTGGCGGATAGCAAGGAAACTATGATGGTTGAAGTTGGCAACAATCATGATTATAGATTCTTATTGAAATAGAGATACGAATTCAAATTTAGTTCGAATTGCAGCGGTAGTATAGACATTTGGAATGCACTAAAATGTTGGTATGAGTAGGTTACATGCATTATACAGCAAGCGAAAAAATTTAATCGGACATAACATGGATTCATACTCCTTCCATCTATATAGGGCGTAATGAGATTTTTAAGACCGCCCTTGACTATTGACAAGATTAATAGTACATGACATGCACAATGTGAAAACTATATCATTGAAAGAACCTTTCACAGACGAAGTTAACGGTGTGCTTTGTGTAAGTTGCATGTCATATATCATTGCTCTAATATTTGGTCAAAGTTAGCATCGAAAAACGCATTAGGCCCTATATAGATGGAAGGAGGGAGTAGCTTTGAATAGCATTTGTATAGTAAAATGGGGCAAGACTCTCTCTTTGTGTGGTGTGAATAGTTTTATTTTTTCATTTTCTTTTTGGTTGAGGGAGGTGCGAATTGATTTGGTACGTACAAGTATAATATTACTACACGTTAGGCTTGTCCCTAAAATTCAACCCGCGTCTTGTTATATCCGAAAATTCAGATATCGTGCTCCCAAACTGGCGCCTTCACAACCCAGCGCCTTGCTATCCCGAAATTACAACGCGAAAACTCCCTCCAGCTGCCAACTCCCGACACACGAAATCCCCCTTCTAACCCTCAGCCGAAAGGGCCGCTAGTTCAAATCGGTGGGGGGTACTTTTGTAACACACCCTACATTTTGGACAAGCGCGTCCCTAAGTCATGCTTCACCTCCTCCCATCGCCCCCTTTTCGCCATTCGAAATCCCAGGCCGCCATAACCTCTCCGCTCCAGCTGTCAAACCCCACCCTCCTCTGTCCGCCACGTCACCGCTGCCCAGTCGGAGCCTCTTACCCGACGACGTCGTCTACCGCAACAGCTCGACGTCCCTCGTCCACCTCCCTGGATGAGGATCCGTCATCCATCTCGCCGTCCCGCCGGTTCAGCCACCCCGTCGTCCACATCCATGGAGCTGCTCCGATGGTCACCTCGTCTATCGCGGCTGCTCCATCCCCACAGCGCCGCCTTAACCTGGTCCACCGGAACCGCAGCATCCTCACCGACTCCTCGGACGAAGCCGAGGCCTACTCGGCGCCACCAAAGAGGTTGTACACTCATCGCATTGCACCTTCTCCTTAACTCGACCTCCCGGCGCCGACGGTGCTCCATCCCGCACCCCCATGGAGCGGCTACCTTGAAGCCGGCGCCGCGGGCGACATCTCCACGGCGGCTCTCCCCCAGTGCGAGGCCCCTTCGGCGGCGGCGTCCATACCAGCCGGATCTGCTGCTGCTGCTCCGGCTCTCGCACGCGCTGCTGCTGCTGATGCTCCGGCTCTCGCTCGATCGCTCGCTCGCCCAGCTGCTACTGCTGCTCTCCCCTCGCTTCGTCTTTGCTTTCTGCTCGATTAAGCCACACTTGATCGGTGAATCGACTTTTGGGTCGATCGATTTTCGGGGTTGGGGGCTCGCGGAGTTAAGGAAGAACCACCCTTGTGGAAGGGGCTCACGGAGAGGTACCCCACTATCTATGTTAGGGTTCGGGGTGGGGCGGGGGCCTAGAGGGCTAGCCGGGCGGCGGTGGCGGGTTGTTTGAGGCGGCGAGGCGCTGGGGCAGCCAGTTCGGCCGATGGTGGTGGCGGCTCGAGGGGTTCAGGTTGAAGATGAGCTGCAGGCCCTCCCTAAACTACATGTCAAGTGCCTCTCTGCTACCATTGCGTTCAGTTTTGACAAGTAGCATTCAAATTCCACAAGAAATTTCAGTTTGACATTAAGTTCAGAGTCAACGATACCTCATCTATTGTAGTCGGTGGTTTTTGGTGATGTTAATTTTACATCCATTTTACATCATCTATTGGAGATGCTATTAGAATCCCACTTGATATTGACGATGTACATCTTGTCTTTGCTTGACCTTGACGTCTTCTGACTCACGGAGCTGCTCCAATGACGACGATCCATCACAACAGGCAAAGGCCTCGGACGCCGCTACTGATTCCTCAGATCTTCCTCCACACCTCCGACAGCCACCTCTGCCTCAACTGCTTCAGCGACCAACCCAATGATGCTGAGGTCAACACGGCTACGACAAAGAGGTTGTACACTTGTTGCATCACTTATTACTATACATTCACGTCGATCCATTATCGCTATTTTGGTTCAATGGAAAAATGTCGATCCACTGGTTGTTACCCTCACTCTAAATTTCTGCATGCTCTCCTTACATAATCTCACTATATTTTTTCGTATGCATGTCAGATTTGTACACAGTCATGCTGAACATGTAGAGAAAAAGAGAAGAGTTTTGCGCGGCAATACAATGTCATGCGGACATTGCTCCATGGTGGGTTCAATGGCAAACCCTCCCCACCCCTCTCTAGATTGTAATCCAGACGAAGATATCAGTTTTGAGGCGGATTCAGACGCCGCTGACCACTCCTATGTACCTCCCAAGGTGTTTGCTCTACCTTGGCATGATGATGCTAGTCATATCATGCATACGGTGTCTTGCATTGCATAGTTTAGACATCATATACACAATATTCAACACCATGTTGTTAGTTCAGACATCATATCGAATGCCCTCTGTTTAGCATATAAATCACATATGTGAATTAAATGATGCGATCCTGATTACTTAGATAACATGTAGGTGAATTATGTCATGCGATCGTATTTAGTTATTCAACATATCTTTGAATTATGTTATGCTATGCTATCCAGTTTAGATAGGCATCATATATGTGAAATTATGTCATGCTATCCGTTTTAGTTAAACAATATACATGTCAACTATTTCATGCCCTCTTTTTCCACACTATCTATTGCATCATCTCTCATACAATGTCTGTACATTCAACTATGTTTCCTGTTTATCGACCATTTGAATTGGAGCGGGTGATGCCGATATCTAGCGAGAATAAAACACGGTCTTCAAATAAAATAGTGCTACCTCTTGGTGGAGATAGCACCCGGTTGTACATGCACAAGAACCAGCCCTACCACACATAACCCAAACTCTCGCAGATTGTACCCCTCGCCATGGACGGAGAACCGGCTTCACCCAACCTAACCCCAACCCGGTAGATAGTAACCCGGTTCATGTTGACACAACACCATCTCCACCACAGAGCTCCCAAACAAGAGCGATTAGTAAGGCAGCTCCGGTGCCCAAAGGGCCAGTACTATCACGACGAACCCCAACTCCACCGGTTAATGCGCCTATTCTTGTGGAGGAAGCACAACCAACCGATCGTGGTTTAGCATCTATCACATTTGATGTTGTTAAATCGTATGTGCGTATCTTCCCATCTTGGAAATATTATCTTGAAGATGAAGGAAAATGCCGATTCTGGTGTTTGTCCAGGAGTTATGTGTAAGTAATGTTATTCATGGCAATTACTTTGCTTCGTCCCATAGATCCTACCTCCATGATGGTTATAATACAACAAATTTTCCCATTTTTCTCTATAGAGAAGGACCGATTTGGAAACTCAGGATGAGGTAACCTGTGCTAATACCTCTGCTATCTTCAAGAATGCTTGGTGGCGATGTCGAATTACACAAGAAAACGTACTTCACCGGCAAAGTAACTCATCAAATTCCCTTACATTCTCCTGAGACACATTTAATGGACGATGACTGGGAACGCCTTGTTCTGTACTGGTCCCGAACCAGGAATGTGGTGAGGTCTATGAGCTCATTTTCTATTTTTAAGTATTTTATTCTTGCGTCTTACTGTACTCTGTTCATGTAGAACAAGTGCCTAAACCTGAAGAACAACTGTTCTAATTTAAGATTACATTGCTATCATAGTTCAAAAAAGCGCTAGGCGTTAATTTTGCGTTTTGCCACCGCCTTGCGCTTTACTGAGCAAAGCGCATGCTTATGCGCAGTTATGCATAGATTATGCGTAGTTATGCGCAATGCGTTTTGCCAACGCCTAGAGCCTAGGCGCGCTTAAGCGCTCGCTTAGGCGCCGCCTTTTAACTATGATTGCTTTGCTCTTGTATCACTGTATTTACTCATACAAACTTATTTTTAAATTGAAGGATCCAATCGAAACTCCAATGGCACAGCAGGAATGTTCACGCATGTTTCTTTAACAGGTTTGCTCTTATCAATAGCTTTGTTGATTTCAATTTCAATTGTGTATACAGTTGACTTTCATATCATGCACATTACTAGCATCACAACAGAGCCAATAGTGTTGTTGTACATGTAGACCCGTGGTACCCATCTGAAATCTTCTTGTGCGTGTAGTTTCCCACACTTTGTATTCTTTCACTTTGCTGCTTTGTCTTGAACTGATATGATTTGAACCGTGTCTCTATTTTGATTTGGCAAGACAATGCGGTGACCATAGGACATAGATATATGTTTGTTTGATGCTTTTATTATGTACTAGTACTTGGCAATAGAAGACTTGGTAGTTTAATCCTGTCCACCTTACTAATGAACTGGTTCACGAAATGAGTTTCATATACTAGTAAATGCTAAACTTGTTATGTATGCCTTGTTTCTTCTTTTAGAATCTTGTGAGTATTGGGGAAGAGTGCCTTATTAAGCAATGGTAAAGGAAGTAATGCAGATAAGGTTCAGGATAGTGACACATCCTTGTTGGTCTCCAACAAAGCTGATAAAACAATAAGGAAGACTATCTTGAAGGCAATGAGACAACCCCAAAGTCCTGTCTTGGTTTAGTGTTCGATTCTTGGCCACTACCGCTTGCACAAGCTATTCAAACTCAACATGCGAATCAGTTTGGTTTCTTGAGTCTCAACTACAAGTGAAAGACATCGATCAAGTGTTGTGACAAGAAGTGGAAGGACTCGAAGTCCCCTGGAGCATTTAGATGCATACTTTACGGTGCAATGACAAGCGTTGGAGGATTTTAGCGCCAAGCAGGACAAAGCTAATCAGCTTGCTAAGCTTATTGCCAGCATGGTGGATACCGTGATAACGCTTTCTTGAGCTCTTCCGAAGTTATTTCAGTTATGCTCTTGTTTTCTTTGCCAGCGTTTATTTACCTTTGGTGGCCAATTTTGACTGCCAGTGTATGTAATATGCTGCTTTGTTCCCTATATTTGCACTGGTGGCGAACTTTGATGCCCAGTGGACGTAATATGTGTAATAGCGGTAATAGGCTAGCATTAATTGCTTGCTTATTTATTTCCTTATTGTCTTGTTTAGTTGTTTGCTTGTAGTCACCACAGTTCTTTTTCTGTGTTTTTCTAGTGGCCACAATAGCCTAGTTTTGGTAACTAGGCCAAAAATAATCATGGCAACACATGGACTGTTGTAACCATGGGCCTCCTGCAGGCCGTATGATCCATGGGCCTTCGTCCGGCCGTAGGATCCATTGGCCTTCTATACGGGCCGTAGGATCCATCGGCCTTCTATACGGGCCTTATGGTCCATGGGCCTTCTACGGGCCGTAGGGTCCATGGGCCTTCTACGGGTCGTACGATCCATGGGCCTTCAACGGGCCGTACTATCCATGGGCCTCATACGGGCCGTAGGATCCATGGGCCTTCTACGGGGTGTATCATCATTTCGCCAATCATGGGCCGTACTATTCGTGGACCACAACGGGCTGTTAATAGGCTGTATTTGATAACTCTATGAAAACAGCCCAACGGGTTTTTTTGACATGAAAACGGCCCAACGTATTAACGGTCCGCAAACGGGCCGACTGTAACGACGGGCTGAATTTGGCCCTAAGCGAGAAAATAGCGATGAACGGGTCGTATGTAACCGAATCGCAAATGAGCCCAAGAATCAATGGGCCTGAGAAGGCCGAAGATAACTTAATGAAAGCGACCCAATGGAATAATGGGCCGTTAATGGGTATAAAGTGATACACTATTCATTACGGGCCAGTTTCACCACGGGCCGTTAATGGGCCAAGAGTTACAAAGGTCCTCATATGGGCCGAAAGAAGTCATGGGCCACACACGGGCCAGAAGTTAAAACGGGCTGAATTATATTGGACGGCCCAGATGACGCTACTAGGCCTAATTCGGATAGGGCGTAATGGGCCCTGGGTTAGCGGGCTGTAAATGGGCTATATGCGAACAGGCCATTAACAGGCTTTCCGTGGGCCGGGCCGCCACCTTTTGACCAAGTCAAATGGGCCGGCCTTTTCACAGGAATGGGCCTCTGTTGGGCCGTGCCACGTGTCGCCGTATCATAGGCGACTTCGGTCCAATGAACGGATGACATCTGTCCCAACGGTGAGCCGACACGTGTTTCCTCCAGCCAATGATGATTTTACACGTGGAAAATGGTCGGGGCCGTTAACGGGTTATCGGATCCAAAACCCGATCCGATAGCTTAACGGCGTTCCGTTACGGTGGATGCCACGTGTCGGTCACCCTTGACGAAAGCACTTCTGTGACGCGCGATTTATCGTCATGGAAGTGGACACTTCCGTGATGATAATTTTGGTAATGTCATGGTACACTTATGCGGACAAAGACAGGTATGACTATCTTGATTCTGTCATAAATTTGTCATGGATGTACATGCATGACAAAAAACGCGACCTACTGTGACAAACACGTATCATCACGGAAGTGTAGTTTTTTGTAGTGATAAGGTGTGACGTGGCTTAGTGTGAATGGATGTTGAGGTGTATATGCTGCATGTTGAGATAAATCAAGTAGTGGGGGTGAACTTCTTAAGTATATAGGTTTACTTTCAACGTTAATGGGCCTACCTGAGATATAATGTTTTATTCATTGCCCATTAACAACCTTCGGCATTATTTATTTTGATGGCTCCAGACCGATAAACCTCCTCGATAACGTAGGGGCCTTCCCATTTTGAGAGGAGTTTTCCTGCAAAGAATCTGAAACGAGAGTTGTACAAAAGAAAAAGTTCAGTGTTAGAGTTTGGAACTACTTGCAGATTGATTGGTCGGTCGGAAACTCAATGTCTGATTTGGTCATCCAGGCAAGGAGGAGTTTTGATAAGCCCTTCTTCACTGAAGTGGTGTTTATTGCCTGCTGGAATATCTGGATCATTAGGAATGCCAAGGTTTTCAGAGGTGAAAGGGCAAGTTTCAATAAATGGAGAGGAGCTTTCAGGCATGACATAACTCTGATGCAGCACAGAATCAAATCTTCTTACAAGGATGACTTGCTCAAGTGGATTTCTTTCCTGCCACCTTAAGTTTAACCTTCTCTTTAGTTGTTTCTTCTTTACTTTTGGTTACCTCTTGTAATCATGTTGTTGTAACTGTTGTCTGGTTTTAATAAAGTTTTGAATTGCTGTGGGGGTTTTGCCCCACAGTTCACAGTAAAAAAAAAGAACAAGTTCTTCGACTTTAAACTCACGCTTTTGGATTCTTTTGTCATGCCATCTTTTAACTTTTTCTTTGAATTTTTTTTGCATTTTCATAAGCCTGGGTTCTCCATTCATCTAAGGAGCTAATATCAAATAACCTCTTTTCACCAGCAAGTTTGAAATCATAATTGAGCTCTTTGATGGCCCAATAAGCTTTATGTTCTAACTCAAGAGGCAAATGACAAGCTTTTCCATAAACCATTTTATAAGGAGACATACCCATAGGATTTTTATATGCTGTTCTATAAGCCCAAAGTGGATCATCTAATTTCTTAGACCAATTCTTCCTGGACCTATTAGCAGTCTTTTGCAAAATTAATTTTATTTCTCTATTGCTAAGTTCAACTTGACCACTATACTGAGGATGATAAGGTGATGTAATTATATGGCAAATACGAAAAGCACCGTGAATAAAGTGTGAACCACCATCAGTCATTAAATATCTAGGGACTCCAAACCTTGGGAAAATAACTTCCTTAAGCATTTTAATAGAGGTGTTGTGATCAGCACTACTGGTTGGAATAGCTTCTACCCATTTAGTAACATAATCAACAGCAACGAAAATATGTGCATGCCCATTAGAGGAAGGAAAAGGTCCCATGTAATCAAATCCCCATACATCAAATGGTTCAAAAGCAAGTGAATAATTCATAGGAATTTCTTGACGCTTACCGATATTACATATTCTTTGACATTCATCACAAGATAAGACGAACTTATGGGCATCCTTGAAGAGAGTAGGCCAATAAAATCCAGATTGCAATACCTTGTGAGCAGTTCTATCTCCAGCATGATGTCCTCCATAAGATTTGGAGTGACATTTCCATAGGATTTGTCCCTGTTTATGGTCGGGTACACAACGTCTAATAATACCATCTACTCCTTTATAAAGATGTGGGTCAACCCAAAAGTAACGTCTTCAATCATATATATTTTTTCTTTTGTTGGTATGTAAAACTAGGTGGTAAATATTTAGCAACAATGTAATTAGCATAGTCAGCATACCAAGGAGTACTATGAGCAACATTTATTGCAGCTAACTGCTCATCAGGAAAACTATCATCAATAGGTAGTGGGTCATCAGGCACATTTTCAAGCCTAGATAAATTATCAACTACAGGGTTCCCAGCTCCTTTTCTATCAATCATATGTAAATCAAATTCTTGTAACAAGAGAACCCATCGAATAAGTCTAGGTTTACCATCTTTCTTTTCCATAAGATATTTAGTGGCAGCTTGGTCTGTGTGAATAGTTACTTTTGAATCAACAATATAATGTCTAAATTTATCACAAGCAAACACCACTGCTAAGAATTCTTTTTCAGTAGTTGCATAGTTTCTTTCAGCACTGTCTAGAGTTTTACTAGCATAATGAATAACATTCAATTTCTTATCAACTCTTTGTCCTAGAACAACACCAACAACATAATCACTAGCATCACACATAATTTCAAAAGGCAGGTTCCAATCAGGTGGTTGAACAATAGGTGCAGAAATTAAGGCTTTCTTGAGTGTTTCAAAGGCTTCTAAACAATCATCATAAAAAACAAAAGGAATATCCTTTTGCAAAAGATTAGTAAGAGGCCTAGAAATTTTAGAAAAGTCTTTGATAAACCTCCTATAGAAACCAGCATGACCTAAGGAACTACGAATACCTTTATATCTTTAGGACATGGCATTTTCTCAATTGCATCAACCTTAGCTTTGTCCACTTCAATACCTCTTTCAGAAATTTTATGACCCAAGACAATGCCTTAATTAACCATAAAGTGGCATTTCTCCCAATTCAAGACAAGGTTTGTTTGTTCACATCCATGCAAAACTCAATCAAGATTGCTTAAACAATCATCAAAAGACTCCCCATAAACAGAGAAGTCATCCATGAAAACATCAACAATCTTTTCACAAAAATCAGAGAATATAGCAGTCATACATCTTTGAAAGGTAGCAGGTGCATTACATAAACCGAAAGGCATCGTCTATAAGCATAGGCTCCAAAGGGACAAGTAAAAGTGGTCTTTTCTTGATCAGGTTGAGAAACAGGTATTTGTGAAAAAACAGAATATCTATCAAGGAAGCAAAAATGTGTGTGCTTAGATAATCTTCCAAGCATTTGATCAATAAAAGGCAGAGGGTAATCATCTCTTCTAGTTGATTTGTTTAATTTTCTAAAATCAATTACCATTCTATAACCTGTAACAATTCTTTGTGGAGTAAGTTCATTCTTATCATTAGGAACAACAGTTATACCTCCTTTCTTAGGGACACAATGAACAAGACTTACCCATCTACTATCAGCTATAGGATAGATTGTACCTGCTTCCAGAAGTTTTAAGATTTCTAATCTTACCACTTCCTTCATTTTTTGATTTAACCGACGTTGGTGATCAACAACGGGTTTAGCATCAGGTTCCATATTAATCTTGTGCTGACATAGAGTGGGACTAATGCCCTTTAAATCATCTAGAGTATATCCAATAGCAGCTCGGTGCTTCCTTAGAACTTTCAATAATCTTTCTTCTTCATGTTCTGAAAGGTTAGCACTAAAAATAATAGGATATATCTTCTTTTCATCTAGACAAGCATATTTCAAAGTGTCTGGCAATTGTTTTAATTAAAACATAGGATCACCTTTATGTGGAGGAGGACCTCCTAGAGTTTCAATAGGCAAATTGTGTTTAAGTAGAGGACATTGTTCAAAGAAAATCTTATCTATTTCATTTCTTTCATGCATATGAAAATAATTTTCATGGTCTAGCAAATATTATTCTAAAGGATCAGTAGGTGGCACAACAATATAAGTAAGACCAATTAATTCATCCTTACTAGGCAATTCTTTTTCATGAAGCTTTCTACTAAACTTGGAAAAATTAAACTCATGAGACTCATCACCAAAGCTAACATCGACAGTTTGTTTCTCACAATCCATCTTAGCATTAATGGTGTTCAAGAATGGTCTACCAAAGATAATGGGAGAAAAGTCATCTAGTGGGGAACCAAGAACAAGAAAATTAGTAGGATATTTTATTTTCCCACGCAAGACTTCAACATCTCTAACAATCCCAATTGGTGATATAGTGTCTCTATTAGCAAGTTTAATAGTAACATCTATGTCTTCTATCTCTGCGGGTGCTATATATTTCATAATTTCTTGATATAAGTGAAGGAAATATGCCCTAGAGGCAATAATAAAGTTGTTATTTATATTTCCTTATATCATGATAAATGTTTATTATTCATGCTAGATTTGTATTAACCGGAAACTTAGTACATGTGTGGATACATAGACAAGCAGTGTCACTAGTATGCCTCTACTTGACTAGCTCGTTGAATCAAAGATGGTTAAGTTTCCTAGCCATATACATGAGTTGTCATTTGATTAACGGGATCACATCATTAGAGAATGATGTGATTGACTTGACCCATTCCGTTAGCTCAGCACTTGATCGTTTAGTATGTTGCTACTAGTTTCTTCATGACTTATACATGTTCATCAGACAATGAGATTATGCAACTCCCGAATACCGGAGGAGCACTTTGTGTGCTACCAAACGTCACAACATAACTGGGTGATTATAAAAGGTGCTCTACAGGTGTCTCCGATGGTACTTGTTGAGTTGGCATAGATCAATATTAGGATTTGTCACTCTGATTGTCGGAGAGGTATCTATGGGCCCTCTCGGTAATGCACATCACTATAAGCCTTGCAAGCAATGTAACTAATGAGTTAGTTGCGGGGATGATGCATTACGAAACGAGTAAAGAGACTTGCCGGTAACGAGATTGAACTAGGTATTGAGATACCGACGGTCGAATCTTGGGCAAGTAACATACCGATGACAAAGGGAACAACGCATGTTGTTATGCGGTTTGACCGATAAAGATCTTCGTAGAATATGTAGGAACCAATATGAGCATCTAGGTTCCGCTATTGGTTATTGACCGTAGATGAGTCTCGGTCATGTCTACATAGTTCTCGGACCCGTAGGGTCCGCACGCTTAACGTTCTGTGACGATTTGTATTATGAGTTATGTGATTTGATGACCGAAGGTTGTTCGGAGTCCTGGATGAGATCAGGGATATGACGAGGAGTCTCGAAATGTTCGAGGCGTAAAGATCGATATATTGGAAGGCTATATTCGGATATCGGAAAGGTTCTGAGTGGTTCGGGTATTTATCGGAGTACCAGAGAATTATGGGAATTCGCCGGGGAGTATATGGGCATTATTGGGATTTAGGGAGAGACTGAGGGGCTGCCTAGGGCAGGCCGCACGCCCCCCAAGGCCTAGTCCGAATTGGACTAGGGGGAGGGGCGACGCCCCCTCCTTCCATCTCTTCTTTCTTCCCCTTCCTTCTCTCCTACTCCTACTACTTGGAAAGGGGGGAATCCTACTCCCGGTGGGAGTAGGACTCCACAGGGCGCACCATAGTAGAGGGCCGGCCCTCCCCCTCCTCCACTCCTTTATATACGGGGGAGGGGGCACCTCATAGACACACAAGTTGATCATTGATCTCTTAGTCGTGTGCGGTGCCCCCCTCCACCATAATCCACCTCGGTCATATCGTCATAGTGCTTAGGTGAAGCCCTGCGCCGTTAGCTTCATCATCACCATCATCACGCCGTCGTGCTAACGTAGCTCTCCCTCGAAGCTCTACTGGATAATGAGTTCGTGGGACGTCACCGAGCTGAACATGTGCAGATCGCGGAGGTGCCGTACGTCCGGTACTAGGATCGGTCGATCGTGAAGACGTACGACTACATCAACCGCGTTGTCATAACGCTTCCGCTTTTGGTCTATGAGGGTACGTGAACAACACTCTCCCCTCTCATTGCTATGCATCACCATGATCTTGCGTGTGCGTAGGAATTTTTTTGAAATTACTACGTTCCCCAACAGTGGAATCAGAGCCAGGTTTATGCGTAGATGTTATATACACGAGTAGAACACAAATGAGTTGTGGGCGATAATAGTCATGCTGCTTACCAGCATGTCATACTTTGATTCGGCGGTATTGTTGGATGAAGTGGCCCGGACCGACATTATGCGTACGCTTACGCGAGACTGGTTCTACCGACGTGCCGCATTACACGTGGCTGGCGGGTGTCAGTTTCTCCAACTTTAGTTGAATCGAGTGTGGCTATTCCCGGTCCTTGTTGAAGGTTAAAACAACACATACTTGATAAAAAATCGTTGTGGTTTTGATGCGTAGGTAAGAACGATTCTTGCTCAGCCCATAGCAGCCACGTAAAACTTGCAACAACAAAGTAGAGGACGTCTAACTTGTTTTTGCAGGGCATGTTGTGAAGTGATATGGTCAAGACATGATGCTAAATTTTATTGTATGAGATGATCATGTTTTGTAACAGAGTTATCGGCAACTGGTAGGAGCCATATGGTTGTCGCTTTATTGTATGAAATGCAATCGCCATGTAATTGCTTTACTTTATCACTAAGCGGTAGCGATAGTCGTAGAAGCAATAGTTGGCGAGACGACAATGATGCTACGATGCAGATCAATGTGTCGCGCCGGTGACGATGGTGATCATGACGGTGCTTTGGAGATGGAGATCAAAGGAACAAGATGATGATGGCCATATCATATCACTTATATTGATTGCATGTGATGTTTATCCTTTATGCATCTTATTTTGCTTAGTACGGTGGTAGCATTATAAGATGATCTCTCACTAAATTTCAAGGTATAAGTGTTCTCCCTGAGTATGCACCGTTGCGACAGTTCTTCATGCCGAGAC
Source organism: Aegilops bicornis (assembly GCA_021605145.1). Taxonomy (NCBI): domain Eukaryota; kingdom Viridiplantae; phylum Streptophyta; class Magnoliopsida; order Poales; family Poaceae; genus Aegilops; species Aegilops bicornis. Next base: position 167,125,230 of record CM038672.1, read on the forward strand.
ACCACGTGATGATCGGGTGTAATAAGCTCTACGTTTACATACAACGGGTGCAAGCCAGTTTTCCACATGTAGAATACTCGGGTTAAACTTGACGAGCCTAGCATATGCAGATATGGCCTCGGAACACTGGAGACCGAAAGGTCGAACGTGAATCATATAGTAGATATGATCAACATAGTGATGTTCACCATTGAAAACTAATCCATCTCACGCGATGATCGGACATGGTTTAGTTGATATGGATCACCTAATCATTTAGATGACTCGAGGGATGTCTATCTAAGTGGGAGTTCTTAAGTAATATGATTAATTGAACTTTAATTTATCATGAACTTAGTCCTGATAGTATTTGCATATCTATGTTGTAGATCAATAGCTCGCGATGTAGTTTCGCGTTTATTTATTTTGATATGTTCCTAGAGAAAAATAAGTTGACAGATTTTAGTAGCAATGATGCGGACTAGCTCCGTGATCTGAGGATTATCCTCAGTGCTACACAGAAATATTATGTCCTTGATGCACCGCTAGGTGCCAGACCTATTGCAGGAGCAGATGCAGACGTTATGAACGTTTAACAAGCTCGGTATGATGACTACTTGATAGTTTAGTGCACCATGCTTTACGGCTTATAACCGGGACTTCAAAAATGTTTTGAACGCCACGGAGCATATAAGATGTTCCAAGAGTTGAAATTGGTATTCATACTCATGCCCGTGTCAAGAGGTATGAGACCTCTGATAGTTCTTTGCCTACAAAATGGAGGAGAATAGCTCAGCTGGTGAGCATGTGCTCAGAATTTCTCAGTACTACAAACACTTGAATCAAGTGGGAGTTAATATTCTAGATAAGATAGTGATTGACAGAGTTCTCTAGTCACTGTCACCAAGTTACTAGAACTTCGTGATGAACTATAATATGCAAGGGATAACAGAAATGATTCCCAAGCTCTTCGTGATGCTGAAATCGATGAAGGTAGAAATCAAGAAAAGCATCAAGTGTTGATGGTTGTCGGTGTGGAACGACACATATGGGATCACAAGAATCCCTACTACGGTTGCCGCGGCGCGGGGTTGCGAGAAGAGCAGGGCTAGCAGACAGCACAAGGATCGTTTTGTTGGAAATATGCCCTAGAGGCAATAATAAAAGCATTATTATTATATTTCCTTGTTCGTGATAATTGTCTTTTATTCATGCTATAACTGTATTATCCGGAAATCGTAATACACGTGTGAATACATAGACTACCATACGTCCCTAGTAAGCCTCTAGTTGACTAGCTCGTTGGTCAACAGATAGTCATGGTTTCGACTATGGACATAAGATGTCATTGACAACGGGATCACGTCATTAGGAGAATGACGTGATGGACAAGACCCAATCCTAAGCATGGCACAAGATCGTGTAGTTCGTTTTGCTAGAGCTTTTCCAATGTCAATTATCTCTTCCTTAGTCCTTGAGATCTTGTACACCCCTGATACCTTTGGAATGCTTTGGGTGTACAAAACGTCACAACGTTACTGGTTGACGATAAAGGTGCACTACAGGTATCTCCGAAAGTGTCTGTTGGGTTGACACGGATCGAGATCGATTTGTCACTCCGTGTTACGGAGAGGTATCACCGGGCCCACTCGGTAGTGCATCATCATAATGAGCTCAAAGTGACCAAGTGTCTAGTCACGGGATCATGCATTACAGATGCGAGTAAAGTTACTTGCCGTGCTGAGGACCGAGCGAGGTATTGGGATACCGACGATCGAGTCTCGGGCAAGTAACATACCGTCGACAAAGGGAATAGAATACGGGGTTGCTTGAACCCTTGACATCGTGGTTCATCCGATGACAACATCGAGGAGGCGTGTGGGAACCAACATGGGTATCCAGATCCCGCTGTTGGTTATTGACCGAGGTCGCCTCGGTCATGTCTGCATGTCTACCGAACCCGTAGGGTCTACACACTTAAGGTTCGGTGGCGCTTAGGGTTATTAGGAAGACAAGTATGTGATTACCGAATGTTGTTGAGTCCGGATGAGATCCCGGACGTCACGAGGAGTCCGGAATGGTCCGGAGGTAAAGATTTATATATGGAAAGTGGTTAAACGGACTCGGAAAGTTTCGGGGTATACCGGTAATGTATCGGGGCCACCGGGAGGGTTCCGGAGGTCCACCGAGGGGCCACCTCCCGGGGGCCACATGGGCTGTGTGGGAGAGGGAGCCAGCCCACAGTGGGCTGGGCGCGCCTCCCCACCTAGGCCCATCGGCTAGGGCTTGGGGAGGGAAACCCTAAAGGGGCAAAGGCGCCCCCTGGCTTGGGGGCAAGCCACCCCTTTCCTCCTCCCTTGGCCGCCGCCCCATCTAGGGTTTCCCTAGATGGCCGCCCCTTACCCTCTCCTCCTATATAAAGAGGGGTGAGGGAGGCTGCAGAACACAATTGAAGGTGCAGCCCCTCCCTCCCCAACACCTCTCTTTCTCCGTCTGAGCTTGGCGAAGCCACAGCCGGAGAATCTGGTACCAATTGCACCACGCCGTCGTGCTGCCATTGGAGTTGTCTTCCTCAACCCCTCCTTCATCCTTGCTGGATCAAGACAGAGGAGACGCCATCGTCCCGTACGTGTGTTGAACACGGAGGTGCTGTCCTTTCAGTGCTTGGTCATCGGTGATCGGAATCACGTTGGGAACGACTCCATCATCACCACTCCCTCGAACGCTTCCGCACTCGATCTACAAGTGGTATGTAGATGCAAACTCACTCCCTTGACTCGTTGCTTAGATGAACTCATAGATGGATCTTGGTGAAACGGTAGGAAAAATTTTAATTTTCTGCAACGTTACCCAACAGTGGCATCATGAGCTAGGTTTATGCGTAGTTCTCTATTGCACGAGTAGAACACAATTTGGTTGTGGGCGTAGATATTGTCAACTTGCTTGCCGCTACTAGTCTTATCTTGCTTCAACGGTATTGTGGGATGAAGCGGCCCGGACCAACCTTACACGCATTTTACGTGAGACCGGTTCCACCGACTAACATGCACTAGTTGCATAAGGTGGCTGGCGGGTGACCTGTCTCTCCCACTTTAGTTAGTGCGGATTCGATGAAAAGGGTCCTTATGAAGGGTAAATAGAAGTTGACAAGATCACGTTGTGGTTACTCGTAGGTAAGAAAACGTTCTTGCTAGAACCCAATTGCAGCCACGTAAAGGATGCAACAACAATTAGAGGACGTCTAACTTGTTTTTGCAGCAATTGTCATGTGATGTGATATGGCCAAATTGTGATGTATGATGAATGACATATTGTGATGTATGAGATCATGTTCTTGTAATAGGAATCACGACTTGCATGTCGATGAGTATGACAACCGGCAGGAGCCATAGGAGTTGTCTTTATTTTTTTGTATGACCTGCGTGTCATTGAAGAACGCCATGTAAATTACTTTACTTTATTGCTAAACGTTAGCCATAGAAGTAGAAGTAGTCATGGGCGTGACAATTTCATGAAGACACGATGATGGAGATCATGATGATGGAGATCATGGTGTCATGCCGGTGACAAGATGATCATGGAGCCCCGAAGATGGAGATCAATGGAGCTTTATGATATTGGCCATATCATGTCACTACTATATATAGTTGCATGTGATGTTTATTATGTTTATGCATCTTGTTTACTTAGAACGACAGTAGTAAATAAGATGATCCTTACAACAATATCAAGAAGTGTTCTCCCTAATCGCGCACCGTTGCTAAAGTTCGTCGCTTCTAAGCACCACGTGATGATCGGGTGTGATGGATTCTTACGTTCACATACAACGGGTGTAAGACAGATTTACACACGCAAAACACTTAGGGTTAACTTGACGAGCCTAGCATGTACGGACATGGCCTCGGAACACGGAGACTGAAAGGTCGAGCACGAGTCGTATGGAAGATACGATCAACATGAGAATGTTCACCGACGATGACTAGTCCGTCTCACGTGATGATCGGACACGGCCTAGTCGACTCGGATCGTGTAACACTTAGATGACTAGAGGGATGTCTAATCTGAGTGGGAGTTCATCGAAATAATTTGATTAGATGAACTTAATTATCATGAACTTAGTCTAAAACTTTTGCATAATATGTCTTGTAGATCAAATGGCCAACGCTCATGTCAACTTGAACTTCAACGCTGCCTCCTAGAGAAAACCAAGTCGAAAGATGACGGCAAGAACTATACGGATCGGGTCCTAACCCGAGGATCATCCTCATAGCTGCCAGGAAACAATATGTCCTAGAAGGACCGCTAGGTGACGCTCCCGTCTCCGAAGAACCAAGACATTATGAATGCTTGGCAAACTCACCGATGATTACTCCCTCGTTCAAAGGCAGCATGCTTTACAACTTAGAACCGGGGCTCCAAAAGCGTTTTGAGCATCCACGGAGCATATGAGATGTTCGAGGAGCTGAAACTAGTTTTCCAAGCTCACGCCGGAGTCGAGAGATATGACATCTCCGACAAGTTCTATAGTTGTAAGATGGAGGAAAATAGTTCACAAGGAGCACATACTCAAGATGTCCGGGTTGCACAACCGTATGACCCAAATTGAATATTAACCTCCCCGATGAGGCGGTCATTGACAGAATCCTTCAGTCGCTCCCACCAAGCTACAAGAGCTTTGTGATAAACTACAATATGCAGGGGATGGTGAAGACCATTCCTGAAGTATTTTCAATTCTGAAGTCAGCAGAGGTTGAGATCAAGAAAGAACATCAAGTGTTGATGGTCAATAAGACCACTAATTTCAAGAAGGGCAAGGGCAAGAAGAACTTCAAGAAAGACGGCAAGGATGTTGCAGCCCGATAAGCCGATTCTGGAAGAAGTCAAAGAATGGACCCAAGCACGAGACTGAGTGCTTTTATTGCAAGGGAAGGGTCACCGAAGCGGAACTGCCCCAAATACTTAGCGGATAAGAAGGCCGGCAACACCAAAGGTATATTTGATATACATGTAATTGATGTGTACCTTACCGATTACTGTAGTAACTCCCGGTATTTGATACCGTGCCGTTGCTCATATTTGTAACTCACGGCAGGAGCTGCGGAATAAGCGGAGATGGCGAAGGGCGACGAGGTGACGATCTGCGCGTCGGGAATGGTTCCAGAGTCGATGTGATCGCCGTCGACACGCTACCTCTTCATTTACCTACGGGATTAGTTTTGAACCTTAATAATTGTTATTTGGTGCCAAGTTTGAGCATGAACATTGTATCTGGATCTCGTTTAATGCGAGATGGCTACTCATTTAAATCCGAGAATAATGGTTGTTCTATTTATATGAGAGACATGTTTTATGGTCATGCTCCGATGGTCAATGGTTTATTCTTAATGAATCTCGGCGTAATGTTACACATATTCATAGCGTGAATACCAAAAGATGTAAAGTTGATAACGATTGTCCCACATACTTGTGGCAATCGCTGCCTTGGTCACATTGGTGTCAAGCGCATGAAGAAGCTCCATCTTGATGGACTTTTGGAGTCTCTAGATTATGAATCATTTGACACATGCGAACCATGCCTTATGGGCAAGATGACCAAGACTCCGTTCTCCGGAACAATGGAGCGAGCAACCAACTTATTGGAAATCATACATACCGATGTGTGCGGTCCAATGAGTGTTGAGGCTCATGGAGGATATCGTTATGTTCTCACTCTCACCGATGACTTGAGTAGATATGGGTATGTCTACTTAATGAAACACAAGTCTGAGACCTTTGAAAAGTTCAAGGAATTTCAGAATGAGGTAGAGAATCAACGTGACCGAAAAATAAAATTCCTGATCGGATCGTGGAGGAGAATATTTAAGTCACGAATTTGGTACACACTTAAGAAAATGTGGAATCGTTTCACAACTCACGCCGCTGGAACACCTCAACAGAACGGTGTGTCCGAACGTCGTAATCGCACTCTATTGGATATGGTGCGATCTATGATGTCTCTTACCGATTTACCGCTATCATTTTGGGGATACGCTCTAGTGACAGCTACATTCACTTTAAATAGGGCACCGTCTAAATCCGTTGAGACGACACCGTATGAATTATGGTTTGGGAAGAAACCTAAGCTGTCGTTTCTAAAAGTTTGGGGATGCGATGCTTATGTCAAGAAACTTCAACTGAAAAGCTCGAACCCAAGTCGTAAAATGCGTCTTCATAGGATACCCTAAGGAAACCATTGGGTATACCTTCTACCTTAGATCCGAGGGCAAGATCTTTGTTGCCAAGAACGGATCCTTTCTGGAAAGGGAGTTTCTCTCGAAAGGAGTAAGTGGGAGGAAAGTAGAACTTCGATGAAGTACTACCTCTTGAACCGGAAAGTAGTGCAGCTCAGAAAATGTTCCCGTGGTGCCTACACCAATTGGAGAGGAAATTAATGATGATGACCAAGGTACTTCGGATCAAGTTGCTACCGAACTTCAGAGGTCCACTAGGACACGCTCCGCACTGCAGTGGTACGGCAACCCTGTCCCGAAATAATGTTGTTAGACAACGGTGAACCTTGAACTATGAAGAAGCGATGATGGCGGCCCAGATTCCAACAATTGGCTAGAAGCCATGAAATCCGAGATAGAATCCATGTCTGAAAACATAGTATGGACTTTGACGGACTTGCCCGATGATCGGCGAGCGATAGAAAACAAATGGATCTTTAAGAAGAAGACGGACGCGGATGGTAATGTCACCATCTATAAAGCTCGACTTGTCGCTAAGGGTTATCGGCAAGTTCAAGGGATTGACTACGATGAGACTTTCTCTCCCGTAGCGAAGCTTAAGTCCGTCCGAATCATGTTAGCAATTGCCGCATACTATGATTATGAGATATGGCAGATGGACGTCAAAACAGCGTTCCTTAACGGGCATCTTAAGGAAGAGCTGTATATGATGCAGCCGGAAGGTTTTGTCGATCCTAAGAATGCTAACAAAGTATGCAAGCTCCAGCGATCCATTTATGGGCTGGTGCAAGCATCTCGGAGTTGGAACATTCGCTTTGACGAGATGATCAAAGCGTTTGGGTTTATCTTGAGACTTATGGAGAAGCCTGCGTTTACAAGAAAGTGAGTGGGAGCTCAGAGCATTTCTCATATTATATGTAGATGACATACTTTTGATGGGAAATGATATAGAATTCTTGGATAGCATTAACGCCTACTTGAATAAATGTTTTTCAATGAAGGACCTTGGAGAAGCTGCTTATATATTAGGCATGAAGATCTATAGAGATAGATCGAGACGCCTCACAGGTCTTTCACAAAGCACATACCTTGATAAGATTTTGAAGAAGTTCAAAATGGATCAGTCCAAGAAAGGGTTCTTGCACATCAGCAAGGTGTGAGATTGAGCTCAGCTCAATGCCCGACCAAGCAAAAGATAAAGAAGAGATGAGCGTCATCCCTATGCCTCGACCATAGGATCTATTATGTATGCCATCTTTGTGTACCGGACCTGATGTAAACCTTGCCGTAAGTTTGGTAGGAAGGTACCAAAGTAATCCCGCAAGGAACACCGGACAGCGGTCAAGAATATCCTGAAGTACTGAAAAGGACAAAGGACATGTTTCTCGTTTATGGAGGTGACGAAGAGCTCGTCAGAAGGGGTTACGTCGACGCTTAGCTTCGACACAGATCTAGATGACTCTAAGTCACAAACCGGATACGTGTATATGTTGAATGGTGGAGCAGATGGTAGATGCGGTGCAAAAGCGAGCGTCGTGGCGGGATCTACATGTGAAGCGGAGTACATGGCAGCCTCGGAGGCAGCGCATGAAGCAATTTGGGTGAAGGAGTTCATCACCGACCTAGAGTCATACCCAATGCGTCGGGGCGATCAAACTCTTCCGTGACAACACCGGAGCTATTGCACTTGCAAAGGAGCCCAGTGTTTCACAAGAAGACCAGCACATCAAGCGTCGCTTCAACTCCATCCGTGAAAATGTTCAAGATGGAGACATAGAAATATGCAAAGTGCATACGGATCTGAATGTCGCAGATCCGCTGACTAAACCTCTTCATGGCAAAACATGATCAACACCGTAACTCTATGGGTGTTCGATTCATCACAATGTAACTAGATTATTGACTCTAGTGCAAGTGGGAGACTGTTGGAAATATGCCCTAGAGGCAATAATAAAAGCATTATTATTATATTTCCTTGTTCGTGATAATTGTCTTTATTCATGCTATAACTGTATTATCCGGAAATCGTAATACACGTGTGAATACATAGACTACCATACGTCCCTAGTAAGCCTCTAGTTGACTAGCTCATTGGTCAGAGATAGTCATGGTTTCCGACTATGGACATAAGATGTCATTGACAACGGGATCACGTCATTAGGAGAATGACGTGATGGACAAGACCCAATCCTAAGCATGGCACAAGATCGTGTAGTTCGTTTTGCTAGAGCTTTTCCAATGTCAAGTATCTCTTCCTTAGACCATGAGATCGTGTAACTCCCGGATACCGTAGGAGTGCTTTGGGTGTACCAAACGTCACAACGTGGCGGGTGACTATAAAGGTGCACTACGGTATATCCGAAAGTGTCATTGGGTTGACACGGATCGAGACTGGATTTGTCACTCCGTGTTACGGAGAGGTATCCATGGGCCCACTCGGTAGTGCATCATCATAATGAGCTCAAAGTGACCAAGTGTCCGTCACGGGATCATGCATTACGGCATTTGGTAAAGTGACTTGCCGGTAACGAGACTGAACGAGGTATTGGGATACCGACGATCGAGTCTCGGGCAAGTAACATACCGTCTGACAAAGGGAATAGAATACGGGGTTGCATGAACCCTTGACATCGTGGTTCATCCGACGACAACATCGAGGAGCGTGTGGGAACCAACATGGGTATCCAGATCCTGCTGTTGGTTATTGACCCGAGGTCGTCTCGGTCATGTTCAGATGTCTACCGAACCCGTAGGGTCTACACACTTAAGGTTCGGTGATGCTAGGGTTATTAGGAAGACAAGTATGTGATTACCGAATGTTGTTCGAGTCCAGGATGAGATCCCGGACGTCACGAGGAGTTCGGAATGGTCGGAGGTAAAGATTTATATATGGAAAGTGGTTAAGCGGACTCCGGAAAGTTTGAGGGTATACGGTAATGTACTGGGGCCACCGGGAGGGTTCCTGAGGTCCACTGGAGGGGCCACCCCTCGAGGGGGCCACATGGGCTGTGTGGGAGAGGGCCAGCCTGGTGGGCTGGGCGCCTCCCACCTAGGCCCATGCGGCTGGGGCTTGGGGAGGGAAACCTAAAGGGGCAAGGGGCGCCCCCTGGCTTGGGGGCAAGCCACCCCCTTTCCTCCTCCCCTTTGGCCGCCGCCCCATCTAGGGTTTCCCTAGATGGCGGCCCCCTACCCTCTCCTCCTATATAAAGAGGGGTGAGGGAGGGCTGCAGAACACAATTGAAGGTGCAGCCCCTCCCTCCCCAACACCTCTCTTTCTCCGTCTGAAGCTTGGCGAAGCCACAGCCGGAGAATCGGCCACCAATTGCACCACGCCGTCGTGCTGCCATTGGAGTTGTCTTCCTCAACCTCTCCTTCATCCTTGCTGGATCAAGGCGGAGGAGACGCCATCGTCCGTGCGTGTGTTGAACATGGAGGTGCTGTCCTTTCAGGTAACTTGGTCATCGGGTGATCGGAATCACGTTGGGAACGACTCCATCATCACCACTCCCTCGAACGCTTCCTTTTCGATCTACAAGTGGTATGTAGATGCAAACTCACTCCCTTGACTCGTTGCTTAGATGAACTCATAGATGGATCTTGGTGAAACGGTAGGAAAAATTTTAATTTTCTGCAACGTTACCCAACACGTTTACCCAGGTTCGGGCCGCGAGGATGCGTAAAACCCTAGTCCTGCTTTGGTGGGTGTATTTCAGAGAGTTCTTGAGCTCTCGAACTAGCTGTGGTGAGTGTGTGGTCTGAAAGAGCCGAATCCTTCTCCAGTATGCCATGGGCCTCCTTTTATAGTCGGAAGGGGCTGCCACAGTGGCTCACAGAAGGTGGAAAGGCGTACAGTGCCCTGAGCTTATCGCTCGTATTACAAGACAAGACACATTTAATGCGGAGCTTAGGTGTCCCCTTGCTTTATCAGGAAGGGGGCGAGGCCCGTCCCGTCTGTCGCCGCTCCTCCTCGCCTCGACACGCGCCTTGGCCAGCGATGCGTGTGGTGCCATGTAGGTAGGCAAGCAGTTGAGGTGGCGCGGTGGTGGAGCCTTCAAGAAGATCTGCATGCCGCCATGCGGGCGCTTGATGATTTGGCCTGGGGGCTGCATGTTGCCACGCAGGTGCTCGCCCATCTGGTTGGGCTGGCAGCTGCATGTGAACGGCGGTGGAAGCTTGGTTGGCGCGGGCCTAGCAGTGGCCTTGCTGGTGTCCTTGGCAAGGGCCTTGCTGGGTGGCCCGGCAAGGGCCTTGCCGGGTGGCCCGGCAAGGGTCTTGCCGTGTGGCCCGGCAAGGGTCTTGCCGTGGCGCGCTGTCGTCCCCAGCAAGGGCCTTGCCGGGGGTCTGGTGGCCTTCCTCGGCAAGGATCTTGCCGAGGATCGTCGTCTTCTAATCCTCATCTGATCTTGAATATGTCTTCACAAAGATCTGCATGCCACCACAGAGGTGCCTTCCCGAGCCCTGGCCCCACGTGGATGATGGCGTTGGGGACCATGGGCTCAAGGGTGGCTCGCTCTGTTGGTGTGGGGCGAGCCGCCCCGGCAAGGGTCTTGCCGGGGCTGCTGAGGCTGCCCCGACAAGGGTTTTGCCGGGGGAACCTGCTTCGTCCCTCTGCTCTTCGTGGTCTTGGCCTTGGCGTTGCTCTTGTTATCTTGGGCTTCGGTCTTACCTTGGCTCACCTCCCATGTTCTGCTTGGCGTGACCGTAGGCGCGGCTCCGACTGCCCGTGCACAGGTATAGTGGTACAAAAACGCACCCTCTTTTTGTACACCGACAGGAGCCCCCGGGCCTGGGCCACACATAAGCGCGACACGTTCTTGGGCCAGGCCCAAAAGCGGTCTTGTGGCGGTAGGCCCGGTTTTACCATGATAAGACTTTTCAGCGCCGCGTCCCATGACCAGCAGCAGTGCGGTGTGGAGGGGTGTGCGTGACGTGGGCGGCATGCGTGGGGCGGTTTCCGCACGCATGCGTCACATCACAGTAAAGAGGCGGCTCGCGCCTTCCCCGTAAAAAGAGCGAGGCGTGGAGGCGCGGCTTATTTACTGAATGGGGCCGGGCTGCGGTCTTCAAGGCGTCCACTCCCCACGATCACGGGGTGGGGAGATGTCGCTCCACCCGTACCCTCAGTTCTGCACGTCCGCCATGCGTCCTTCATGCGCCTGGGGTAGCAAGCGGTGGCGGCGGGAAACCGGGCCGTCACTGGTTGGGGCAGTGGGTCGGTCCTGATTCCCTGCGCCTCCGGTGGCTGGATTGGCCAAGCGGGGCGGCCGAGCCCCGACCCCGCCCATTTATAAAGAGGGGGAAGGGGGATGGCGTCCCACATTTTTCTGTCATCTATCTCCTCCTGCTTATGCTCCGTCCTTTCACTCGCCATGGAGAAAGGGAACCAGGGACCCTCGACGGTGGCGGCGAGGGTCGCCGCTCGACAGCGCATCCCTCCTCCTCCTGAGCCCGCGGTGGTGGAACCGGCCGCGAGAGGAAGGGGGGCGAGGCCGTGGGCGAGGCCGGGGCAGAGGTCTAGTGCTCGGGGAAGAGGAGGACGGGTCGACGCGCCGGCTTCGCCTCCGCCAATGGTGCCTTTCCCGATGGAAGGCCATGTCGGAGACGAGCCCCGCGAGTTCTTCATCAGGCTGCGCCGGCCTCCGCGTTGCCGTCTCCATCTTCCTGCCCCGTTTGCTCAGGAGATGGAGCGTGACGGACCCCAATCCCTCAGATTGCACATGAGGGGTTGTGGGAACGGGGGCACGCGGGTCGACGTCGATTTCCCGGCTCCTCGGTTCATGTACCTCCGTCGTGGGTGGAAGATGTTCGCTCGCACCCACAGCCTGACGGCGGGGCTCGTCCTCTACTTCAAATTAATGGAGGACGGCCTGCTCTCCGTCAAGGTCTTCGGAGAGATCGGAACTCACCTGAAGTGCTGCGTGGAGAGCTCCTCCGATGGATATTCTGACGATGGAAGCTCTTCCTCGAGTGAAAGTGATGAGGAGGACAGTGGGGCAGATGAAGGGGACGAGTCCGACTAGGCGTCTGATGCCCCACGCCTGGGCGGGTGCGGCAGCACCAGCATCTGCACCTGGCCGCTCCCCCGGCAGAGGTTTTCCAGGGGTGAGGCCAGCTCCTTGAACTTCTCGGGGCCGTCTCCTTGGGTGGCTGGCGTCGGGAGGTTGCGGAAGAGGAAGAGGGTGGGCGGCAAGGCCGTCAACTCAGAGTACGCGGTCACCGACGCTTCATCTTGTATTGCCGGTCCTGCCGCCTCGTCTTCCAGGTCCTTTCCCGGCACCATCATCACCTGCCCACTCATGGGCGGCCACCGAGGTGTTCTCTTGGTGCTTTTTGTTGCCCGTAGCTCGCCTGGGCGCTCCTTTTGCCCTCTCACCTCCTTGACCTGCCTCCTGAGGAGAGGGACAAGAAAGGGATTACGGGCATCTTATATCTTTTTTAGTTTGTAAGCCTGCGGGCCTTCGTTAAATTTAGAACTTGTAATCCCCTTGCTCATGTTTTTCATTCCGTATGAACTGCACTGTATGGGATGTTTTTAATGAAAAGGGATGCTTGCCGGTTTTTCGTTAGTGGGTAAATCCCGCGACAAGGAGCGAATCCTTGTTATTGTTTAAGATAAACGTTTTTAAGCGACAACAGGCCTTGCCGTCCCCCACTCCACTCGACCGTTCTCGCTCTTGGCGGAGGTAGGGATGAACTGGCTTTAGGCTCCTCGCTCTACCTCCTTGCCGCCATGGCTACAACCAAATCCGGACCTGTGAAATAATCCTTAGGTATAGGAAAAAGGGGAGCACGGCAGCCTAGAGATAAAAACGAGGTTTCACATGCCCCAGTCTTGTTCCGAAATGCATGACAGAGGGTAAAAGACTTATCTGGATCTGCAGCCCCCGACAACCTTGTTTTGCAACGGTTGAATCCTTGTGTTTGTAGCCCCCGGCAACTCTGGTTTGCCGGGGTCGGGACACCGGTCCGTTTCCCTTCTTCCAAGTAGCTCAGCAGAAGTGCTCATGTGCCCTGCGAACCAAAGCAGGACAAAAGAAAGCAGATAGACGCCAGCACTCAACCTCTAAGCTAGGGGTTAGTCGCTGAAAGCACCGGCCAACCCTAACCAAGGAAGAGACTCGACCTAGCATGCATGCTCTAACTTAGGGCGCCAGCGCTTCGTTTAATTATGCTCAGGGTTTGTGTCTGGCTCTGTACAAAAGGTCACATGCCTTGCCGGCAAAGCTTGTACAAAAGCCGGCAAGCCGTGCCTTATGGGTAAAACTTGCGAAGATGCTCGATGTTCCAGGAGTTGCTCACTGGGACGACATCTTCGGTCTCTAGGCGGACTGCGCCGGGCCTGGTGACTTGCATTACCCGATAAGGGTCTTCCCACTTCGGCGTCAACTTGTTGGAATTCTTGGCCGACTGAACGCGCCGAAGAACAAGGCCGCCTTCCTCAAAGCTTCGGGCATGAACCTTGCGGCTATGGTAGCGGCGCAAGGCTTGCTGGTAGCATGCTGTTCTCATAGCCGCCCGAAGATGATCTTCCTCAAGGAGCGTCGCGTCATCTTGGAGCAACTGCTCTTGCTCAAGCTCATCATAAGCGAGCACTCGAGGTGACCCGTATATGAGTTCCGTGGGGAGAACTGCTTACGCCTGTATACTAGGGCAAAAGGTGTCTGGCCGGTGGCTCGATTTGGCGTCGTCCTGATCGACCAAAGAACCGTCGGCAACTCATCAATCCAGCGCCTTCCACTCTTGTGCAGCTTGTCAAAGGTCTTCATTCTCAGGCCTCGCAACACTTTAGCATTTGCCCTCTCCGCTTGGCCGTTGCTCCGTGGGTGTGCCACGGAAGCAAAACAGACCTTGCTACCGAGGTCTTGAATGTATTGCATGAAGGTGTGGCTTGTGAACTGCGTGCCTTGTCGGTGATGACTCTGTTTGGCACACCAAAGCAGCGGAACCAGTCCCTTGAAGAACTTGACGCGGTGAAAGCAGTCCCTTTCTCACTGCTTCCACCTCGGCCACTTTGTGAACTTGTCGATTGCAACGCATAAGTACTCAAAGCCCTGACAGCGGGGAAAGGGCCCAAGATATCAAACCCCTGCACCGAGAATGGCCAGGAGAGAGGGATTGTTTGAAGGGCTTGAGCTGGTTGATGAAGCTTCTTTGAATGGAACTGGCACGCTTCACACTTGGTTACTAGTGTTGTCGCATCCTGGAGGGCGGTGGGCCAGAAGAAACCTTGCCGGAACGCCTTCCCGGCAAGGGCCCTCAACCCTATGTGGGAGCCACATATGCCTCCGTGTATCTCCGCCAACAGCTCCAGTCCTTCCTCCCGGGGATGCACTTCAATTTCACACCGTTTGGCCTTCTCCTGTACAGGACATCATCGACGAACTGGTATAGGGCAGACCGACGGGCTACTCTTTCCGCTTCTTCCTGCTCCTCAGGAAGCTCCCCAGTTTGGAGGAATTGGATGGTATGTTGCGCCCATGCCGGAGCCTGGGGCTCGACGGCAAGGACCAAAGGCATTTCTTATGCCATGGGAGCGGTTGTCTCTATGGCCAGGGCTTGACGCCCTGCCGGAGCCAGTTGCTCTTGGGCAGGCTCAGCTTCCACGGCAGGACCCTTGCTTGCATCCCCAGGGAGCTCGGTAGGAAAGTACTTGCCGGGACCTGACTTCCTCCGCTTGTTCTGTCCCGTTCATGGCTCGACGGATGGTTGAGTTAGCCGGAGCAAAAATGTACCTGGTTCCACAGGTAGCTTGAATGCAGCACGCTTTGACAGGTAATCGGCGATGTCGTTTTCCACTCGGGGGATGTGCTCCACTAGGATACCGTCAAAGCGTTCCTCCAGCTTCCTCACCTCGTCTACGTAGGCTTCCATCAATGGGCTTTGGTAATCCTTGTTGACCTGTCTGACAACGAGCTGCGAGTCACCCCTGACGATGAGCTTCTTAATCCCGAGGTCTGCCGCGATCCTAGGACCGGCAAGCAATACCTCGTACTCAGCAGTGTTGTTGGTGGACATCTCCCTGGGGAAGTGCATCTGGATCACGTACTTGAGGTGCTCTCCGGTGGGCGCGACGAGCAGCACAACGGCACCGGCGCCTTGCAGCGAGAAAGCCCCATCAAAGTACATGATCCGGCCAACCGCTTCCTTGCCGGGGAGAGTGGTCTCCTGGATTTCTTCGTCAGGCATCGAGGTCCATTCTGCAATGAACTCTGCCAAGACTCTGCTCTGAATTGTCGAGGCACTTTCAAACTTCAAACCGAAACTTGATATCTCCAAGGCCCATTCTACAATCCTTCCGGTTGCATCTGGGTTATGCAGTATCCGTTGCAACGGGAGGCGGGTGACGATAGTGATTTTGTGGGCTTGGAAGTAATGACGCAGCTTCCTCGAGGCCATAAGGAGGCCGAAGAGCAACTTTTGCACACCGGAATACCTCGACCTAGCCCCCTGCAAGAGGGAGCTGACGAAGGAAACCGGGCGCTGCATCATCTTGTTCTTCTGCACCACCTCACTCGACTGCGCGGGCACTGCCTTGGTGGCATCAGACTCTGCCGGGGGCCGCGCCTTGCCGGCACCAGGCCCTGCCGGGGGAATCTTTGGCTTGACATCCGCTGGTTCCGCCGCCGTCACAGCCTCCAGATATAGCAGCAACGACTCTTGTGGTTTAGGCGCAACCAGTATTAACGTGGAGGAAAGGTACTTCTCCAAATCCTGCAATGTTGCCTCGGCTTCTGAGGTCCACTCCATTGGGCCCGCTTTCTTCAAGATTTTGAAGAAGGGAAGGGCACGCTCGGCGGACTTGGAGATGAATCGGCTCATGGCGGCAACACAGCCGGTGAGCCGACGCACATCTTTGATCAGCTTGGGCGCCTCAATCTGCTCAATAGCCTTGATTTTGTCTGGGTTTGCCTCGACCCCGCGCTGTAACACAAAGAACCCGAGAAGCTTGCCGGACGGGACGCCGAAGACACACTTCTCAGGGTTCAGCTTGAGGTTGATCTTGCGCAGGTTGGCAAATGTCTCTTCCAGATCTCGCACAAGAGTTGGCCCGTCCTTGGTTTTGACCACTATGTCATCCATGTATGCCTCCATATTTCTATGGAGCCGAGGTTCAAAACCAATTTGGACTGCTCTTGCGAACGTTGAGCCAGCACTCTTCAACCCGAAAGGCATCCGTAAAAAGCAATACGTACCACATGGGGTGATGAATGTTGTCTTCTCTTCATCCTCTCTTGTCATGAAGATCTGGTGGTAGCCAGAGTAGGCGTCAAGGAATGATAACAGATCACACCCGGTTGTGGAGTCAACAATCTGGTCGATGCGCGGCAACAGGAAGGGGTCCTTAGGACAAGCCTTATTGATATCTGTGTAATCAATACACAGCCTCCACTTCCCATTCGCCTTGCGCACCACTACCGGATTAGCCAACCATGTCGGGTGGAGCACTCCTCTCACCAAACCTGCCGCTTCCAACTTCCTGATCTCCTCTGTGATGAACTCCTGCCTCTCCAGAGCCTGCTTTCTGACCTTCTGCTTGACGGGCTGCGCGTGGGGGCAGACGGCTAGGTGGTGCTCAATCACCTCCCTAGGAACACAGGGGATGTCAGATGCTTTCCATGCAAACACGTCGACATTCGCCCGCAGGAAGGTGACGAGCGCGCCTTCCTATTTGATGTCGAGGGTGGAGCCTATGGTGAAGGCCCCTCCCATGCCATCCTCCCTGACGGGCACCTTCTTGGTCTGCGGCGGCTCGGCTCTGGATCTCTTGCTCTTGTCGGTAGAGCTCTCTGGCATGTCCTCGACGGTAGCAAAACACTCCGAGGAGGTGCGCTTGCCGGAGTGGGTGCGAGAGGTCTTGCCGGGCTTCTTCTTCCCTCACGGGCCTTCAGTGACAGGAGCAGGTGCCTTGACAGCAGCTGCTGCAACTGCTTCCCGGTATAGTTGGTCGGCGCGGATCAGCGCATCTTTCTTGTCGAAGGGGATGGAGATGATGGTCAACGGCCCGGGCATCTTTAGCATGTTGTAGGCGTAATGTGACGCTACCATGAACTTGGCTAGTGTCGGGCGGCCGAGGATCCCGTTGTAGGGCAAGGGGATCTCGGCCACGTCAAAGACGATCCTCTCCGTCCTGTAGTTCAACTCTCCTCCAAATGTCACGGGCAGCGTGACCTTCCCCTTCGGCTGGCTCCTCCCTGGACTGACCCCTTGAAATGTGCCTGTTTCCTCGAGGTCTCCATCGGGGATTTGCAACTTTTTGATCACGGCAGGCGAGATTAGGTTCAGGTCGGCCCCGTCGTCAACCAACATCTTGTTCACCCTGAGGTTGCGTATCGTTGGTTAGACCAACAATGGCAAACACCCGACCGCGACAGTGCGGTTAGGGTGGTCCTCGGCGTCAAAGATGAGGCGTCTTTGGACTACTTCAACAGCCGGCTTCGAGCGCCGAACGACGGCTCGCTGCTCAGTAATCTCACGTGCTCACCGCTTGAGCTGGCGGTGAGGGGTATGCAGCGAGGCGCCGCCATCGACGCATGGCCTCCGTGTATACGGAACCCTTGCTCACCAGACTCGTCGTCCTCGTCGTGATCATCGTCTTCTTGTTTCTTGTCACGGCCCCGGACGGGCTCTCTTGCTGGTTGTCCTTGCCGGGGCGGCCTCCTTGGCCACCATGCTTCTTGTCGGATCCCTCGGCACCGTCCTGGTCCTTCTCCTTGTCCCGCCTCTCGTACTCAGCCTTTTGCTTCTCAGCAAGCAGCTCGACTTGTCGGCAGTTCTGGAGGTCGTGGCCCTTGGTGCGGTGGATCTTGCAGTATTGCTTGCCGGAGCTTCCTGGCTTGTCGGTAGCCGCCAAGGCCCGGCGGGCAGCGCACCCGGCAATCTCCTTGTCGGGGGCGTCTGCCTTGACCTTCTTGCTGGCACCGGTATCGTCGGATCCCTCAACGGCAAGCACGGTCTTGCCTTTGCGTTTCCTGTTGCGACACCGGCCCTTCTTCGTCGAGGGGGGGGGGCGGTGTCTTCATCGGTAGAGTCGGTTTCCGCGCCGGCGTCTTTGCCGGGGTACTTCCTTCCCTCTTCAGCCCGGGCGCACCTATCGGCTAGAACGTAGAGCTCGGCCACATCCTTAACTTTGGTCATCGCCAGCTCCTCGCACATCTTGCGATTGCGCATGTTCTTGTGGGACGAGCTAATCACAGCAGCGGGATGAATGTCGGGGATGTTGTACTGCACCCGGCTGAATCTCTGGATGTACTTGCGCAGGGTCTCCCCTTCCTTCGGGGGACTGATATGCAGATCACTGGCCTGGCCATGACTTGGTGGCCTCCTGTGAAGGCGCCAACGAACTCATGGCACAGATCTGACCAAGAAGAAATGGAATCCACCAGCAAGTGCATCAACCAAGACATCACATTGGGCTTGAGCGCCAGCGGGAAATAGTTGGCAAGCACCTTGTCGTCGCGAGCCCCAGCAGCCTGCATCGCGATGGTGTAGATGTTGAGGAACTCGGACGGATGGGTCTTGCCAGTGTACTTCTCGCCGACGTCGGGCTTGAACGTGCGGTGGGACGGCCACTGGAACTGCCACATCTCACGGGTAAAGGCCGGGCAGCCCACCTCGTAAGGTAGGCCGCCGGAGCCCCCCGGTGCTGGGTGGTCCATAGTGGGTCCCGTCCTCTTGTCAGACTGGCGGCACGTTTCACGCCAGCGCTCGACGGTGGTTCGAGCGTCTTCGTGAGCTCGCTTCCGAAGGACCTGGCGCTGGTCTCGGAGGGTCCGCGGGTCAGACGACGCTATGGAGATGTTATCACAAGCGTCGTCGCGACGGGCAGACACCCGCGGCGGCTGGCGAGGAGGAGGAGAGTGCACCTTGGTCGCAGCTCCCCCGGTCCTCCCAGCGCCATCATGTGGTGGCTCGATGGAGCGCCGACCCGAGGGCCCCGCCGGTCGCGGATCGTCTTTGTTTGCAACGGCGACGAGGCTCGAATGGTGGCCCTTCACTCGTCAAGCTTCTCCGCAGCAGGAGGGAAGTCGAGGAGCAGCTAGGCGCGCGCCAGAGCTTCCGCTGGCGTGGGCGGCGGCGATAGCTGTGTGGATCGCGGCACGCTTCGACTTCTAACTATGTTAGAAGGAGCTCCGTTACGATCCAGCGGTTGCGTGCCATTTTCGCCAGCGCTTTGGCGAGCGTGCTGAACCCCTTCATCGTGCGGATGGCACACAGGGCTCTTCCCACGGCGGTGCCCTGGGTCACCAACATGGTGACACTGCACGGCGCGCACCTTGGGAAGAGCGCGCGGTGGTCGCCTGTGTCTGTGTCTTGGAGGTCGCTGCGCCGCCCGGAGGTGGCACAACGACACCCCTGGAGGGCCCCGCACCGCCTGCGGGAGGCCCGGCTCCGTCTTTGGATCTGGCGACGTGCGGCCGGTCGTCTGGTGCACGAACGACGCCCCTCGCCGGGCTCTTACTGCCTGGGTGATGCTGGCGCTCGCGGACCGCGGCCCGGGTCTTGTCCGCGACCGTCCACTGCTCGTCCGCACCGACACGGGTCGTTCGGTTCCCAACGAGCCGATCGTCGTGGCCGTCTTCTTCTTTGGAGCCATGGCGACGAAGAACTGCTAGGCTAACTACTAGACCAGATTCTCTCAATTGCACCCCCTACCTGGCGCGCCAAAGATGTTGGTGTGGAACGACACCTATGGGATCACAAGAATCCCTACTACGGTTCTTAGGCGGCGGGGTTGCGAGAAGAGCAGGGCTAGTAGACAGCACAAGGATCGTTTACCCAGGTTCGGGCCGCGAGGACGCGTAAATGCATAGTCCTGCTTTGGTGGGTGTATTTCCGAGAGTTCTTGAGCTCCCGAACTAGCTGTGGTGAGTGCGTGGTTTGAAAGAGCCGAATCCTTCTCCAGTATGCCATGGGCCTCCTTTTATAGTCGGAAGGGGCTGCCACAGTGGCTCAGAGGAGGGGGAAAGGCGTCTGCCCTGAGCTTATCGCTCGTATTATAGGACAAGACACATTTAATGCGTAGCTTAGGTGTCCCATTGCTTTATCGGGGACGGGGGCGAGGCCCGTCCTGTCCGTCGCCGCTCCTCCTCGCCTCGACACGCACCTTGGCCAGCGATGCATGCGGTGCCATGTAGGCAGGCAGGTCGCTGATGTGGCGCGGTGGTGGAGCCGTCACGAAGATCTGCATGCCGCCACGCGGGCGCTCGATGATTTGGCCTGGGGGCTGCATGTTGCCACGCATGTGCCCGCCCAGCTGGTTGGGCTGGCAGCTGCATGTGAATGGCAGTGGAAGCTTGGTTGGCGCGGGCCTGGCTGTGGCCCTGCTGGCATCCTTGGTGAGGGCCTTGCCGGGTGGCCCGGCAAGGGTCTTGCCGTGGTGCACCGTCGTCCCCGGCATGGGCCTTGCTGGGGGTCTGGTGGCCTTCCTCGGCAAGGATCTTGCTGAGGATCATCGTCTTCTAATCCTCATCTGATCTTGAATATGTCTTCACAAAGATCTGCATGCCACCACAGAGGTGCCTTCCAGAGCCGTGGCCCCACGTGGATGATGGCGTTGGGGACCGTGGGCTCAAGGGTGGCTCGCTTCTGTTGGTGTGGGCAGCGCTGCCCGGCAGGGCTTCTTGCCGGGCTCTTTGAGGCTTCCCGGCAAGGGTTTTGATGGGGGAACCTACTTCGTCCCTCTGCTCTTCGTGGTCTTGGCCTTGGCGTTGCTCTTGTTATCTTGGGCTTCGGTCTTACCTTGGCTCACCTCCCCTGTTCTTCTTGGCGTGACCGTAGGCGCGGCTCCGACTGCCCGTGCACAGGTATAGGGGTACAAAAACGCATCCCTCTTTTTGTACACCGACAATGGTTTACAAGACCACTAGTTTTAAGAAAAGGGCAAAGGGAAGAAGGGGAACTTCAAAAAGAACAGCAAGCAAGTTGCTGCTCAAGTGAAGAAGCCCAAGTCTGGACCTAAGACTAAGACTAAGTGCTTCTACTGCAAAGGAAATGGTCACTGGAAGCATAACTGCCCCTAGATACTTGGCGGATAAGAAGGATGGCAAAGTGAACAAAGGGATATTTGATATACATGTTATTGATGTGTACTTTACTAGTGTTTATAGCAACCCCTCAGTATTTGATACTAGTTAAGTTGCTAAGAGTAGTAACTCGAAACGGGATTTGCAAAATAAACAGAGACTAGTTAAGGGCAAGGTGATGACGTGTGTTGCAAGTGATTCTAAGGTTGATAAGATCACCATCGCACACTCCCTTTACCTTCGGGATTAGTGTTGAACCTAAAATAAGTGTTATTTGGTGTATGTGTTGAGCATGAATATGATTGGATCATGTTTATTGCAATACGATTATTCATTTAAGTCAAAGAATAATTATTGTTTTGTTTACATGAATAAAACCTTCTATGGTCATACACTTAATAAAAATGGTTTATTGAATCTCGATCATAGTGATACACATAATATTGATGCCAAAAGATGCAAAGTTGATAATGATAGTGCAACATACTTGTGGCGCTGCCGTTTAGGTCATATTGGTGTAAAGCGCATGAAGAAACTCCATGTGCATGGACTTTTGGAATCGCTTGATTATTAATCATTTGATGCTTGCGAACCATGCCTCATGGGAAAGATGACTAAGACTCCGTTCTCCGGAACAATGGAGCGAGCAACTGACTTATTGGAAATAGTACGTTCCGATGAGTGTTGAGGCTCGGGGCGGGTATCGTTATTTTCTAACTTTCGCAGATGATTTGAGCAGATATGTGTATATCTACTTGATGAAGCTAAGTCT
Source organism: Aegilops bicornis (assembly GCA_021605145.1). NCBI lineage: Eukaryota > Viridiplantae > Streptophyta > Magnoliopsida > Poales > Poaceae > Aegilops > Aegilops bicornis. The sequence continues at coordinate 167,147,234 of CM038672.1, forward strand.
CAAACATTTGAAAAGTTCAAAGAATTGCAGAGTGAAGTGGAAAATCATTGTAACAAGAAAATAAAGTTTCTACGATCTGATCGTGGAGGAAAATATATGAGTTGTGAGTTTGGTCTTTATTTGAAACAATGCGGAATAGTTTCGCAACTCACGCCACCCGGAACACCATAGCGCAATGGTGTGTCCGAACGTCGTAACCGCACTTTATTAGATATGGCGCGATCTATGATGTCTCTTACTGATTTACCGCTATCATTTGGGGTTATGCTTTAGAGACAGCTGCATTCACGTTAAATAGGGCACCATCTAAATCTGTTGAGGCCACACCATATGAACTGTGGTTTGGCAAGAAACCAAAGTTGTCGTTTCTTAAAGTTTGGGGCTGCGATGCTTATGAGAAAAAGTTTCATCCTGATATGCTCAAACCCAAATCGAAGAAATGTGTCTTCATAGGATACCCAAAGGAGACTATTGGGTACACCTTCTATCACAGATCCGAAGGCAAGATATTCGTTGCTAAGAATGGATCCTTTCTAGAGGAGTTTCTCTCGAAAGAAGTGAGTGGGCGGAAAGTAGAACTTGATAAGGTAATTGTACCTTCTCCCGAATTGGAAAGTAGTTCATCACAGAAATCAGTTCCAGTGATGCCAACACAGATTAGTGAGGAAGTTAATGATGATGATCATGAAACTTCAGATCAAGTCACTACCGAACCTCGTAGGTCAATTAGAATATGTTATGAATCAAAGTGGTACGGTAATCCTGTTTTGGGAATCATGTTACTAGACCATGACAAACCTAAGAGCTATGAGGAAGCGATGATGAGCCCAAATTCCGCGAAATGGCTTGAGGCCATGAAATCTGAGATGGGATCCATGTATGGGAACAAAGTGTGGACTTTGATTGGCTTGCCCGATGATCGGTGAGCCATTGAGAATAAATAGATCTTCAAGAGAAGACGAACGCTGATAGTAGTGTTAGTATCTACAAAGCTCGAATTGTCGAAAAAGGTTTTCGACAAGTTCAAGGTGTTGACTACGATAAGATTTTCTCACTCGTAGTGATGCTTAAGTCTGTCCGAATCATGTTAGCAATTGCCACATTTTATGAAATCTGGCAAATAGATCTCAAAACTACATTCCTCAACGAATATCTTAAAGAAGAGCTGTATATGATACAACAAGAAGGTTTTGTCGATCCAAAAGGTGCTAACAAAGTGTGCAAGCTCCAACAATCCATTTATGGACTGGTGCAAGCCTCTCGGAGTTGGAATATACGCTTTGATAGTGTGATCAAAGCATATGGTTTTATACAGACTTTTGGAGAAGTATGTATTTACAAGAAAGTGAGTGGGAGCACTACAGCCTTTCTGATAAGTATATGTAAATGACATATTCTCAATTGGAAATGATGTAGAATTTTCTGGAAAGCATAAAGGAGTGTTTGAAAGGAGTTCTTCAAAGAAAGAACTCGGTGAAACTGCTTACATATTGAGCATCAAGATCTATACAGATAGATCAAGACGCTTGATAAGTTTTTTCAATGAGTACATACCTTGATAAGTTTTTGAAGTAGTTCAAAATGGAACAGTCAAAGAAAGAGTTCTTGCCTGTGTTGCAAGATGTGAAGTTGAGTAAGACTCAAAGCCTGAACACGGCAGAAAATAGAAAGAGAATGAAAGTCATTCCCTATGCCTCAGCCATAGGTTCTGTAAAGTATGCCATGCTATGTACTAGACCTATTGTATACCCTGCCCTGAGTTTGGCATGCCCTGAGTTTGGCAAGGAAGTACAATTTTGATCTAGGAGTAGATCACTGGACAACGGTCAAAATTATTCTTAGAGGACTAAGGAAATATTTCTCAGTTATGGAGGTGATAAGGAGTTCGTCGTAAAGAGGTACGTCGATGCAAGATTTGACACCGATCTGGATGACTCTAAGTCACGATCCAGATACATATTGAAAGTGGGAGCAATTAGCTAAAGTAGCTCCGTGCAGAGCATTGTAGACATAGAAATTTGCAAAATACATACGAATCTAAAATTGACAGACCCGTTAACTAAACTTCTCTCACAAGCAAAACATGATCACACCATAGTACTCTTTGAGTGTTAATCACATAGCGATGTGAACTAGATTACCGACTCTGGTAAACCCTTTGAGTGTTGGTCACGTGGCGATGTGAACTATGGGTGTTAATCACATGGTGATGTGAACTATTCGTGATAAACCACATGGTGATGTGAACTAGATTATTGACTCTAGTGTAAGTGGGAGACTGAAGGAAATATGCCCTAGAGGCAATAATAAAGTTGTTACTTATATATTTCCTTATATCATGATAAATGTTTATTATTCATGCTAGAATTGTATTAACCAGAAACTTAGTACATGTGTGGATACATAGAGAAACAGAGTGTCACTAGTATGCCTCGACTTGACTAGCTCGTTGAATCAAAGATGGTTAAGTTTCCTAGCCATAGACATGAGTTGTCGTTTGATTAACGGGATAACATCATTAGAGAATGATGTGATTGACTTGATCCATTCCGTTAGCTAAGAACTTGATCGTTTAGTATGTTGCTACTGCTTTCTTCATGACTTATACATGTTCCTCAGACTATGAGATTATGCAACTCCCGAATACCGGAGGAACACTTTGTGTGCTACCAAACATCACAACGTAACTGGGTGATTATAAAGGTGCTCTACAGGTGTCTCCGATGGTACTTGTTGAGTTGGCATACATCAAGATTAGGATTTGTCACTCTGATTGTCGGAGAGGTATAATAGAGGGCCGGCCCTCCCCCTCCTCCACTCCTTTATATACGGGGAGGGGGCACCCCATAGACACACAAGTTGATCATTGATCTCTTAGCCGTGTGCGGTGCCCCCCTCCACCATAATCCACCTCGGTCATATCGTCGTAGTGCTTAGGCGAAGCCCTGCGCTGGTAGCTTCATCATCACCGTCATCACGCCGTCGTGCTGACGAAGCTCTCCCTCGAAGCTCTACTGGATCGTGAGTTCGTGGGACGTCACCGAGCTGAACGTGTGCAGATCGCAGAGGTGCCGTACGTTCGGTAATAGGATCGGTCGATCGTGAAGACGTACGACTACATCAACCGCGTTGTCATAACGCTTCCGCTTTCGGTCTACGAGGGTACATGGACAACACTCTCCCCTCTCGTTACTATGCATCACCATGATCTTGCGCGTGCGTAGGAATTTTTTTGAAATTACTACGTTCCCCAACAATAAGGTGTAAGAAATAACACTCACACTAGCACCTGTGTCACATAAACCATGATAACAGTGATCTCCTATTTTAACTGAGACAACGGGAATGCCAACAACAGGTCTATGTTTACCCTTTTTATCAGGTTTGGCAATTCTAGCAGCTTCTTCACAGAAGTAAATAACATGCCCATCCATATCTTCTTCCAAGAGATCTTTAACCATAGCAATACTAGGTTCTACTTTAATTTGTTCATCAGGTTTAGGTGTTCTAATATAGCTTTTGTTGACCATAGTTGAAACCTTAGCATGTTCCTTTATCCAAACAGGGAAAGGTGGTTTCTCAATATAAGCAGTGGGAACAACTGGATCAATATTGTAAAGTATAGTTTCTTCTTTAACTGGTACCGGTTCTTTGATTTCTTCTTTAATAGGTGGGTGATATTTAAACCACTTCTCTTTAGGGAGATCAACATGAGTAGCAAATGATTCACAAAAGGAGGCTACTATCTCAGAGTCAAATCCATATTTAGTGCTAAAATTTTGAAAAGCATCGGTATCCATAAAAGATTTAACACAATCATACTTAAGTTTAATACCAGACTCTTTACCTTTGTTGAGTTCCCAATCTTCAGAGTTGCGTTTAATTCTTTCCAAAAGATCCCACTGGAATTCAATAGTCTTCTTCGTAAAAGAACCAGCACAGGAAGTATCAAGCATGGTTTGATCATTACGAGAAAGACGAGCATAAAAGTTCTGGATAATTATTTCTCTTGAGAGCTCATGATTGGGGCATGGATATAACATTGACTTCATCCTCCCCCAAGTTAGAGCGATACTTTCTCCTTCACGAGGCTAAAAATTATATATATAATTCCGATCATGATGAACTAGATGCATAGGATAAAATTTTTGGTGGAACTCCAATTTCAATCGATTCCAATTCCAAGATGCAATATCATCGCATAGCCTATACCATGCCAATGCTTTTCCCTTCAAAGATAAAGGGAAAAACTTTTTCATAACTTCATCTCCGGGTAAACTTGCAAGCTTGAAGAATCCACAAATTTGTTCTACATATATTAAGTGCATATCAGGATGTTCTGTTCCATCTCCTGCATAAGGATTAGCTAGCAGTTGTTCTATCATACCCAAAGGAATTTCATATTCAATATTTCCAATAGGTGCAGTAGGTTGAGGGGTAGCTAATTGTGGTTCCGGTCGAGGTGAAGATACCCAGAACAAACCCCTCAAAGGATTGTTTTCCATAGTAACAAGTGACAATAAATTTCAGCAGACTATATAAATGTTTCCTTACCAAATTCCACTTACTAAAGGCGCTTCACTCCACGGCAATGGCGCCAGAAAATAGCCTTGATGACCCACAAGTATAGGGGATCAATTGTAGCTCTTTTTGATAAGTAAGAGTGTCAAACCCAACGAGAATCAGAAGAAAATGACAAGTGGTTTTCAGCAAGGTAATGTCTGCAAGTGCTGAAATTGTAAGTAACCGAGTAGTTTGATAGCAAGGTAATTGGTAACGAGCAAGTAATGATAGTAGTAACAAAATTGCAGAAAGGTAGCCCAATCCTTTTGAGGCAAAGTACAGGCCAAAACGGCCTCTTATGATAAGCAAAGCGTTCTTGAGGGTACACGGGAATTTCATCTAGTCACCTTCATCATGTTGGTTTAATTCGTGTTTGGTACTTTGATAATTTGATATGTGGGTGGACCGGTGCTTAGGTGTTGTTCTTACTTGAAAAAACCTCCTACTTATGATTAACCCTCCCGAAAGCATCCGCAACTATGAGAAAAGTATTAAGAATAAATTCTAACCATAGCATTAAACTTTTGGATCCAATCGGTCCCTTAGGAATAGCGCATATATTGGGGTTTAAGCTTACATCACTCACCCATCATCTAATTGCTACTCCACAATGCATTCCCTTAGGCCCAAATATGGTGAAGTGTCATGTAGTCGACGTTAGCATGACACCACTAAGGGAATCACAACATACATATCATCAAAATATCGAACACATATCAAATTCACATGATTACTTGCAACATGATTTCTCCTGTGACCTCAAGAACAAAAGTAACTACTCACAAATGATAATCATGCTCAAGATCAGAGGGGTATTAAATAGCATAATGGATCTGAGCATATAATCTTCCATGAAATAAACCATACAGTAATCAACTACAAGATGTAATCAATACTACTAGTCACCCACAAGCACCAATCTATAGTTTCGATAACAAGATTGAACACAAGAGATGAACTAGGGTTTGAGATGAGATGGTGCTATTGAAGATGTTGATGGAGATTGCCCTCCCCAAGATGGGAGAGTTGTTGGTGATGATGATGACGATGATTTCCCCTCAGGAGAAGTTCCCCGGCGGAATCGCTCCGCCAGAGGGCAAAGTGCTCCTGCCCAAGTTCCGCCTCGAGGCAGCGGCGCTCCGTCCGAAAGTCCTCTCCTTATTTTTTTCTAGGTCAAAATGACCTATATACCAGAAGATGGGCCTTTGGAGCTGGGCCTAGGTAAGCACAACCCACCGAGTGCGCTTTGGGCTCCACTGGCTGACAGTGGGTTGTGCCCACCTGGTGGTCCCCCTCTGGTAGTTATTTGCTCCAATATTTTTCAAATATTCCATAGAAAATCTCCATGAAGTTTCAGCTTGTTTGGAGTTGTGCGAGAATAGGTGGCTTTGACGTAGCTTTTCCAGGTCCAGATTTCCAGCTGCCGGAATTCTCCCTCTTTTTGTATACCTTGCATATTATGAGAGAACAGGCATTACAATTACTCCAAAAAGAATTATTATGGATAAACACATTATAAATAACAGTAAGAAAACATGATGCAAAATGGAAGTATCACGCCCCCTCCTTATAAATACCCAGCCCCCTTGCGATCATTAAAACTCACTCCCTTGGTGTCTCGCTCAAACCCTAAGCGCCATCGCTAGCATCAATCATCACCGGAGGCGAAGAGTTTACGCTGCGCGACTTCTAAAATCATCGTCGTCATGCCGATCACGGACATCTTCCTTGACCACCCGTGAGTATCTTCCGTTGCCAAGTTAGGGCGCAGAAAATTGGACTGCTCGGCCTCCATCCTTGACTCGTCTAGCAGTTCACATTTCTTCTTGACCGGTAATTAAAAGTCTATTTTTACCACACGTTTGATCCGTTAAAACTTTCTATATCTTCACAAAGTTGTTTCTTCACTTCCAAATCTGGATCTTCCATACTATGCATCTCATAACTTGCAAGTACTTTCACTTATGCTTAACAACTAGTTAGATTCCTCACTTGTACTTATTCATGGATTCGTACAAATCTGGAACCAACTCATATCAATAAGTGAATGTCTTTGCACTATGAGGTCAATGTCTTCAAACTGATTGATCTTCAAAATCCTCTGAGAATGCATATGACCTCTTCCCCTTCCCTCGCATCTCTAATGCCATCACAGCTACATGTCCGTGGGAGAGTCTCTTGGTTCTCACAGTCTGCATTCATTTACAGAATTCTTACAGCATCATATTAAATCTCCTGAAGCCAGTTCTTGTCTGACTAGCAGAGCGAAGCCTAACTCTTGTGTGCAGCCTTTCAGACTTGTGAAGCCAATGGAAACTAGTAAATCTACAAAGAAAGGTGGCAGACAGCGCTGTGACAACACTGCAAAGGACCTACCACCGGATCTCTATGAATTATACGAGGCAGATCTGAAGAGAGATATGGTGAGCATAAATCTCAAGTCCAATGGATTCAAAGATATTGGGCAGAACAATGGTTTCTGTACCACTTTGTGACTCCTAAATGCACGCTGGCAAGAATGATGTGAGGCCACCCTAGGCTGATATTGTATATATGAAACTTCACCCCAGACCAAAGCTGAAGCCATTGAGAGGCTTCTTTCCTTGCATGGTCGGAGGACCAATGCGTAAGAATGCCGACCCATCCGGTCTTCGATGGTGTCGTGAGGATGATCTGTTTGAATCAATCTCCAATTTGCTAAAGCTTGACGATTCAACAAGGACTTTGGGATTGACTTCAACCCAGTGATAACCCACAAGTATAGGGAATCGCAACAGTTTTCCAGGGTATAGTATTCAACCCAAATTTATTGATTCGACACAAGGGGAGCCAAAGAATATTCTCAAGTATTAGCAGTTGAGTTGTCAATTCAACCACACCTGGATAACTTAGTATCTGCAGCAAAGTATTTAGTAGCAAGGTAGTATGCAAGTAACGGTAACGGTGGCAAAAGTAATATTTTTGGGTTTTGTAGTAATTGTAATAGTAGCAACGAAAAAGTAAATAAGCGAAGAACAATATGTGAAAAGCTCGTAGGCATTGGATCGGTGATGGATAACTATGCCGGATGCGGTTCATGATGTAACAGTCATAACATAGGGTGACACAGAACTAGCTCAATTTCATCAATGTAATGTACGCATGTATTCTGAATATAGTCATACGTGCTTATGGAAAAGAACTTGCATGACATCTTTTGTCCTACCCTCCCGTGGCAGCGGGGTCTTAATGGAAACTAAGGGATATTAAGGCCTCATTTTAATAGAGTACCAGACCAAAGCATTAACACATAGTGAATACATGAATTCCTCAAACTATGGTCATCATCGGGAGTGGTCCCGATTATTGTCACTTCGGGGTTGCCGGATCATAACACATAGTAGGTGACTATAGACTTGCAAGATAGGATCAAGAACTCACATATATTCATGAAAACATAATAGGTTCAGATCTGAAATCATGGCACTCGGTCCCTAGTGACAAGCATTAAGCATAGCAAAGTCATAGCAACATCAATCTCAGAACATAGTGGATACTAGGGATCAAACCCTAACAAAACTAACTCGATTACATGATAAATCTCATCCAACCCATCACCGTCCAACAAGCCTATGATGGAATTACTCACGCATACGGCGGTGAGCATCATGAAATTGGTGATGAAGGATGGTTGATGATAACGATGGCGACGGATTCCCTCTCCGGAGCCCCGAGCGGACTCCAGATCAGCCCTCCGAGAGAGTTTAGGGCTTGGCGGCGGCTCCGTGTCGTAAAAGCGCGATGAATCTTTCTCTCTGATTTTCTCCCCAAACACGAATATATGGAGTTGGAGTTGAGGTCGGTGGAGCTCGGGGGCCTGAGGCGGTGGGGCGCGCCCGGGGGCAAGCGCCCCCCCACCTCGTGGAAGGTGTGGGCCCCCTGGCCTTGATTCTTTTGCAAGTATTTTTTATTATTACCAAAAATAATCTCCGTGAAGTTTCAGGTCATTCCGAGAACTTTTGTTTCCGCACAAAGATAACACCATGGCAATTCTGCTGAAAACAGCATCAGTCCGGGATAGTTCCATTCAAATCATGCAAGTTAGAGTGCAAAACAAGGGCAAAAGTGTTTGGAAAAGTAGATACGATGGAGACGTATCAACTCGCCAAAGCTTAAACCTTTGCTTGTCCTCAAGCAATTCAGTTGATAAACTGTAAGTGATAAAGAAAAACTTTTACAAACTCTATTTGCTCTTCTGTTGTAAATATGTAAAGCCAGCATTCAAGTTTTCAGCAAAGATTATGAACTAACCATATTCACAATAACACTTAGGTCTCATGTTTACTCATATCAATAGCATAATCAACTAGCGAGCAATAATAATAAATCTCGGATGACAACACTTTCTCAAAACAATCATGATATGATATAACAATGTGGTATCTCGCTAGCCCTTTCTGAGACCGCAAAATATAAATGCAGAGCACCTTTAAAGATCAAGGACTGACTAAACATTGTAATTCATGGTAAAAGAGATCCAGTCATAGTCATACCCAATATAAATTAATAGTAATGATGCAAATGACAGCGGTGCTCTCCAATTTGGTGCTTTTAATAAGAGGGTGATGACTTAACATAAAAGTAAATAGATATGCCCTTTGCGAGGAGGGAAGAAGGGATTTGTAGAGGTGCGAGCTCGATTTTAAAACAGAGATAAATAATATTTTGAGCGGCATACTTTCATTGTCAACATTACAACCGAGAGATGACGATATCTTCCATGCTACACACATTATAGGCGGTTCCCAAACAGAATGGTAAAGTTTATACTCCCCTAAGGGAGTCCTGGATTAGGGGGTCTCCGGACAGCCGGACTATATCCTTTGGCTGGACTGTTGGACTATGAAGATACAAGATTGAAGACTTCGTCTCGTGTCTGGATGGGACTCTCCTTGGCGTAGAAGGCAAGCTTGGCAATACGGATATGTAGATTTCCTCCCTTGTAACCGACTCTGTGTAATCCTAGCCCCCTCCGGTGTCTATATAAACCGAAGGGTTTAGTCCGTAGGACAATAACAATCATACCATAGGCAAGCTTCTAGGGTTTAGCCTATATGATCTCGTGGTAGATCAACTCTTGTAATACTCATATCATCAAGATCAATCAAGCAGGAAGTAGGGTATTACCTCCATCGAGAGGGCCCGAACCTGGGTAAACAATGTGTCCCCCGCCTCCTGTTACCATCCGCCTTAGACGCACAGTTCGGGACCCCCTACCCGAGATCCGCCGGTTTTGACACCGACATTGGTGCTTTCATTGAGAGTTCCATTGTGTCATCACCGTAAGGCTTGATGGCTCCTTCGATCATCGGTAACGATGCGGTCCAGGGTGAGGTTTTCCTCCCCAGACAGATCTTCGTATTCGGCGGCTCCGCACTACGGGCCAACTCGCTTGGCCATCTGGAGCAGATCGAGAGCTACGCCCCTGGCCACTAGGTCAGGTTCGGAAACTTGAACAACACTGCATACATCCGCGAAGACTTGATCTTCGACGGGTTCGAGCCCATGCCAGGTGCGCCGCACGATCACGACGAGCATGATTTAGCTCTGCGGTCGGACCGTGTTCGGGAGATCACACCTGCAGCTACTCCGGCCCTCAATCCGGAGCAAATTGCACCATCCGAGGACGGGTGGGTAGACCCCGCCATGGAGGCCGCACTCTCAGTGGCGATAGAGCCGGATACTGACTTCACCCCTTACGAGAGCCGTGTTGCCGAACCACTGGATTCGTCTTCGGCCACGGACTCCGAGCCGCCTGCGTCCGTGCCTATCAAATCCGATTGGGCGCCGATCATGGAGTTTACCTCCGCGGATATCTTTCAGCACTCACCTTTCGGCGACGTGCTAAATTCATTAAGATCTCTCTCCTTGTCAGGAGAACCTTGGCCGAACTATGTACGGCTAGAATGGGATACGGACGGCGAAGAAATCCGCTGCCCACCCACCACCCACTTAGTAGCCACTGTCGACGATTTAACCGACATGCTCGACTTCGACTCCGAAGACATCGACGGTATGGACAACGATGCCGGAGACGAACAGGAACCACCGCCCACGGGGCGCTGGACCGTCACCTCAGCATATGATATATATATGGTGGATACCCCCAAAGAAGGCAATGGCGACAAGACAGCGGAGGATGACCCCTCCAAGAAGCAACCCAAGCATCAACGTCAGCGGCGCCGCTCTAAGTCCCGCCATAGCAAAAGCAGTGATACCGACACAAGAGATAATAGCACTCCGGATAGTGCCGAAGATGACAACAATCCCCTCCAGCATTATTTAGAGCGGGAGGGTGAACAAGCTAGCCCTCCAGAACAGGCAGCAGATGGAGAAACGGAGGATGACAATTACATGCCTCTCTCCAAGAGGAGGTGAGCCTCGGCGATGAAGAATTTATCGTGCTGAGGATCCCATCGGCAGGAGCTCTTCAAGCGTCGACTTATAGCAACAACAAATAGCACGAAGAAAAAGCAACAACAACCGAGGTGATCAAGATTTGCTAGCGCACGGATGGACCGAAGTCCTTGCGGTGAGGAATACGAACTCGAACGCCCCTCCAAGAGTTACCCAAAGCGCAGTCGCTACCCACCGGAGGAGGAAGCATTGAAACCTACATCACCAGCGTGCGATGCGGCTGACCAGCCACCTCGTGGCTGAGACAGAAGGCGTTCGGCTGAAGTTCAGCCCACATCCGCCCGCCACTCAAACAAAAATACCAAGGCCTGTGGCAACACGCGGGACTGCGAGGCGTATTGGAAAGCAGGGCAAAACATGCAAATCGATATATGGGTCACGAAGCGCGCACCAGCGGGACGATGATCCGATCACGCGGATACACTAAAAGTAAATCCGGCCGGGCGAATACAGCAGACAAGACAAATATGAACTGCATCGTGATATAGCCCGACGCAGGCACCGCACACCCCTATGCTTCGCGATGAAGTTATGGATCACGAATTCGGAGGGTTTAAACCCGTAAATATCGAATCGTATGATGGTACAAGCAGACCCAGCGGTATGGATTGAGGATTTCCTCCTCCACATCCACATGGCTCGCGGTGATGATCTACATGCCATCAAGTACCTCTCACTAAAACTCAAAGGACCAGCTCGGCATTGGCTGAATAGCTTGCCAGCGGACTCCGTCGGCAGTTGGGAGGATTTGGAAGATGCATTCCTTGACAACTTCCAGGGCACTTATGTGCGACCACCGGATGCTGATGACTTAAGCCATATAACTCAACAGCCGGAGAATCGGCCAGGAAATTCTGGACACGGTTCCTAACTAAGAAAAACCAAATTGTCGACTGTCCGGATGCAGAGGCCTTAGCGACATTCAAGCATAACATCCGTGACGAGTGGCTCGCCCGGCACCTCGGCCAGGAGAAGCCGAAGTCTATGGCAGCCCTCACGACACTCATGACCCGCTTTTGCGCGGGTGAGGATAGCTGGCTGGCTCGCAGCAACAACACATCAAGGAATCCGGGCACTTCAGATACTAAAGATGCTAACGGCATGCCACGTCGCAACAAACGGAAGCACCGCAACAACAGCGATAACGTCGAAGATACGGTAGTCAATGCCAGATTCAGAGGCTCTAGATCCGGTCAGCGGTAAAAGCCATTCAAAAGAAGTACTCCGGGCCCGTCCAGTTTGGACCGCATACTCGATCGCTCGTGTCAAATTCACGGCACCCCGATAAGCCAATAATCACACCAATAGAGAATGCTGGTTGTTCAAGCAAGCCGACAAGTTGAATGCGAAAACAAGGACAAGGGGCTGCATAGTGATGGCGAGGAGGAGCACCGACCGCCCGAACACGGAGGACGAGAGGTTCCCCCACAAGTGAAGGCGATGAACATGATATACACAACCCACATTCCCAAGAGGGAAGCAGGCGTGCACTAAGGGGCGTCTATGCGATGGAGCACTGTCGCCCCAAAGTTCAACCCATGGTCCTCTTGTCCGATCAGCTTCGATCGCGAGGACCACCCACTAGTATCCGTCATGGCGGATCTGCGCATTGGTCCTAGACCCCATCATTGTGGATTTCACCTCACTTGAGTCCTCATGGACGGGCCGGCGTGACTTCAACCTGCTCTATCAGGATACAGTGCGCAAAATGGGTATAGCTCCCTCGAGGATCAAACCCACCAAAACCACCTTTAAGGGTGTCATTCCACATAATTACGCACTGAAAATACCGTGGGCATAGGCGGGGGCACGATCAGGACACGTCCCGCAATGCGGCTCAACCGCCCCAGGGGCTGCATACCTTTATCATTTTTTCTCTTTCAGGACCTTACTCTCTAGAAGACCTTTCCGGCAGTATGATTGCCGGACACATTACGGGAAGGAACAACCAAGGAGGCAAGAAGCTAAGTCGTACAAGGGAACCCCCAGGTGGTCTCTAATAACAATCGACATACCCGTTTTAATACCCAGACGCAGCCTGCCCTTGGATAGGACATGTCAAATAGTCCTATTTTTTGCTTATTGCACTAGTTGTATCAGTACGCTTCGACGTATTATCTAAATAACAATGCATAGCATTAGTCTATTATTGCATTATCAATCCTTTTTTCTTATATGTTTATTTACGACAACTTGCACCCGTACATTCTGGTACGACCAGTACGCCAGGGGCTTTCGTATACCCCATAATACGGCGTGAGAAGTCCGAACACTTTCGACAGTGCGGCACCCCAAACTTATAGCATTATATGCATCAGCTCTGAATCATGTCTTGGGTCAATAGTTGGGTTTGCCCGGCTCCCATGTTTTGGTACCTTACGTTTCGCTATATCGGCTAAGGTAGCGCTGGGAGAACTATTGCGATTGTGTCCCGGTTCTTCCGGACGAGCACCTCGATTGAAAGCGGCGATTTGTCATGATAAAGCGAGAGCTGGTTGCTGTTCGAGAGGTCTCAAGTCCTTAAAGACTTCTTGACTTGAGCGAGAGTCGGCCTCGCCCGACTTAAGCGTATATAACGCCCCAAATTGACCTTAGAATACTAGGGCTTCGCCAAAATTTAAAATTGTAGACTTCTATGGCTAAGTGAGAGTGATAAAGCCTTATAGTCCGATTGCCTGGTTAGTTGTCTTTGAACACCTCCTCGAAGGACCCAAAATTGGGAAAAAGAGTGCTCAGATTTATGCGAACACCCTAGTACTAGTTACATGAGGCGGAAAGCCAACGGCCAACTCTCGAGATTTTATAAGCGGCCGCACAGAAGGTAATATTTTAAATTCAAAAAGCGTTGCATAGTGCAAATGAACTAGTTTCACATTAAAGGATCACATGAGCACGCTCATTCAAAAATTACATCTTTAGCACATTCCTCCAACACAAGGCGGGAACCCTTGAGACAACGACATAATACATCTCGGCGGCGATGCTCCTTGCCCTCCGTGACCCCTCCTTCACCGGCTTCACGGCGTCCAGCTTCGCCAAGTGCACCTTCGCCCGGGCAAAAGCCCTACGCGCACCCTCGATCCAGACGGACCGCTTTATGACTTCAAGCCGTGGGAAGGCATCTACAAGCCACCTCACCAGACCGAAGTAGCTGTCAGGCAGGGGATCGCTAGGCCACATCCGGACTATAAGACCCTTCATGGCCTGTTCGGCCGCCTTGTGAAGCTCGACCAGTTGCTTCAGCTGGTCGCTCACGGGCATTGGGTGTTCGGTCCCAGTATACTGAGACCAGAACAACTTTTCCGTCGAGCTCCCCTCCTCAGCTCGTTAAAACTCCGCGGCGTCCAACACACTGCGGGGAAGACCTACGAACGCTCCTGGAGAGCTCCGAACTCGAGTAAGTAAAAGGAAAGTTTCCTTTACGTGCTTGCTTTGCATAATGAATGCCTTACCCGCTGCCACCTTCTTCACGGCATCAATTTCTGGAGGCCTTGTGGGCTTGACCTTGGCGTTTGAGCGCTTTCGAGGGCCTTCACAAGCTTGGACTCTCGCGTCTTAGAGTCAAGCTCCAAGGACTCGTGTTTTTTGACAAGAGCCTTGAGCTCTTGCTGCACCTCGCCTACCCGGGCTTCTTGCTTTTCTCGCTCGATGCGCACCTTGGCCGCTTTGTCTTTGGCCTCGGACAGCGCCTTCTTCAGGGTCACCACTTCGGTCATGGCCCCTGGCAAATCCATGATGATCCTATAATTTTACAACAAAATTTCCTTTTAATATATAGACAAGGTATTGATTACCTTTGCTCTCCTCAAGCTTCCTCTTGGCAAGGCCGAGCTCTTCCTCGGACCGCTCAAGGTCCTGCTTGATCTGGCGACCTCCATGATACGTCTTGGCGGCCAAAGATGAAGCCTACATATATGCACATAGACATATTACGATTAGACTCCTGAGTCATTATTTGATCCTCTATTTGGCCTTTCTTTGTGAGCATAAGCAGGCATCGAGGGCTACATCTGTCTATGCGGTAATATTTTCCTATATTTTGATTACTTACCTGAAAGCCTGTTAGGAGCCTGGCACAAGCATCAGTTAGTCCGTTTTTGGCGGACTGAACCTTCTCAATCACCGCACTCATGATAGTGCGGTGCTCTTCGTCGATGGAAGCGCCGCGAAGCGCTTCCAGCAAGTTGTCCGGCGCCTCTGGATGGATGAAGGCCACCAGCCTGCAGGAGGCTTGCCCCTCTTAGCGAAGTCGCTTTGCGGAGTCCAACCACTTGGAGGTTCGGTAGCAGTGTTCGGCTAGGGCGAACTTGGAGCCGTGGAGTCTTGCTCCCTTTGCGCCCGGGTCCGGAAGGTCGCCTCGAGGCGCCTCCAGGACTACCTCCCCTCGGCTCGGTGCCCTTTGAGACAACACCTCGACGTTGTCCATGGGGCGAGGGGTGGAGGCGGTCGGAAGTGAATCGCTGTTCATATCCGGCGGGTCCAAAGAACCATCCGGCGAAGATACCTCGATATGGGTTCGGGGACGGACTGCATAATTATGTTTAAGCGTAAGAGAAGCGGTGCAATAAAACATACCATGAATTATTGTGGTATCTGGATACTTACAACCGCCGAGGCTTGTCCACTGGTAACCACTAAATGTCGTTGTAGGCGGCCGTCGTGGAGCAGTCCGGAAGGAGGGTCCTTCCCTTCTTGGACCCTTCGGCTTCCCCCGGTTGGGGCGGCCTTCCTTTTCTTGTCTCCCCGGCTGGGGGGGGGGACTTTCCTCTTCCTCCTCCTCGTTTTTGTGGGAGGAGTGCGCCTCGGAGTTATCGGACAATGCGTCCGATATAACCTTGCGCCAGAGACCCTTCCGGGTCCCCTTGGCCTTCTTCACCGGCACCTCGTAAGGCGCCGGAACCAGCATCTCAGTTAGGAGAGCATCTGTAGGATCTTCAGGTAGGGGGGCTGGGCAATCGATCTGCTTCGCTGTCTCTACCTAGTCCTGTTAATGGCATGGAAGCTTAGATCCCGCACATGATTAAACTGGGGCAAATGAATATCCTGTGAGATATAAAATCTTACGGATTGGCATGGCGCTTCTTATTTGAGTCCATGATCCTCGGTAAGGTGAGTAGGTATCTCGGCGCCTTGAACAGCACCCTCGAGGCGTCCTTGTGCGTCGTGTGAAGAGGTCTTGCAGCGTCACGGTGCTCGGCCGGGTCAAACTCCCACAAATTGAATGCCCGTTGTTGACACGGGGGGATCCGACGGAAGAGCATGACCTGGACCACGTTGACAAGCTTGATTTTCTTTCTCATCATATTTCTGATGCATTTTTGGAGTCCGGTCAGTTCCACCGGTGAACCCCAGGACAGACCCTTCTCTTTCCAGGAGGTGAGCCACATGGGGATTCCGGATCCGAATTGAGGCGTCAACCCGGTTGGTGTCATGCGGCTCGGTGATGTAGAACCACCCGATTGCCACCCCTTTATGGTCTCCACATAGGAGCCTTGAGCGAGTGGCGTTGGGCATTTTGCCCTACCATGGCGCCTCCGCACTCCGCTTGCTGGCCGACCACCACCTTGGTTTAACATTGAAGGTCTTGACCCATAGGCCAAAGTGGGGCCTGATGCGGAGGAAGGCCTCACACCTGACGATAAACGCCGAGATGTTGAGGATAAAATTGGGGGCCAGATTGTGAAAATCCAGCCCGTAGTAGAACATGAGCCCGCGGACGAACGGGTGGAGGGGAAATCCCAGTCCGTAGACGAAGTGGGTGAGGAAAACCACCCTCTCATGGGACTCTGGCGTAGGGATGATCAGCCCTGCATCTGGAAGCCGGTGTGCGATATCTGCGGCTAGATATCCGGCTTCCCGTAGCTTTGTGATGTTCTCTTCCGTAATGGAGGAGACTATCCACTTGCCTCCCGCTCCGGACATGCTTGGAGTGGTTTGAGGGGAAAAGCGCAGACTTGGGTGTCGGAGCTCGAGTGTGCAAGAATGGATGAGCAAGGAGGAAGAAGGCGTGGGTAAAAAAGGTTAATCCTTGTCCCTTTATAAGAAGCGGAAGGCGTCGCCTCCCCACTTACGATAAACTCGCTTATTCCCCAAAGCGTCGTAATTGATGGCGCGGTTGGGTTATCCACATCCGTATTGATGAGAATCCCGTGATAAGAGGACCACGATCTCTACTTGACAAGGCGTGCCAAGGAAACCGCCTCGCGATATGTGCGATGGCTGGTTGAGAAAAAGCGGTTCGAATAATGACCGAGCCGTGGTATGATGTCATGCTTTGTCAAAGCGTGTCATCAGATTAGATGTCTTGAAATATTATTCTCTCTACGGTGGTATGTGGAACTTGTTATGCGAGCCGGACACTATCCTTGTGTTCAAAATCTTCTATGGAGTATTCGGAGGAGGAACCCGCCTTGCAATGCCGAAGAATACAATCTGCCTTGGCGGACTCATCGTCATTGAAGCCTGGTTCGAGGAGACTCTTGAGGAGTCCTGGATTAGGGGGTCTCCGGATAAGCGGACTATATCCTTTGGCGGACTGTTGGACTATGAAGATACAAGATTGAAGACTTCGTCTTGTGTCAGGATGGGACTCTCCTTGGCGTGGAAGGCAAGCTTGGCAATATGGATATGTAGATCTCCTCCCTTGTAACCGACTACTGTGTAACCCTAGCCCCTCCGGTGTCTATATAACCGGAGGGTTTAGTCCGTAGGACAACAACAATCATACCATAGGCAAGCTTCTAGGGTTTAGCCTCTATGATCTCGTGGTAGATCAGCTCTTGTAATACTCATATCATCAAGATCAATCAAGCAGGAAGTAGGGTATTACCTCCATCGAGAGGGCCCGAACCTGGGTAAACATCGTGTCCTCCGCCTCATGTTACCATCCGCCTTAGACGCACAGTTCGGGACCCCCTACCCGAGATCCGCCGGTTTTGACACCGACATCCCCCTCCACCAACAAGCATCAATCCATGGCTTGCTCTAAATAACGAGTGCCTCCAACTAACAACAGTCCCGGGGGAGTTTTATTTGCAATTATTTTGATTTGATTTGCATAAAGCATGGGACTATGCATCCCGGTGACCAGCCATTTTCTCGTGAGTGAGGAGCAGAGTCCACTCCTCTTGAGAATAACCCGCCTAGCATGGAAGATACATACATCCCTAGTTGATACATGAGCTATTTGAGCATACAAAACAGAATTTCATTTGAAGGTTTGGAGTTTGGCACATACAAATTTACTTGGAACGGCAGATAGATACCGTATATAGGAAGGTATAGTGGACTCATATGGAATAACTTTGGGGTTTAAGGGATTGGATGCACAAGAAGTATTCCCGCTTGGTACAAGTGAAGGCTAGCAATAGGCGGAAGAGACCAACTAGAGAGCGACAACAGTCATGAACATGCATTAAAATTATTAAACATTGAGTGCAAGTATGAGTAGGATATAATCCACCATGAACATAAATATCGTGAAGGCTATGTTGATTTGTTTCAACTACATGTGTGAACATGTGCCAAGTCAAGTCACTTGAATCATTCAAAGGAGGATACCACCCCATCATACCACATCACAACCATTTTAATAGCATGTTGGCACATAAGATAAACCATTATAAACTCCTAGCTAATTAAGCATGGCATAAGCAACTATAATCTCTAATTGTCATTGCAAACATGTTTATTCATAATAGGCTGAATCAGAGCGATGAACTAATCATATTTACAAAAACAAGAGAGGTCAAGTTCATACCAGCTTCTCGCATCTCAATTAGTCCATCATATATCGTCATAATTGCCTTTCACTTGCACGACCGAATGATGTGAATAATAATAATAGTGCGTGCATTGGACTAAGCTGGAATCTGCAAGCATTCAATAAACAGGAGAAGACAAGACAATATGGGCTCTTGGTTAAATCAACAATAATGCATCTAAGAGCCACTTTAACATTTTAATTATGGTCTTCTCCTATCGACCCCAAAGGAAAGAAGAAAAGAAATAAAACTATTTACACGGAAAGCTCCCAACAAGCAAGCGAAGAAATGGAAATATTTTTTGGCTTTTCTTTTAATTATTACTACTACTGACAAGAAAGGTAAACTAGCTAAGCGCTACAACTAATTTTTTTGGTTTTCTTAAGATTTTTCAAACACACAAGAAGAAAGCATAAAAGAAAATAAACTAGCATGGATATTATAGTGAAAAAGTATGAGCACCGACAACTAGCAATGAGTGTGTCAACATGAATGTAATGTCGATGAGAAATCGTACTCCCCAAGCTTAGGCTTTTGGCCTAAGTTGGTCTATTACCACCTGCAATTTGGCTGGCGGATATCCAAAGTTATAGTTGGGGTCGTACTAAGATGCGTGATTATTGCATCATGGGCTGCAACTTGGAGGCGACTATTTCAGCCCTCCTCTCGTACTCGCTTCGCCTCCTCCATGGTTATGAAATATCTCCCATTACTTTGAAAGTCAAAGAAAGTAGGGCGAGGGAGAGCGACATGATAGGTGCGTCGTCTGTCAAAGATTAGTCGGTACTGGAGGAACTGATCATTCCTCTCAACAAAACGATGACGAACCATAGCCTCATAATCTAAATAAGTAGGAGCCAACTCAATATCATCCTCAGGTATGGGTATATTAAGAAAATTAGATAAACGGGTTTCATAAATTCCACCAAAGAAATCGCCATTAAATCTATTATTATGCAACCTACGTGCAACAATGGCTCCCAAATTATAATGTTTATCTCCTAATACATCACTCCTGAGAACACTGAGGTCGGGGACACACATGTGACATGCTTCATCCTTGCCATTTATGTACCTGCCTATGAAGAGAGCAAAATAATGTACAACAGGAAAATGAATGCTCCCTATGGTAGCTTGTGCTATGTCTCTAGATTCCCCCACAGTTATACTAGCAAGAAAATCTCTAAATTCAGATTTGCGAGGTTCACTAGGACTACCCCATTGTGGAAGTTTGCAAGCAGTATTAAAGTCCTCTAAATCCATAGTATAAGAATTTTCATAAAGATCAAATAGGATAGTTTGAGAATTGCGTGTGATGAAAATTCAAACCTCTTCACAAGGGAATCGGTGAGATAGTGGTACCTTGTGGCACTTATCTGCCTCGAAGCTCACAAGATCAGCGTTACCCACATATGCGTTAAATTCTTCCTTGATTCCTGCTCGATCCATGAAGTTATCTGAAGGCCATTCACCAGCCCGCACTTGAGCGTCCCTTGGTCGTTGATCGCCTGCATCGCGCATTGCGAGCACAGGTCCTTGCTTCCTTGAAGGGCCACCTTGGTACATTTTCCTAAACATATTTCTTCCTCTAAAAAATTTCTGAAAATTTTAGTAACTTCATATAAAAGTGAACCAAACTCAACAAAATTGATAGCAACTACTCCCACAAGTGCCTAGAGACTATATCATGCATTAGAACTACTTGGAACCATATAAATTTGACATGCAAGCTCAAGAACATGGTCACCTAGGCAGCACAAATTTGCAATGAATAAAGCACTAGAACAAAAACTAATTGGATCATTGGAGGAGTCACATACCAAGGAACAATCCCCAAAGTAGTTTTGTGAGAGGTGCTTTGAGCAAGAGATCGAAAATCGCAGCAAAATGAGCTAGAACTCGTGCTTGAGCTGGTTGGTGATTTTTTGGGAGGAAGAAGGAGTGTGTGGGTGCGAGAATAAGTGGAGGGAGCCACCATGGGCCCCACGAGGTGAGGCGGCGCCCTGAACCCTCGTGGCAGTGCTTGCTCCCCTGTTGTGTTCTCGGTGCTAGATATTCTCAAATATTCCATAAAAATCATATTTCAATTTAGGGCATTTGGAGAACTTTTATTTTGAGGTATTTTTTATTGCACGGATAATTGGAAAAGCCCGATGAAAATACTATTTTTACTTTATTTAATCTAAATAACAGAAAATAAAAGGAGGGTACAGAAGGTTGTGCCATCTAACTTCATCCATCTCATGCTCATCAAAAGGAATCCACTAACAAGGTTGATCAAGTCTTGTTAACAAACTCATTCCGACTAACATGGAACCAGGAGAAATTTGAATAACACTATGTTACCTCAGCAGGGATATGCACATCCCCAATAATAAGAATATCATATCTCTTTGTGACGATGCGTAGAGGAAATTCAAAACCTCCAAATATAATCGATGGAATTTTTCCAATAGAGTTCATACTATGAACTTGAGGTTGTTTCCTCGGAAAGTGTACCGTATGCTCATTTCCATTAACATGAAAAGTGACATTGCCTTTGTTGAAATCAATAACAGCCCCTGCAGTATTCAAAAAGGGTCTTCCAAGAATAATAGACATACTATCGTCCTCGGGAATATCAAGAATAACAAAGTATGTTAAAATAGTAACATTGGCAACCACAATAGGCACATCCTCACAAATACCGACAGGTATAGCAATTGATTTATCAGCCATTTGCAAAGATATTTCAGTAGGTGTCAACTTATTCGAATCAAGTCTACGATATAAAGAGAGAGGCATAACACTAACACCGGCTCGAAGATCACATAAAGCAGTTCTAACATAGTTTCTTTTAATGGAGCATGGTATAGTTGGTACTCCTGGATCTCCTAGTTTCTTAGGTATTCCACCCTTGAAAGTATAATTAGCAAGCATGGTGGAAATTTCAGCTTCTGGTATCTTTCTTTTATTAGTAACAATTTCTTTCATATACTTAGCATAAGGATTCATTTTGAGCATATCAGTCAAACGCATATGCAAAAAGATAGGTCTAATCATTTCAGCGAAGTGCTCAAAATCCTCATCATCCTTTTTCTTGGATGGTTTGGGAGGAAAAGGCATGGGTTTCTGAACCCATGGCTCTCTTTCCTTACCGTGTTTCCTAGCGACAAAGTCTCTCTTATCATAATGTTGATTCTTTGATTGTGGGTTATCAAGATCAACAGCAGGTTCAATTTCTACATCATTGTTATTACTAGCTTGAGCATCAACATGAACATCATCATTAACATTATCACTAGGTTCATGTTCATTTCCAGATTGTGTTTCAACACCAGTAATAGAAATATCGTTGGGATTCTAAGGTGTGTCTACAACAGGTTCACTAGAAGCATGCAAAGTCCTATCATTTTTCTTTTTCTTCTTTTTAGAAGGACTAGGTGCATCTACATTATTTCTCTGAGAATCTTGCTCAATTCTCTTAGGATGGCCTTCAGGATACGAGAGGTTCTGAGTCATTTTACTAGTTCTAGTAGCCACTCTAACAGCAAAATCATTATTCTTACTATTCAATTCATTGAACAAATCATTCTGAGCCTTAAGTACTTGTTCTACTTGGGTGGTAACCATAGAAGCATGTTTACTAATGAGTTTAAGTTCACCTTTAACTCTAGACATATAATCACTCAAGTGTTCAAGCATATAAGAATTGTGTTTCAATTGTCTACCAACATAAGCATTGAAGTTTTCTTGTTTTACAATAAAATTATCAAACTCATCTAAGCATTCGCTAGCAGACTTATAATGAGGAATATCACCTTTATCAAATCTATAAAGAGAATTTACCTTTACTACCTATGTCGGGTTATCAAGATCATGTGTTTCTTATTGATGATAAATTAAGACCATGTATTTCTTCAATAGGAGGTAAATTCTTAACATCTTCAGCTTTTATACCCTTTTCTTTCATAGATTTCTTTGCCTCTTGCATATCTTGGGGTGAGAAATGGAACACCTTTTCTTGAGTTGGCTTAGGAGTTGGTTCGAGAAGTGTCCAATTATTTTCATTAGTCAACATATTATTCAATAAATTTCAGCTTCATCTAGTGTTCTTTCCTGAAAAGCAGAACTAGCACAACTATCCGGTGGTCTCTGGAAGCATCAGTTAGTCCACTATAAAAGATATAAAGTATTTCATTTTTCTTAAGAGGATGATCGGGCAAAGCATTAAGTAATTGGAGAAGCCTCCCCCAAGCTTGTGGGAGACTCTCTTCTTCAATTTGCACAAAATTATATATTTCCCTTAAAGCAGCTTGTTTCTTATGAGCGGGGAAATATTTAGCAGAGAAGAAGTAATAAATCATGTCAGGGGCTACGCACACAACCAGGATCAAGAGAATTAAACCATATCTTAGCATCACCCTTTAATGAGAATGGAAATATTTTAAGGATATAGTAGTAGCGAGTTTTCTCATCATTAGTGAACAGGGTGGCTATATCATTTAATTTAGTAAGATGTGCCACAACAGTTTCAGATTCATAGCCATAGAAAGGATCAGATTCAACCAAAGTAATTATATCAGGATCAACAGAGAATTCATAATCCTTATCGGTAACAAAGATAGGTGAAGTAGCATAAGCGGGATCATATTTCATTCTAGCATTCAGAGTTTTTTGTTTTAGCTTGGCTAATAATTTCTTAAGATCACTTCTATCATTGCAAGCAAGAAAGTCTCTAGCAGTTTCTTCAACCATAACATAGCCCTTAGGCACAACAGGCAATTCATATCTAGGGAGAGAATCTTCATCATCACTTTCATCAATATTATCAGTTTCAATAATTTCATTCTCTCTATCCCTAGCAAGTTGTTCATCAAGAAATTCACCAAGTGGCACAATAGTATCAAGCATAGAAGTAGTTTCATCATAAGTATCATGCATAGCGAAGTGGCATCATCAACAACATGCGACATATTAGAATTAATAGCGAGAAGCGAGGTTTAGGTGTCATAAGCTTACTCAAAAGCAGAAGGTGAATCAAGTGCAGAGCTAGATGGCAGTTTCTTACCTCCCCTCGTAGTTGAGGGATCAATTTTTGTTTTCGCGTCTTTCAAGTTCTTCATAGTGACCAGTAGATATAAATCCCAAGTGACTCAAAGAATAGAGCTATGCTCCCGGCAATGGAGCGTAAAATAGTCTTGATAACCCACAAGTATAGGGGATCTAGCAGTTTTCGAGGGTAGAGTATTCAACCCAAATTTATTGATTCGACACAAGGGGAGCCAAAGAATATTCTCAAGTATTAGCAGTTGAGTTGTCAATTCAACCACACATGGATAACTTAGTATCTGCAGCAAAGTATTTAGTAGCAAGGTAGTATGGAAGTAACGGTAATGGTGGCAAAAGTAATATTTTTTGGGTTTTGTAGTAATTATAACTTGATGTAGCGGAAAAGTAAATAAGCGAAGAACAATATGTGAAAAGCTCGTAGGCATTGGATCGGTGATGGATAATTATGCTAGATGGGTTCATCATGTAACAGTCATAACATAGGGTGACACAGAACTAGCTCCAATTCATCAATGTAATGTAGGCATGTATTCCGAATATAGTCATATGTGCTTACGGAAAAGAACTTGCATGACATCTTTTGTCCTACCCTCCCGTGGCAGCGGGGTCCTAATGGAAACTAAGGGATATTAAGGCCTCCTTTTAATAGAGTACCGGACCAAAGCATTAACACATAGTGAATACATGAACTCCTCAAACTATGGTCATCAAGGAGTGGCCCTCATTATTGTCACTTGAGGTTGCCGGATCATAACACATAGTAGGTGACTATAGACTTGCAAGATAGGATCAAGAACTCACATATATTCATGAAAACATAATAGGTTCAGATCTGAAATCATGGCACTTTCGGGCCCTAGTGACAAGCATTAAGCATAGCAAAGTCATAGCAACATCAATCTCAGAACATAGTGGATACTAGGGATCAAACCCTAACAAAACTAACTCGATTACATGATAAATCTCATCCAACCCATCACCGTCCAGCAAGCCTACGATGGAATTACCCACGCACGGCGGTGAGCATCATGAAATTGGTGATGGAGGATGGTTGATGATGATGATGGCGACGGATTCCCCTCTCCGGAGCCCCGAACGGACTCCAGATCAGCCCTCCCGATAGAGTTTAGGGCTTGGCTGCGGCTCCGTATCGTAAAACGCGATGAATCTTTCTCTCTGATTTTTTCTCCCTGAACACGAATATTTAGTGTTGGTGTTGAGGTCGGTGGTGCTCCCGGGGGCCCACGAGGCAGGTGGGCGCGCCCCCCACCCTCATGGAAAGGTGTGGGCCCCCTGGCCTTGATTCTTTTGCCAGTATTTTTTATTATTTCGAAAAATAATCTCCGTGAAGTTTCAGGTCATTAAAGAACTTTTGTTTACGCACAAAGATAACACCATGGCAATTTTTCTGAAAATAGCGTCAGTCCGGGTTAGTTACATTCAAATCATGTAAGTTAGAGTCCAAAACAAGGGCAAAAGTGTTTCGGAAAGTAGATACGACGGAGACGTATCACCCAGGTCCAGTTGCACCAAGGCCCGATGGCAGTCGTGAGGCTGAACCAAATCTTATTGTCCCCTTTGATGACTTTGACTCATTTCTGGCACATTGTGCAGCACAAAGTGCCAGCATTGAAGACGCTGCTAAGGATGAGGAACAAATTGCAGCTCCAGAGCCCCCGAAGCCAATGAAGAAGCAAAAGTCTTCTAAGGCTACTGCTGCACCTAAAAGTGCGTTATATCGACTAGAGGGGGTGAATAGGCGATTTTTACAAATTCGTCACTGAGGAAATTCTAGGTGAGGAATTTCCTAAGCAACGAACTACAAGCAGCAGAATAAGTACTCGGGTGCATGCATAACAAAGCACTAGCATAGTCATCATGAGGAAATGAAACATACACAGAGCACAAGTAGCGTGTAAACAGGATAAGCAGGCTGAAGACAAAGTGACTGTAGAATTAGGATTGAGGAAATGGAGAAAGTCTTCAGTCAAAGTCTTCAAATAGTAACGATCAATTTCATCAACACATGAATGAGGAAATGAAAGGGTTGAGGAAATAGAACCTGTAGCCTTGTGAAGATGATGATTTGGTAGACCAGTTCCAACTGTTGTGACGATCGTCACGTGCAGTTGGAGAGGCTAGGTATTTAAACCCGAGGACACAAAGTCCGGACACACGATCCTCACCGTATTCTCCTTGAGCTAAGGTCACCTGAGACCTCGCCCAATCACTCGTGGTAAGTCTTGGTGACTTCCAAACCTTCACAGACTCGGTCACTCGGCGATCCACAATTCCTCTTGGATGCTCTAGACTATGACGCCTAACCGTCTGGAGGATGCACAGTCCTCAAAGATAACAAGCGTCGGTTCCACACAGGAACAATCTCTTCAGTGATGCTCAATCACTTTGGGTTGTAGGTGTTTGGGTTTGGGTTTTTCCTCACTGATGATTTTCGCTCAAAGTCCTCGGAGGATGGGATGCTCTCAATGACAAGTGTCAATTTCTCTTGGAGCAGCCAACCAACTAGTGGTTGTAGGGGGCGGCTATTTATAGCCTAGGAGCAGCCCGACATGATAAGACATACATTACTGCAGGATGCTGCTAACGTGACACTACGATCAGAGACCCTTTGACGAAACTGTGTGCAATGCATTAATCGCAAACGGGGATGTAAAAACCTGTCAAAAAAGGTGCAAAACGTTTGCGATGGCGGAGCCATCAAACATGGTTCAGATTTTAGTTGAATGTGTGATGCAGGGCACATGGTTAATCCATTAAAACTATTTGCGATGAGGCAGAACAACAGAAACGGTCAGCCATATCAATGTTTGTGCGATATACGGCATACAGTTCGCTTCGATGAACTGTTTGCTATTAGGGAGTGCAACAGAAATGGTTAGCCAGATCAAGGTGTGTGTGATATACGGCATACGGTTCACTCGGACGAACTGTTTTCGATTAGGGAACACAACAGAAATGGTTCAACTTAACAAGATGTGTGTGATACGTGGCAAACAGCCGACTCCGGATGAAGCTGTTTGCCATGAGAAATTACAACCACAGCCAGTTAATCTGATTAGTTAGGTAATGCGATTACGTGTGTACAAAAAACTTTGAAAAATGCAAACTAGTTGCTTGCGGTGTGACACCATGCCACCTTTGATGACTTTATGTTGAGTTTTGGATTTATGGGGATTTAAAAACCGAGATTCGAAATGTTTGAGGACGATCCAGGACGCCGATACGGTTGTAATTCGTTCCCATTCCTGGCATGGGACCTAAACATGCACCCAAGCACACATGTATAATTTTTCTAGCCATTTTGGTGAACTAGAGCATGTATTTGCAGTTCAGATTTTAATTATCGACATTAAATGCCTAGGAAACTCAATTAGTGTATAAAAAGGCCAAACGAACCCTGAATAAGTTTAAATTTCAGCATGGATATCCTGTCGTTCCATGTTGCCCGTAAAATAAAATACAAGGCGAAAAGAGGCAGTGATTACATTTCACCCACAAGGGGAACACGTTTCCCTATCGGAACCATGAGGCTTCTTTGAGAGAAGCTCCGATTTGTAAGAGGTTTATAATAAAGATTGGCCCAAATTGGACAATGGTTTTACCACGACATACATGTGCCATGACGTGACACCATGCCACCTTTGATGACTTTCTGGTGAGTTTAGGATTCTGAGGATTTAAAAACCGAGATTCCAAATGTTTGAGGACGAGCAGGGCGCAGAATGCAGTTGTAATTCGTTCCCATTCCTGGCGTGGGACCTAAACATGCACCCAAAGACACATGTATAAATTTTCTAGCCATTTTGGTGAACTGGAGCATGTATTTGAAGTTCAGATTTGAATTATGGACATTAAATGCCTAGGAAACTCAATTAGTGTATAAAAAGGCCAAATGAACCCTGAATAAGTTTAAATTTTAGCACGGATATCCTGTCGTTCCATGTTGCCCGTAGAAGAAAATACAAGGCAAAAAGAGGCAGTGATTACGTTTCACCCACAAGGGGAACACGTTTCCCTATCGGAACCACAAGGCTTCTTTGATAGAAGCTCCCGTTTGTAAGAGGCTTGTAACAAAACTTGCGCCAAAGTGGACGAAAAAAATTCCTCGACATATATGTGCCATGTCGTGACACCATGCCAGGTTTCACGATTTTCGGGTGAATTTTGGATTTACGGGGATTTAAAAACCGAGATTCTTCTCACGAAATGTTTTCAAAATAGCACACGGTTCACTCACGGAAGTCGTGTGCCTACCAAAACATGGCTGATGCCCCCATCCCCTGCTTCGCGCGCGATTTGAGTCATGCGTTCTGATTGGCCACAACCAAACCCCACGGATCGTACGTGTGCACCGTTGGATGCTCCCAGATCGAACAGCAACCCTCAGCCCTTTCGACGGCACATGCAGTACATGGGTAGCACTGTGCGCATGCGTGTGCTAGCTCACGCTTCCTTCTCTACTACGTTTTCTAAACAGGCTACCGTTTCCTGCCACTCCTCTCATCGGTTTCCCGCCTCTTCTCCCATCGTTTTCCCGCTACCAGTGTCAGTGCTCAGTGAAGGCTAGCGGCAACACAACGGCCATATAAATATCGCACACAGTTTCTAAAAGCACAAATGTGTGTGATAGGAGGGAGTAGGTCCCATAGGGTGACCAACGTGAAATGCCTTAACGACAAGGAGGCAATTCCTATAAGCAAGGGGCGACTTCCCATCCGCTAGCCCAGCTGAATAGAACGCAGAAGTTAAGCGTGCTCGGGCTGGAGTAGTCCGAGGATGGGTGACCCGGTGGGAAGTTGCATATCTCAAGCTTCATTTAAATGCCATGACATGGTCATTATAGAGATAAATATATCCATAGTGACCTATCATGGCAATTATATAAACCTTGGGATCCTTGTTTTGCTAATTTGTAGACTATGTTTTTATTTGTTATTTTTTGCTCTAAAAAATTAAATAATGATTGACTTGACCTGTCATCGCGATTATATAAACCTTTTTCAGGTCGCATGCAGGGTATAGGGGCAGGGTATTCTTATCGAGCATGTCTCCCTTGTGCAGCTTATAGATGTTACACATATCTGTGGGCTCCCCGAGGTATATACACTATCCTTTACTGACAATGAGGGGGCCCCACACAATCTATCACTTTGACCCATCAACGAGAAGGGTTTGACCATGATGGTTTCCTATTGATACTAGTAAGGTACCACGTGCATTTTACGCATGAGATTTGGTAACCAAATTATGAATAAATACCACACTATAGCATGTAAGCTTTGAGTCATATATGCATGATGTAGATGTTCGTTTAATTCTTATAGTTCATCTCATTCAAAAATAATTAGTTTTATAAAAAAATTAAGATTCATGGAATTGTGCATTGTAAACATAAAGTAAAAATAAATAGTGACAATTCATTAGAAAAAAAGTTTGGGCAATTAAGATATGAAAGATTCTAGAACAAAGGAGAAGTGCTTATGTTTTGAGGTTTGTGCATTATGCTTCAGTTCAACCATGAAGTCTTCAAGATTGTACATGTGGCAGAATCTGGTGGAATGTAGATGATATTCAACGACAAGTAGTGCTCGGATTTGCCATCTCTGTACCGTCGGATTGGCTTCATCCAAGGACCAACTTTCAAAGTTATTCGCACACTATATAGGGGTATAGATGTGTGCCATGCTAGACCAAATAAAGTTTGAGCGCATGTGTGGGACGACCCCCCTGCTGCCTCGAAGTTAGGAAACCAACATAAATGCGTATTGAACCGGGCTTGGGGTCGGATACAGTGTTCGATTTGTAATGTAGTTGGTGGCCCATCGAAGTTGTGCATTCGGGATTTAAACACATCACACACCACCGTATCCATACATATTTTCGGGCCACATGCAATGTATACGGGGTCTTCTGATCGACCACATCTCCCTTGTGCGGTTTTTTGTGACAACACGCATATCTGTGGGCTCCGTGAGTAGTGTATATATATATATATCATCCCTTTGACCGATAACGAGGGGTATGTGTTGTCCATGAATGGATTCCTCCTACTTCGTGTTAGGGCCAGTCACCGTCACATGTCGCTCAACCAAAGATCGAGCTTATGTGTTGTCAGGATTCCCTCCCACATGCTTGGATTGCAGGGTTCAACCTACATCGTACCCTGCGTATCTCGTCCTTAACTACCTTTCCTTCATGGTTGTTATCTGTATCGAGAGGTAGGCACCACATCTAGATTGTACATTATTCTATATTGAAAACACACATCACCCCTTCCCAACGTACATCATTTTGGGCTGCATGCAAGAGGTGCTGGTTTTGTGGTCCCTCTCGTGCGATTTTTATGATGGTTCAATCTATTGGCCCAAGTGGTTTATCGACAACAACAGTTGTCATTTGACCAAATGATAGATTCATTGGTCCGTCTTATGGTAGGTCATGGCGGCATGCATGTATGACCAAAGTATCATTACGTGCATCCGCACCTCTGACACAAAGTGGGAGGTGGTGGGCCAAGCATCCTAGCTAGAGCTACAACATTATGTCATTATAGATATATCCAAGGGTGCTTTCGGGTTTGCGAGGCAGGTGCCACCAAAGTTATGCATTATCTATTTAAAGTTTTAAACATCACACCCAATATTCCTACATATATTTGGCCACTTCCAGGTGGTTCTTGACTTGGGCCCTCTCATCGATCTTGACATGCGTAACCGTGGGCCCATGCGGTCAAAGTTGTGCATTGGAATTTTGAACATCACAGACCACCCTTTTCACTCATATATATTTGGGCCACATCTTTGGTGTGGCTGTCTTACGACCCTCTCTAACATTTTTTCTTTGCAAAGACTACGATGGCAGCTCAGCGGACACGGGCATAATATCTTAACCGTGTCTGCGATGCAAGTCTTGTAGTGAATCACGACAATTGCACAAGCGGCGAAGGTGGAGGTACGGCTCAACCGAGTGTGATGCAAGTGCCTTTGTAAAATCACTGCGACTAATGGCCTTGAACAAAGGGTGAAGGTACTGGCTTAACCGTGTGCGATGCAAGTGCGCTATAAAATCACCACCTGCGCAAGCCTAGGGCGGACGCTCAACGGACACGAGTATAATATCTTAACCGCGTGCGATGCAAGTGCGGTGTGAATCACCACGACTGTGCAAGCGCGAGCAAAGGTGGAAGTCTTGGCTCAACCGTGTGCGATGCTAGTGCGTTGTAAAATCACCACATTTGTGCTGGCCTTGAGCAAAGGGTGGAGAATGCGGTGTGGCGCCCTCGATTCAATCGTACACTAATCATACACGCAAAATGTATGCGATCAAGATCAAGGACTCACGGGAAGATATCACAACACAACTCTAGACACAAATTAAAATAATACAAGCTTTATATTACAAGCCCGGGGGCCTCGAGGGCTCGAATACACAAGAGTCGTGAAGCAACATTATCTCGATCTGAGACATAAGTTAGACAAGTTTGCCTTAAGAAGGCTAGCACAAAAGTAACAACGATCGAAAAGGCAAGGCCTCCTACACAGGAGCCTCCTAACTACTCTGAGTGGTCGGCAATCTCCATGTAGTAGTAGGCATCGGCGGTAGCGTCTGGCTCGCTCCGGGCTCAAACATCTGGTTGCATCAATAGGAAAGAAGAAGAATGGGGAAAGGGGGAGCAAAGCAACCTTGAGTACTCATCCAAAGTACTGCAAGCAAGGATCTACACTACATATGCATCGGTATCAATGAAATAGGGCATATATGTGGGTAGGCTACTGAAATGCCAAAATAGAGAGAAGGCCTAGTCCTATCGAAGACTAGCATCTTAAGAAACCACCATCTTACGGCAAATAGGAGGGAGTAGAGCGACATAAAGTAAAAGTAGTAGTAGTGTTATCGACCTCGGCCGGAAGATCCTTTCTCGACTCCCTGAGAAAGCAATCCTGAAACCATACTATCCGATTATCATCACAATCCATTTCTCATTACCATCGAGATCTCATCATAAGTATCCAGTTCTAGTTGTATCGATCGGGATACAACTCCAAGTGTCCGTTCAAGTAGGATAGGCTATCGATAGATGTTTTCTTCCACTGCGGTGCACCAACTTACCCACCACGCTCGATTAACTCCGTGGGACACACTTTCTGGGTCATGCCCGGCCTCGGCCAAACAATACGCGCAACCCGACCTAGGCTTATCTGAGAGGCCAACACGCGAACTAAACCTATGCCCCGGGGTCATGGGCCATCTCCCGGGAACTCCACGCACGTTGCGTCTGTGGGGTGGCGGAACCTAGCTACCTCCTTCAACAAAGCGGAGTGCTTACAGATCCAACCGGCAGCGCGCCCGCTCAGGTCTCGGCGTCTATTAAGCTTGGTGATGCATACTGACGCAGAACGCCCATACTATGCCCACGTGATGGTTAGTGCTATCGGGACAAAGGCCCTCGGATCAAATATCCAAATCGTAGTGGATTAGGAGCAGCGGTAACAAGCGGAGACTCACGAAAGATGTGACCCGTTGCCCGTCTCGAGGACTTGCGGCAAGGGCTAGGAATGCCCGGCCGCGCCTCGTAATTATCTCATGGGCACCCTCCGGGTCAACCCGACTCCACATCACTGCATTAAGCTCGCGGGCACCCTCGGGAGTCGACCCGTCTTTAGTAACATGGCTCGATGTAAAGTCATAGTAATCATAGTAATGCTTGTGTGTCTAAACATCAAGGGAAAGCCGAGGAATCATCCCGGTGAATTCCACTCGATGTAATCATCAAGGTGAGCGTGAAGAGGATTCACCCTCGAGGTCCACACTTGAGGGGTTGCGCAGCAGTCGTGTCGGAAGTGGTTAAAGAGGAAATCACCCTCGATGACCACGACCGAATAACTTACTCTGAGGTTAACATCGGAAGTCTTGATGAGGTCTCACCCTCGGTACTCGATAGTAACCCGGTAGTGTCGAGCAACTAAGGGAAGTGATGTGCGATGTCGGGGCTGGTCTTGATCCCATTGAGCGGGTCTTCGATGATGAAGCGAGGCGACAAGGACAAGGTGGGGGTCAGCGATGGATCTCTAACCAACCTATACTAAGCGATTTAGGATAAGCGGTAAGGTACAACAGCGGATACAAAAGCGGGCTATTCATCGAGAATAGGTGCAAACAATAACGATAGCAAAATCTAATGCAACCATGAGAGAATGAATGGGCGATATCGGGATGATCAAAGGGGGCTTGCACGGTTGCTCACGGCAAGGAGGGGTAAATCGTCGGCGTGAGTCGATCACCGAAGCGACATCGGTCTCAGAATCTACCCGAGAGAAGAGGGAAGAAAGCGATAAATATAAAGCAAACATAGCATCACAAAGCATAACATGGCAATATGCGGTGCGGGTGTGACCTAACGTAAGGCTACGATAAAGGTGAAGGCGAATTCAGCAGGAATGTATTCCGATTAGGACCGATGTCGGACATATGACGGAGGAATGTTCCATGTTCAGCATGCTAGAGGCATTTGACAGGTGAACTGACCGCATATTCGGATTCGTTGGATTTTTTTGAGCAACTTTCATATAGAAAACATTTTCATCCGAGTTACGGTTTATTTTCTATGAATTTTCAAAGATTAAAGCAATTTCTGGAATTATTTAAATTAACGAGAAAAGGAAAGCGTGACATCGACATGACATAGGTGTGACGTCGATGGTCAACAGTCCAGGTTGGTGGTCAAAGCTGACCAATGGGTCCCACATGTCATGGAGAGAGGGCTAACAGTGGGTTATTTTAAAAGAACAGGGGGGTTAATTAGCAGTTGGGCCCCACATGTTAGTGACTAATTAGATTAACTGATTAACTTTAGTTATACAAACATTTTAATTAACAGAATAACTATGGGGCCCGCATGTCAATGACACTTTGGGCTGCCAGTCGGCACGTTATTTAGGTCAACCCAGTCAGCAGACCTTGAGGGCCCATTGGCGGCGACACAAGGAGGGCAGCGTGGCGGAACAGTCAGCCAGGCGACACACAGGTCGCTCGGCGACCCTCTGTGGCAGCTCCTCGCCGGAGTTGGCGGAAAAGCCTCGAGGGGCCCGTTTGACGCGGTTTGAACCTCTGACACCGCAGGCTCGCAGCGCATCCGGCGTGGTGGTGGCTTGGCGGGCGCTGCGGCGATGGCGAGTACGAATGGCGGCAGCGCTCGGGTGCATGGCGAGGACATTGCTAGGGGCACGGCTAGGTGAGCAGAGGGCTTGCCCGGACCTCTGGGGCGTCTTGAGCATGGCCGGGTGG
The DNA here is from genome assembly GCA_021605145.1 of Aegilops bicornis. Lineage (NCBI taxonomy): Eukaryota > Viridiplantae > Streptophyta > Magnoliopsida > Poales > Poaceae > Aegilops > Aegilops bicornis. Next base: position 167,181,373 of record CM038672.1, read on the forward strand.
TGGCCTACGAGCTCCATGGCCGTAGCTCTGGCAAACCCCTGACAATGGCTTCGAGATGACGGGGAAGCGGCCTACGGGTAGTGGCAGAAGCAGGGAAGAGAGGGAAAGGGGGGAGGTCCGGCGCTCACTTCCGTTGCTGGGAAGGCCCAAGGAAGAGTCGAGGTGGCCGGAGACGGCATCGGCGTGCGGCGGCCCGAGGCGGGACGGAGAGTTGAAGAAAGCGGCGTGTGGCGCTCTAGCGCCTCCGAGCTCTTCGGATGGCACCAGGCGTGGCGGATGGCGGCGAGCTACGTCATGGAGAAAGGCAGCGTGGTGGCGGTGGCCACAAGGCTGACAGCGGCCATAAGCGGCCATGGCGTTCGGATCTGCGATGGGAGGGATCTGGGGTCTGCGAGGAGAGAGGCGAAGCGGCGAGGAAAGGGCTGGCGAGTGGGGTGGCAGAGCAAGTGGAAGGGGAGCCCGAGGCGTCGCCCTTATCCTCTCCCGGCGAGGCCGGCGAGGTGGTCGGGTGGCGCCCGGTCGGTCAAACAGTGGGAGGTGGGAGACGAAAGGGGAGGGGTAGTGGGCCACATGGCCTGTTGGGCTTAGCTTGGGAGGTTAGGCCCGAGGGGGTCGAGGGCCTTTTCTCTCTCTCTCTCCCTTTTCCTTTCTTTGCTCTTTTCTTTTCTGAGAAAAAATGCTATGCAATATTTGAGCTTCAAAAGGAGTTACGAAAAATGTGGGACTTGGCCAAATAAATACATTACAATATTTGGCACACCACAAAAGTTTGGGAGGAGTTTGAAATGATTTGGATTTTTCACAATTGGAAAAGCATTTAAAAATGCTGATTTGGAACTGCTTTAATTCCCAGGGGAAATTAGCTATCTCAAATGATATTTAATCATTCATGACATTTAGTCAGTGGATATTTTAAACCCAGCGAACATTTTTGTTTTACTATTTGGAGGAATAATTTTTTTGACTTTATTTTAAAATTGAATTTGAATTGGTTTTGAATCAACGTGAGATTAGCAACAAGATACTTGATGATGACATGGCGCCATTAACGTGAGATTCTTTGTACGACCTTTGGGGGTGTTACAAATCTCCTCCACTACAAGAAAACTTTAGAAGAACTGACACTTATAGGGTTAATTATCTGGAGAACAATTCAGGGAATGTGGCAGAAGTATCCCTCGAGTTGAAACTTAAGAGAACATCGAGAGCAAATATGAAGGTACAATAGGAAGTTTCAAGCGAATGGACAAATGATCGATACACGAGCGAGTGTGAGAAGGGGTTGAGCATCGGGAATAGATCATCTCTCGGAAGGTGTCTCGTGACATGATCTGAAGCCAAATGCAAGAATATTTCAGAATCAAAGATATAGAGGGAGTCGGGTTTCGATCTGTGGGCTGTGGGTTATGGGCCCACCATGTGGAGTTAAAAAGTAGAAAGGGGGCCGATAGCAAGGCATGTCGAGATGGTAGTCTGTCGGTTATGTTGCCAACAACATTGGTACCAAGGCGAGGGACGAAGAGAACTATTTTCACCTTTCGTTGAACAAGGTGGATCAATAGGCAAAGTTCTCGATCCATCGGTGAATTCTGAGAATATCAAGCTGCAATAATAACAAGGTCTTCTTGACAAATTGCATACCGAGGTGTTTTCATAAGCAGGGAACTATTGCTGCTTAGATCTCATAAACCACCAGAAAGGTTAAACAAAACAATGAAAATAAAAGGTGATCATTAGATTAATTAGAACATTGGAAAGGAAAATGTGTTTACACACAAGAATTGGGAGTATATCCTTCCCAACGGGAAGCGGGCGAGATATACATGATATGACAAGTTCAAAAGCATTTAGATAACGGGGGCGAGGGAAGAATCATGATATTACCCATATAACGGTGTTTGGATAATAGATCAAGAAACATTTGACAATGTGCTTCCAATGTTCTTGTTGATATTCAGAATACCACAGTCACGCTTTGATGCAGCAACAATATGGTGCCAAGTAAAGATTGGGTTCGAAGATCTCAAGAGATACCGAGAAACAATTCCAAGATTATCTCGAGAACTTAAGGAATAACCAAGCACAATCAGTGCATGTTGGCGGAAAGTTAAGATGTCATCGATGATATCACAAATCATCGAGGCGAGGATAGTATTTCTAGCCATGAATTCAATTGACATCTACGAAGAAGCCAAAGTGTTGTGGTGATCACGACAAATTTTGTTGAGAGACTCTATGAAGATGCCATCGGCGGCAGCGACATTAAGCAAAAGGAAGGATGAAGTGAAAGGCTATGAGAACCACGGATTCGACACAAGCTCGAAATCAAACTTGTTGTTCGAGATGAAATGATAGGATCACGAAAGATCAGCATAAGCTTAGCTCGTCATCGAGGAGTTGTGCTCACGGGAAGAAGGACCGGGTAGCACGATTAAAAATAGCTCGATAATGATATAGCCGATCGGGCTATGAATGATGTGATGAAGTATCATTCAATGAGAATTCACAAGAGGTAGTGCAATGACACAATATCCTCGAGATAACGAGGGGGCAATACTAAGGGTAGATCAAAATAGAGGTTGCGGAGATGCATTGGTCTGCGGAAGACAAGTGCTTTAACTTGTCCAGAAAAGGAATCAAAGAATATCAATATGGCGGAACCACAATTACAGAAAACCAAATCTCAGATATAAGATGAACTTATACCAAGGGGATAATTATTTTTACGAGAAGCTTCCATGATAAGATCGGCATCGTGTCCATGGGCATGATCGCAAGGTTCAAGGTCGACTCCCACTTCTCCAATACACAACTTTTCATTCACTTCTCGATTTCGAAGAATTTGTAGTGTTGAAATTTTATCTAGCAAAACACCAGAAGAGTAAGACTCGTTAAAACTCTCGGGTTCAAACGGATTATGGGAGGCATAGGTTCAACCCATAGGGGCTTCTTAGGAACCTATTCCACAAACTTCAGAAGTAAACAACACAAGCTCAAAAGCAGAGCATGGTTGAAAAAAAAGGAGAGGATACAATTACCAAATGCATTATGTATTTGGGAAAGAACTTCATGAGGTTCTTTGAATATGAAGGACACTGTCGGATGTTAATCCAATAATGGATCCGGCGATCCACAACGGAGCTGATGTGAGTATTGATATTCAATCAGAAGAAGAAATAATGCAAAGGCATCGGACTTTGGAAATATACGATAATTCCAAAGCTTAAATGCAAAGGAATTATGATTTCCAATTCGGGGATCGGATCTGGGCAGCTACGATCAAGGATGGATAAGTAGAATAGACCTAGGGGCACAATCGATGACAAATAGATTGGTCGAGAACCGACTCATGTTCAAAATGACGTCTGTAGGAAAGATGAATTCTAGGAATCAGCGGATGATCGGGATTATTCTTATTCATATTGAATCGATGGCTTCGGAAGAGCGGTGACAAGGAATGCAATGAATATTGCGATACATATGGATGTATCCATAAAGCGGTGACAAGACTTTTCGGGAGCAATAGGCTGCGAGGAGGATATTCGGGAGATCGAATAGCATTTTGAAGAATTTTTGGAAAGCATATGAACAACTGGGGATGAAGGTACAAACGGCATGGACATTATTCACGGGGGTTATCGATGGTCAGGATTTGGAAAGCAGTGGGCACAGGGTCTCGGAAAACATCGAGGAGTATCTGCAGAATCTTGTGGCGAAGCAAGCGACCATATGTAGTGAAGGGGATCTTCGGGATGAAGTGGTTACGAGAACCTAATGCAAAGTTAGTAAAATCTTTAACCCGAATAGAAGAGAGATCAGAATCCCAGAGTATAGACGAGGAATAAAAGATACTAATACCACCCAATGGCGACGTGGGCCCGTAAGCCACACAGCCAAGTTAGTAAAACGATTTTGGACAACTAGACTCAACCCGGCCAAGGAGTTGGAAAGGGGCTACCTACAGGCGATTGGCTCGATACCAACTTAGGCGCCCTCGATTCAATCGTACACTAATCATACTGCGCAAATGTGTACGATCAAGATCAAGGACTCACGGAAGATATCACAACACAACTCTGGACACAAATTAAAAACAATACAAGCTTTATATTACAAGCCGAGGGCCTCGAGGGCTCGAATACACAAGAGTCGTGAGCAACAATATCTGATGCAGGACATAAGTTAGACAAGTTTTCCTTAAGAAGGCTAGCACAAAAGTAGCAACGATCGAAAAAGGCAAGGCCTCACCTCTTTTGAGAGCCTCCCTAACTACTCACAGTGGTCGGCGATCTCCATGTAGTAGTAGGCACCGACGGCAATGACATCGGCTCTGAGCTCAGAGCATCTGGTTGCCTCAACCGGAAAAGAAGAAGAAAGGGGGAAAGGGGAGCAAAGCAATAGTGAGTACTCATCCAAAGTACTACTTAAGCAAGGATCTACACTACATATGCATCGGTATCAATGAAATGGGTATATGTGGTAAGAACAGAAATGCAGAATAGAGAGAAGGCCTAGTCCTATCGAATACTAGCATCTTAAAACCACCATCTTACGACAAGCAGGAGGGAGTAGAGTAGCATAAAGTAAAGTAGTAGTAGTGTTATCGACCTCGGCGAGAAGATCCTTTCTCGACTCCTGCGAGAAAGCAATCCCGAGCCATACTATCCGATTATCATCACAATCCATTTCTCATTACCATCGAGATCTCATCATAAGTATCCGATTCTAGTTGTATCGATCGGGATACAACTCCAAGTGTCCGTTCTAAGTAGGACGAGGCTATCGATAGATGTTTTCTTCCCTCTGAGGTGCACCAACTTACCCACGCTCGATTAACTCTGGCCGGACACACTTTCTGGGTCATGCCGGCCTCGGCCAAACAATACGCCACAACCCGACCTGGAAGCTTAATAGAGGCCAACACTCGGACTAAACCTATGCCCCCAAGGGTCATGGCCATCTCCCAGGAACTCTGCCGTTCGTCTGGCTTTGTGAGCAAACCTTGCTACCTCCTTCAACAAGGCAGGTGCTTCTGGCAGTCCAACCGGCGTCGCCGCTCGTTGACGTCTATTAAGCTTTGGTTGATGCATCTGACGGTGAAACGCCCATACTATGCCCGCGTGATGGTTAGTGCTATCGGGCCAAAGGCCCCTCGGATCAAATATCCAAATCATAGTGGATTAGGAGCAGCGTAACAACCAGAGATTCACGAAGATGTGACCCGATTGCCCGTCTCGAGGACTTACGGCAAGGGCTAGGAATGCCCGACCACGCCTCGTAATTATCTCGCGGGCACCCTCCGGAATCGACTCGACTCCACATCACTGCAATTAAGCTCACGCGGGCACCCCTTAGGGTCGACCCGTCTTTAGTAACATGGCTCGGTGTAAAGTCATAGTAATCATAGTAAGCGTGTGTCTAAACATCAAGGGAAAGCAGAGGAATCACCATCGGTGAATTCCACTCGATGTAATCATCAAGGTGAGCGTAAGAGGATTCACCCTCGAGGTCCACACTTGAGGGTTGCCATGACAGTCGTGTCGGAAGTGGTTAAAGAGGATATCACCCTCGATGACCACGAGCGTCTAAATCCACTTTAGGGTTAACTTCAGAAGTGCTGTTGAGGTCTCACCCTCGGTTCTCGATAGTAACCCAGTAGTGTCGAGCAACTAAGGGGAAGTGATGTGCGATTCGGGGCACTGGTCTTGATCCCATTGAGCGGGTCTTCGATGATGAAGCGAAGCAACAAGGACAAGGTGGGGGTCAGCGATGGATCTCTAACCAACCTATACTAAGCGGTTTAGGATAAGCGGTAAGGTACAACAACAGATACAAAAGCAGGCTATGCATCAGAATAGGTGCAAACAATAACAGTATCAAAATCTAATGCAAGCATGAGAGAATGGAATGGGCGATTTCGGGATGATCAAAGGCGCGGCTTGCCTGGTTGCTCTCGCAAGGAGAATTGCGTCGTCGGCGTGAGTCGATCACGAAGCGACATCGGTCTCGGGGTCTACCGAGAGAGAAGAGGGGAAAAAAGCAGTAAATATAAAAGCAAACATAGCATCACAAAGCATAACGTGGCAATATGCGGTGCGGGTGTGACCTAACATAAGGTTACACGATAAAGGTGAAGGGGAATTCAGCAGGGAATGTATTCCGGTTAGGATTACGTGTCACCACAGATGGCCAGGAGGGAATGTACCATGTTGACATGCTAGAGGCATTTGACGGTGAGCGGACGCATATTCGGATTCGTTGGATTTTTTTGAGCAACTTTCATATAGAAAACATTTTCATCCGAGTTACGGTTTATTTTCTATGAATTTTCAAAGATTAAAGCAATTTCTGGAATTATTTAAATTAACAGAAAAGGAAACGTGACATCAGCATGACATAGGTGTGACGTCAGTAGTCAACAGTCCGGTTGACTGGTCAAAGCTGACCAATGGGTCCCACATGTCATGGAGAGAGGGCTAACAGTGGGTTATTTTAAAAGAACAGGGGGGTTAATTAGCAGTTGGGCCCCACATGTTAGTGACTAATTAGATTAACTAATTAACTTTAGTTATATAAACATTTTAATTAACAGAATAACTATGGGGCCCGCATGTCAATGACACTGCCCAGTCGACATGTTGGCCCTGGTCGACCCTAGTCAGCAGGGCCATGAGGGCCCATTGGCGGCTTGACACAAGGAGGGCCGCATGGCGGACAGTCGTGACGGCCGAGTCGCTCTGGCGACCCTCATGGCAGCTCCAGGGAGTTAGCCGAAAAGCAGGCTCGAGGCCGTATCGGCCCCTTGACCCTATGGCACCGCAGGCTCGCGACATCCGGCCCAGGGTGGTGGCTTGGCCGGGCGCTTCTGCAATGCGACAACGGTGAGTACTGGCGGCGACGCGCTCGGGTGCATGCAGCTGACATTGCTAGGGGCACGGCGAGCCAGAGGGCTTGCAGCCTCTGGGAGTGTCTTGAGCATGGCCAGGGGTGGCGACCTCTGAGCTCCATGGCCGTAGCTCTGGCCGAACCCGGCGACAAGCTCGAGCAAGGCAGAAGCAACTCTGGGTAGTGGCGAAGCGGGGAAGAGAGGAAGGGGAGGTCCGGCGCTCACATCCGATTCTTTGGGAAGGCGAGGAAGAGTCGAGGGTGGCCGGAGACGCCAGGCGTCGGCGTCTGGCCCGAGGCGGACGGGAGGTTGAAGAAGGCGGCGTGTGGCGCTCTGAGAGCCTCCGAGCTATTGCGGATGGCACCGAGGCGTAGCGGATGACGGCGAGAGCTACGTCATGGAGAAAACAGCGTGGTGGCCGGTGGCCACAAAGGCGACGACCATAAGCGGCCGTGGTGTTGAGATCACGATGTGGGAGGGATCTGGGTCTTGAGGAGAGAAGGCGAAGGCGAGGGAAAGGGCCCAGGCGAGTGGGGTGGCGGAGCAAGTGGAAGGGGAGCAGAGGTGTCGCTCCTTATCCTCTCCCGTGAGGCAGCGAGGTGGTCGGGTGGCGCCCGGTCCCGAGCAGTGGGAGGTGGGAGGCAACAGGGGGGAGGGTAGTGGGCCACATGGCTGTTGGGCTTAGCTTGGGAGGGTTAGGCCCGAAGTCGAGGCCTTTCTCTCTCTCTCCCTTTTCCTTTCTTTTGCTCTTTTCTTTTTCTGAGAAAAAATGCTATGCAATATTTGAGCTGCCAAAAGGAGTTACGAAAAATGTGGGACTTGGCCAAATAAATACATTACAATATTTGGCACCTGCCACAAAAAGTTTGGGAGGAGTTTGAAATGATTTGGATTTTTCACAATTGGAAAAGCATTTAAAAATGCTTGATTTGGAGCCTTTAATTCCTAGGGAAATTAGCTATCTCAAATGATGTTGAATCATTCATGACATTTAGTCGGTGGATATTTTCAACCCAGTGAACATTTTTGTTTCTTGTTTGGAGGAATAATGTTTTTGACTTTATTTTAAAATTGAATTTGAATTGGTTTTGAATCAGCGTGAGATTAGCAAATGCGAATAAAGTGATGACATGGCGCCATTAATGTAGATTACCTTTGTAGCACGACATCTTTGAGGGTGTTACAAGCGGCTTAGCCGGTAATGCGTTGCAAGTCTTGTTGTAAAATCACCACTGCATAAGCTAAAAAGGTCAGTAACTTTATTTGGAAATTAGGGCCGAACCATGTGCGATAGACCGATTAGCTAGAAATATAAAAAACTACACCTTGAGTGTTGCAAAAATCGGTGATTCAGGCACTTTTCCTTATCATCATACATGCATATTCTTATTGGACCATCTTGCGATCTTGGGCACTCTGCCTTGGGATCAATTCCTTTACCTAAATTTTAGTAGCCGTCAGTACTTCAAATCGCCCACACTCCTCCAACACCTACCTTATAGTAAAATTGCAGTAGCGGAGGCATTTGAACCATCGCCCTTCCTCGTCCACCACCATCTCCACCGACCAGTACTCAAATTTTCAGTAGCCGTGGCGTATCCTCAAACACCCACCTCCACACGGTGCCCCACTGGCCCCTCCTCGAACCCTATCTTGCATTGTGCATGGCCTTGCCATACCAACCCCTATGGCCTTGCCTGTTCCTCTAGCTTAGATAATAAAGTTCAGTTACCCAATGATTCCCATACTCTACACCCCACTCCCGAAGTTTTTAGATGAGGCATGCGGTGTCCCTACACCGATCCACATCCCTCCTCCAGAATGTCATGACCTAAGCTCGAACACGTATCTCGGGGAGCCCAATGAGCATTCGCCAAGAAGAGGTTTATCATGGCCTCTCCGTGAGACGTTGGCGAGGTGGCCGCCATCGCCCCGAACCGCCGATCCCGAGCAACACATCACCGCTGAGCCCGGCAAAGACGCGTTGACTTTGTTGCCATCTGCCGTAGGCTTCATGTCGTGAGCTAGCATATTACTATATCTCGGGAAGTGGCTCGACATCAAGCTTGTCGACATCGACGGCTTCACGCAGAGCCATGTAGCGGTGTTAAGTGGTCCATCCCCAACCCCTCTGGTTCAGCAACCGTCGCCGATCTCTTGACGCCCCGCCACGATCTCCTCCGCCAACCGGTCAAGGATTTGCGGTCCTTATACACCATTGAGCCCATTTTGTCATTTCTAAAGGACACGTTCTATGGCGGCGGCTTGGCATCCTCAATTTTTTTTTGCCAAGTCAGATCTCATCGACCACAAACACGAGGAGGGCACCCACGAAGGTTCTTCCAAGGTGAAACAACCCATCTGTGACATCAAAGAGCGCACCATGGGTCTGTGCTCTTACAACTGGAAGGATCCCGTCCATGAAATGTGAGGCAACATCCTATCAGCAAATCTTACCTTTTCTAGCTTGCCAAACCGTACCCTTTGCTGTAGTAGCATTTGCCGTGTGGTGCTTTAAGCGTATGCGTGTTTAATTATTTCGATTATGCAAAAATGTATTGTTCAATAGGGCTATGTGATGTTTAAGTATGAATTGTCCACTTGAGTTTCACGAATGGCTATATTTGGTTGTTTATAGTGAGTAGGTGCCTTGTTTATCTGTATATGGTTGTTAGGTTGGTTGAAGTGAGCATTTTTCCAGTTATCGAGCAGATGCCTTGCTTATACTGGCAAAAGAGCCCGTGCGTTGCAACGGGAGAAAAAATAATACCACATGCCTTAACCCAATAAGTTAAATCAGGGACGTTGCAACAGGACGAAAAAAATCATATGTACAACCTAATAAACATGGCTCAACCTAATAAACATGGCTTAGGACCCGTTATAGGTCTACATCCTCTATTTCAACTGAGTGGCGCATGCGTGTGCCTATTTAAAAACTCTTTCGCTGCAATTTTTCTTTGTTCACTTATTGCGTAAGTTACATATCAATCTAGAAAATGTGATTGCAACATGTACCATCGTTATCTGAACCAATGTTTTCAAACCTTGGTGTAGACTAAACACTAACGCATACTCAAAATAGTGAAGTTCAATTTCAGCAATCAATTTGATCCATTGATGTAGAGCTGCGCAGTCAGAATCAGATGACATGTGGTTATTACATATAGACCGAGCCTACAAACACATGTTCACCAAGTAAGAAGAAAAAATGAATAAACTGAAGTCCTAGTGGTTGGGTTGTTTTTCTTATACCATAGATAAGTAATGCATACTTGGGGAATCAGCAACTACCAGACCCGGTGATGGACCATGCGCACCACAGGCTTGGGGTTGCAGACATTTCTGAAACTAAAGTTGACATCTAGCACCTTCTCGCGACCACAACCCTCTGGTTGAAAGAAGATTACTAATTTCTCTACCTTTCTCATTTGGCAGGTTTATCCTGGGGTAACTCCATTTGAAGGATTAGCTCAGGAGTTGCTGCACTTTTTTTGGCACCTTCCTGCAACGAGCCTTGCTATTCTTTTTTGTATCCATAGCCAATGATTAGCTCAGAAGAGATTTGGGGCAAGTAAGTGAAGGGAGGAACATCCGCAATCCTCCCAGCAAAGAAGTAATAAACTCCTATACTAAAGGAGTATGCCCTGACCTTGTGCAAACGAAACATGAGCATGTAGACGACTATCAGGAAATTGCACGTTTAGCTTCATACATACCTCAAGTTTTCCGGCAAAGTTAGAAGCATGGCAAAACAGAGGATGGTGTTCACGGATAGAGACTCTTAAGAGTAAAAATCAGATTCAGACAAAAAAAAATCTCAGCCCAATTGCAAAATCCTACAGGACTCTAAGAGTACAAAAATAAACTAAATTGTTATCACCCATAATTACTTGCCCTCCTAATTAAATTCTACTGCAATTAGCCAGATAATAATTTATTTAGTACCCAATGGAATGTATGCAATAGGAGGTAGCACTCTTATCATACAAATTCAGAAAGGTCTTTCACGGACACAGAGAGAGATATGTGAATGCAGAAGTTCATCGGCGGAAGTTAGACCAGATGAATGGATGCAGTTCTTGCTAAAGATTGCTTGGCTTGACCAGAACTGCAAAGTCACCTGAGAAAACAACAATATTTTGACCTCACATTTTGAAGGGCCAAAGGAGTAGGTTACCACAGGTTCAGACGATTACTTCATCTCATTGGAGATGGCTAGGAGGAAGGATTTATGCCGAGCTGGAGCGGCAATACGCGAGGGCGGAGGAAGCACCGCAATGAAGTAAGTGCAGATGGCGGCAAGATTGCAAGTAGCCACATGTGCTGACGCTGGCCGTGAATGACCTTCCATCGTGCAGCGGAAAGGGGAGGAATTCGGACACAAACCTGGGTCTGGCGACTGGAGCCGCTGTCGGAAGCAGCAGGTAGCCGCGCCGTCCTGACTCTCCCTTCTCTTCTCTCCATCTCACCTCCTCTCTCTCCCTCGTCTCTTCTTCCCAGGAGGCCGAGCCGCCATGGCCATGGAGTTTAACACCTAACAAATTTATTGGTGTGTGCGAGTTTTGGCGGTCTCGTCACTATCACCCTCTCCTTCCATCCTTTTCCAACTATCAACACAAACACGCCCGTAAGATTTTCATCATGATCACTGCATGATTTCTTCGCTGACCACAATGGTCATCTGCTCTTTTATGCCTCTTTGTTGGCTACAACATTACAAAATATGTGTGTGTGTATCCTACTACAGTATATATGAATAGAAATAACTCAACTTGTCATGTGTTGAGAATAAATAAGGATGCAATACCTAACAAATAGGAGGAATGCCTGCCTTCTGTGAGGCAAGAATAGCCAGAAAAATAGTTTCACAACTCTGAAATAACAACTGATGCATGCCTTTCCAAAACACCATCTAATAATGTGCATGAAAAAAGAAGTTCAAAAGATCAGGACATATTCAACTAGACCCAGCAAAAGCTACTTACCTACAAAGTATACGTGGATCAGTTCTAATGGCTATATAGGAGCGGAGGTAATTAAGCAGCAATATAGTTATTACAGTACCTGGAATTAAGGTTGGATGAGGTACACCGCAGGCCGCATCAGTTGTTCTTTATACGTTGTTGCCGCCGCTGAGACGGTGTTGATTCCTTGCAGTGATTGCACGCTGATATAAATCCCCTATTTTCCGAGAAAGAAGATTGTATACACTGACTGATGATCGTACCTTGCAGTGAGGGAAGTACTTGTTCATCTCCCCGCACTTGCACCACGAAGCTTCACAATATTCTCAGGTTTCCACAAGCACTATATGAGGCTGTGAGCTACAAAAAAACAGTACTATGAAACATCAACAACGCTAGTCACTGTCAACACTTACCAATCAACAATATCCACTTTAAAGGCAGGCAAAGCATCACAATTAGCATCCCAATTCAGTAAAAAAACATCTTAACTGAGGAACTCGGCCGGTTGTGCTGAAATTGTAATCCTGGTGCATGAGGGGTGCAAATGCAGAGGAACCTGCTCGCAATCTTCATCAGATTCCTTTTCCTCTCCGTTCCTAATTGCTGCTGCAAAGTCAATCACTTACCCGTTGTCGCATAGGCATACCAACAAACACTGATTGTGCACCACTCAAACAATCAGGACAGCTAGCTTTACACCATCGAAGTGGCAGGATGCATGGAACAGGAACAATCATACACACGAGCGATCCGGCGATGTGTTCCCATATCAAAAACTTCCGAGATCTGGAAGGGAGGTCCACACTGGTGTAAGTCGTCCTACCTCTCCCTTCTCTTCTCTCCATCTCACCTCCTCTCTCTCCCTCATCTCTTCTTCCCAGGAGGCCGAGCCACCATTGCCATGGAGCACCACCACCGGCGGCCTCCACTGCGTACTGCCGCGCTGGATCCTGACCTGATACGCCTCGCCCCGACGTCTGCCGCTTCCTCTCTGTTTCCTACCTCCCGGAGCTCTGCCGCCATCGTCCTGCATCATGTCCCGATCAGATCTGGAGCGCCACTGCTCGATCTGCAGACGAACATGCAGAGGATTGACGAAAAACGACTCGAACCATTTTTCTTCACTAATCGAGGACTGCGGGTTTAATTCATAAAAAGCATAGGGACCTTTGTGTAAAAATGCTGCGACGGTGAACCCGGCAGACTCAACCCATGCTTTATTATTAGGAAAGGATGTATTTGGTTCTTAGTTTGGTTGCAGTGAGCATTTGTCCAGTTATCAAGAAGATGCCTTGTTTATCTGTATTTGGTTGTTAGGTTCCTTTTTTAGCATTTGTCTAGTTTTCAAGCAGGTGCCTTGTTTACCTGTATCTTCTTGTTAGGTTGGTTGCAGTGAGCATTTGTCCAGTTTTCAAGCATATGCCCTGTTTATCTGTATTTGCTTGTTAGGTTAGTTGCAGTGAATCTCTGTCCAGTTTTCAATGGCTATATTTGGTTGTTATACTAATCATTTAAGCCTTGTTTATTTCAGTCATTCACAATGTGTTGTTCATTATGTGCAAGTCGGAGCGTGTCGCTCATTGCATCAATACCAGTTGAACGGCTATATTTGGTTCGATTATGCAGTGTAGTTAACACATGCCCTTTATTTCAGTTTTACACATTTATCCGATTGTGATGTTTAAACATTACCTACGTTCTATTCATTTTCAACAATACCAGTTTGAATTGCAACATTTGATGGTTGTTAAGCCCCGCTTTGTCGATAACGTTGCCTTCCATTTTATATCTCGCTTTAACAACATGCTGAAACCAACACATTCAAACTATCATTTGGAGATGATGTTGTTTACCTTTGCTATATTTGTTTGATGTTAAGGTTGATGTACTTATCATGCCTTTCCACTACTTATGCAGGACAATAACGGGAGTGGCCACCATTTTCCGCGAGGTTAGCTTCATCCATCGGCTTGTACGCCCTCCATCGTTCCATAGTGTAGTGCATATAGATCCAAGCCTGGACACTTCTTAGCTTCTAATATTGACTTGTTGCTTGTAGGTACATATGCCTTGGCAAGGATCCACGCATCTACCTTTTTTGCGTATGGGGCAATGAGATATTCATGAACAAGCATCAAGTGAGGAAGCTGATAAGGATTATTAGCAAAAAGATACGAATGGTGGCAAGCAAATTATTTGTTTATGCTCTATCCAACACAACAGTGAAAGGCCAGGATCGTAACTACAAACTCTGCGACCTTCTCTTTTTTTATCGCCCATAATGAGTTGTTAGACAACAATGTCTCGAATCTTTTTGTTCGCAGTGGTTCCGAAGAAGTTCACTCAAGATTACCTGCAAAGTACATGATTGGTGGACATGAAATGAAGGTTAAAGTATTTCATCCGGACTACAATGAGCATCGAGAAGTCGTAATGAAGGCAGTGAAGGATGGAATGGGCAGCCATCACAAGGGGTTGGCCTAGAGTCATGCATGCATTACGCATGGAGGAGGGCACAATATGGGCATTCCACTTCACCTTCACCAAATGACCTAATGTCTTTCGCCTCTCTCTTCTGATCTTTAGTACAACTATGGTTCATCATTCTTTACTTGATGCTTACGTAGTTCTTGATATATGTACTTGTGCATCAAATTATGCATTAAATGGTTGAACCTATATTTGTAATACACATGGTTGGATATGAAATAAGTGATTGCCTACTTTCAAATTCAAAACATGTGATTTTTAAATTAGGGATTACTGCATAGCGGTTTGCGAAAATGAAGCGTCTGCGATGAGCGTGGAGATCAAACACGTTTCTAGGATCCACTACGTGTGCGATCAATCTCCACTGCACACACGACATCCTCTTGAAAACTGTTTGCGTTAGGCCACCTTGCGCAAATGTTCACATAAAAATTGTGTGTGATGGAGAGCCTTTGTCACACAGTTTCTTCTACGCATTGTGTGTGATGCATTCAATAACGCAAACGATAAAATTGTTAATATCGTGTGCAATGGCAATGCTATCACAAACGATTTAACAAGGAAAATTGTGTGTGATGTACCTGTGAAGGGAAACGTTTTCCTTGGAACGACTGTGTGGGATGTTCATCTGACGGAAAGCGTTTAAGCGGGGGACTCGATCGTATGGGATGTACTTACGACCGGAAACGATTTCACTTGTGAAATTGTATTTTTTTTAGCACTACTATACGTATACCCGTATTTCAAAGATTTTCACTGGCCGCTTTACGACCTCATTTTGCCGGCGTGTGTGCCAGGAGGGCATATCCCGATGGTTTTACGGGTGGGTATGGGAAGGACCCCCTATCAAATCACTCACTTGGCGACGGTTACGAGCAGCCGTCGCGGAAAGGGGTTAAAAACCATTTGTATAACACCGCCATGTACCAGTGATAAATGCCCTTCAATGATATGACCGTTAGGTGGGTAGGATATTTTGGGACAGCTGGTGCGTAGCACAGCAACGGTTAGAAATTTGAGCTCTCAAATTCCTCATGGCTATCATGTTCCTCACTTGTAGGCAATCCGCACTGGCGAATTCCTAACTCCTCAGTCAGAACAAATTCCTCAGAGACCATAAGATCTCCGTCTCTGTCACTGAAGAAATTGGTTGAACTGTATGAGATTTCCAATGGCTTCACTCGGAAGGATTGGGTAGGTGTAGGATTTTGAGATGAGCATCACTTGGAAAGTGTTTCCTTAGTTTTACCTCGACCCCCTTTAACAGTATGGTGTTTCCTATGACTCAAGAAAGGGAAATGATACTACGAAAACAAAAGTCTTCACGCTTCATAATCCTCGCATCAATATCAAAGTCTTCAAGGTCACACCAATTTCCTCATTTTCAAAGTCTTCAAGAAAACCAAAGTCTTCAACTGAAGACATTCATTTTTAGGGGTCGACTTTCATCGTAAATATCAAACTCCATATACACTTATAGAACTTGTGTACACTCACAAACACATTAGTCCCTTAACCTATAAGTCTTTAATACACCAAAGTCACTAAGGGGCACTAGATGCACTAACATCACCAAAAGCTTCGAGAGTGAAGCCATTGAAATCTGCACCTCCTAAATCCAGTGTGCAATCTGAAGACTAGTCTCGCACGTCTATGAAAACTAAGAAGATCTCTGGGCAAGGCCTTACTCCTGCTAGCATTCTACGAAATGAAGAGGGTGTTATAGATCTATCCAGTGATAAAGATCTTGCTAATGATATCCTTGAGCTGTTGATCAACTGCAAACAGGAGGTAGAAATCTTCAGAGATTTGCCTATGTTTGATGCTGACATTTTGAACAACTTCATCGATGAATGGTTTGAAGATACAACTCTCACCATTGATGATCTCTAGCTGCCAATTGACATCAGCGTCTCATTCCAGGGCTGCATAACCAAAGAGCTTGCTATTGCTCAGAAGGTTGTTGAGCAGAAGAACAAGATTGACCATGAGAAAGCTCTCTTCAGAAGCACATGGCCAAGCTCAGTGTCACTGATGTGCAAAACTTCCAGAAGATGATGGCAGATCTCAAGGCTGAGTTTCCATAAGCGTCGTGATGAAGCCAAAGGCTCCCGAGAGCACCTCAAGTACTATGTTGAGAAATGTGTTCAGGCTCACAATGAAGCCGTGAAGAGAAAGGCACTTGGGCATCCAGGCATTGACCCAAGGTTGGCCGCCAAGAAGAAGAAGCCAGCTAAAGTTGAAGCTAAGGTTCCAAGGCAGGAAAGACCAAGCATTGTCTTCCCTGCCAGTATAACTGGCTCGAAGCCTAAGGTTCCATCAACTGCTTCCGAAAGGAAGAAGATAAAGCTGGCAGAGGCTGAAGCCAAGAAGCGCAAGCATCAAGAAGCCTTTGATGCCGCTCCATCTCAGAAAGGCTGAAGACAAAGCCCTCTAAGGCTTCAAGAAGGGCCAAGCACCAACTGCCTCATCTGCTCCTGAAGAGCCACTGCTAGTTGAGCCCATCTCAGTTGCCTTACCAGCCTCCTCCAACCGCGAAGGTCGTCTTGTTGTCCATGAGCCTGCTACCACAAAGGCTCATGAGTCTGAAGATATCCCAGCTGCTGACACCATCGCAGCTGAAGACATTGGCCGTGAAGACAATGTTGTTGATGATGAAGTCCTTCCTCAAGTTGCCCAGATCATGCAGAAACCGGTATCATCGCCTGCTCCCACGAGCAGTGAATAGATTAGCATTGGCGGTCCCACAATGCCAATCACTCAAGATGATTTCTGGGAAGAGCAACACCCCAACACACCTCTCCATGAAGTCATTCCGCGCACTCCACCTGCTCAAGTCACTACTCCAGTGCTTGAAACCCCCCAAGAAACCTCCGAAGACATGGAAAAGACCACTCCCTCTCCGCAGGCGTCGCCCTCATTCCGAAGGCTTCACCGAGGCCCAAGGTCATCGGTCTCCATGTACAGCATTTCTGAAGAGGATGTGCATGCCACAAGCTCAGTAGCACGAGTGTTTCCTAAAGCCACCCCCTCAGAAATTGCTCAAGATTCTGATGCCAAAGTGGCTGAAGGTATTACGGCTGCATCAGCCGAAGAAAAAGAAGAAGAAGAACATGTTGTTATTCCCCCTACTGAACCAAGTGTGATTTATGATGTGATTGTGCCTGACCCTCCAGTAACTGAAACCTCTGAAGCCACTGCAGATGCTACTGCTACCACTAACACTAATGCCAATGACATTCTGATGGCTGAAGACAATGCGCAGCCTCAAGCCCCTGATGCCACAGAAGATATTCAACCATCCACCTTGGATGTTGCTGCTGCTCCACCTGTTCCACACACTATGGCAAGGGCCTTCAACTGTGAAGGTGAGCTAATCAGTGTCTGATGGCCCATTATGACACCTCTTGAAGCTCTTGGTCCCCAATATGACTACCACATCGAGCACAGGCCTTAGACACAGAAGCCAAAGCCAAGAATGCCACGGCTTCCCAGTGTTATCACTACTCAGGGCTCATTCAGTGTCTTAAGCTTCAGAGAGCACAACACATTCTTTGACAAGGCCAAGAATCCCTACAAGAAGCCCAAGATATATTCTGACAGGTTCTGGAGTCATCAGCAAAGAAGCTATTACTCATGCATCCTGTACAACCAGGACAGAATCTTCCCACCACTACAAAAAAAAGACACATCCGTGACATTTTGGGACGAACGAAATTTTTTTCTGTCATACATATGACACTTCTATGACGATAATTGTGACAAAACCCGGTATCATCATAGATGTGGTGGGCTCCTACTTCTATGACAAAAAATCATGACAGAAAATGGGCTTTTCGTCACTGGGCGGGCCGAGACGAGCCGTACATGACATTCTTTGGGCCGTCCATGACGGAAAAAACCGTGGTAGAAGCGAGGGAGGAAAATTTGGGGAGTTCCGGTTATATGGTGCAGGAGGTCGGGGCGGCGATCTGCGTTTCTCTCATACACGTGTGCGCGTGTGTGCGGCGTTGGCTCTAATCGAACACGAAAGCGAGGCGTTGGACTCTAACCGAATCCGAGCAATTGCACCTTTGCGAAGTTACGCGTTCTTGAACCCGAGCGATCGATCGATGGTACATTAATCGAACCGGTCGGCGATTCTTCGCTATCTGCCGCTAATCAAGCCGATCGATGCTGCCTGCAGGATGAGCGATTGGCGTTGCGAGGGGTTGGATGAGCAGGTGGCGGTGGCGTTTGCCTCTGGATGAACAGGACCCGTGGTGTGGAGGGCTGGATGAGCGATGAGATGGTGGAGGGTGCCCGTGGAGGGGTGGTTGAACAGGACCCCGTGGTGTGGAGGGCTGGATGAGCAGATGAAGCGATGGAGGGTGCCCGTGGAGGGTGGTTGAGCAGAGGCGGTCTTGATGGCCCAGCGGTGGAGGCTGGATGAGCGAGGAGCCCGTGGAGGCTGGAGGAGGTCGACGGTAGCCCGTGGAGGCCGGAGGAGGTCGACGGTGGAGATGAACAGTATCCCGTGGAGTCCGTTTTGCGATGCGCCACACCTCCCGATGAACAGACCCCGTTTGACCGTGGCGCTCCAACACAAGTCCGTTTAAATCCGCTTTTGCGGTCGCCACACCCCTCCCGATCAGCGGGACCCCGTTTGACCGTGGGAGGTCCGTTTCGTCTGCTATGGCGATGCGCCACACCCTCCCGATCAACAGGACCCCCGTTTCGGACCAGTAGGGAGGTCCGTTTCCTCCGCTTTTGCGGTGCATACACCCTCCCCATCAGCGGGACCCGTTCGAGCGTGGGAGGTCCGTTTCTCTGTTGTGGTCGCCAGCCTCGTTACCATCGCCTGTTCCGTCCAAGCCCTCCCGATGAACACGACCACACATTCCGTTCTGACCCAGCCGGTTGGCTCCCACGCATTCCGTTGCCTCCCGACGAACACGACGCGTTCCGTTGCCTCCCCATGAACACGACGACGACGCTGTTTCTCCGTTCCGATCCAGCCATGTACACGAGCCCTGGCCGTATGTACACATATGTGGCCGTATTTTCTTTCTTACACCCTGGCCGTTGTACGTACGTGTACATGCTACGTGCGCGCCTCTACTACGACACGTGCGCGCCTCTACATCGACTAGTATGTACGTACACGTTCGCGACCAGAATGACAACGCTACGTACGCTTCGACCAGAGTGGGTCCCGATCACACGCACTTGCGTGCGAAGATGTAGCCGGTGGGTCCCCGGTGATCGGGGACGAATCGTTTTTTTTTGCCGGGACGCACTTCCTTGCGTATGCGAAGATGTAGCCGGTGGGTCCCGGCAATGTGGGACGAATCATTTTTTGCCGGACGCACTTCCTTGCATGCGAAGGTGTAGCTCGTGGGTCCCGATGGTCGAGGAGAAACATTTTTTCGTGAAATACGGTGGCCCGTCCGGTGGGTCCCTATTTGTCGGTGGAGGAATCATTATTTTCCACGTAATAAGGAGGCACTTCCTTGCTGCGCCGTGGACCTAGCTGTCGACCTCTCCACGTCTGATCCACGTCCGATGGAAGTCGTTCCTTGACCACGTTGACCACGCCCGCGCCGAGAAGCACCGAGGCGGTGGACGACGGCCGAGCCTAGGAAGGGGACGATGCGGAGTCAGTGAAGACGCCCTTGCGATGGATGCCCACCACGGAGAGGAGTAGGAGGGTTCACTTTCGTTAAGCTGCGGTGTGAGGCTGCCGCCGTTCTGCCGCCAGTGGGAATAGTAAGGGGCGGTGAGGCCTCCCGCTGCAACAGACCCGGCCACGGAGGCGGAGCAAAGCGGCACGACCGGCTGCTTTGGGCGGCTGGAGCAAGAAGACCAGAGGTTGAAGAAGCACTAAGGCCGTTGGATGGACATCGTCACGGTCCTTTGGAGCTAGAATCATTCATATTGACTAAGTTGACAAAGCCCTCGTCCCGTCAACTTAGTAGGCCCATAAGTCAGCCGCCCATCAAGGAGGGTCCCAGCGAGGGGAGTATTCATTTTTTGTGAGTAATAAAGAGGCACTTCCGGTGGGTCCGGAAATGATGGGGAACGTTTTTTTTTGCGAAATCGGTGGCCGTCCGGTGGGTCCCAAAGATCGGGGAAAGCGTTTTTTTAGCGAAATAAGGTGGCCCGTCCGGTGGGTCCCTATTTGTCGGTGGAGGAATAATTATTTTCGCGCATAATAAGGAGGCACTTCCTTGCGGCGCCCGTGGACCCGGTGTCGACCTCTCCACGTCACGGTACTCTTCCGATGGAAAGTCATTTCGTTGACCACGTTGACCACGCCACGCAAAGAGCAGGCGGTGGACGACGGCAGCGACGCCTAGGAAGGGGACGACGCGAGCCAGGAAAACGCAGCGGTGGAAGCCAGCGTAGCGTGAAGATCTGAGGGTTCACTGGTTTGGGCTGCGGTGTGAGCTGCCGTTGCCGCATGAATAACGGGGGTGTGTGGGTGAGTGGAGGGATGGCACGGCCGGCGGTGGGAGTAGTATGGGGCGGTGAGGCCTCCATGGCGGCAACCGGCCCACGGGAGGCGGGAAGCGGCCTGACCGGCCGCTGGTAGGCTGGACCAAGAAGACCGGAGGTTGAAGAAGCACTACTGACGTTGGATGGACATCGTCACGGTCCTTTGAAGCTAGAATCGTTTATATTGACTAAGTTGACAAAGCCCTTGGTACGCTCCAACTTAGTAGGCCCACAGGTCACCCTCCGAAGCAGTGCGCCCCGGATGTCGTGGGAGGAATCATTTTTGGCGGCGAAGCTAAGAATATCCGAGATTGAAGAAGAAGCACGACATCCATTGGATAGACATCCAACGGCCACTGCTGCTAGAACTGTGTGTTGACTATAATAAGTTGACAAAGCCTTGCATATGCGTCAACTTATTTTTTTTAGGGAACGCGTCACTTAGTAGGCCCACAAGTGTGTGGCAGAGAACTTATAGCCTATTTGCGTTTTGTAAGAATGTACATGCCATTTTTGAATTCTAATGGAATTTACAATGCACCATTCTGAGTTTTTTAAAAGTACAGCCCATTTTCTAGCTAGGACAACGATTAATAATTTCAACCAACCGTTGAAGAAAGAATTCAATAAAATTTCCCACATTTTGATGGGATCCGAATATTTTTATCCCCAAATTTCTAGTCAAATTAAATATAAATTTGTATTACGTAAAAATCCAACGAAACATTACTTGGCATAACAATGAAAATTTAAGATTTTCAAAATCCATAAATAATATTTTATAAACTAATTTCATGTTTGGTGCATTCTTTTATATTTACTGCCCAGTTTTTATAATTACATCCCATTTATTATTTTTTTAAAGCCCATCTTCCTGTTAAGCCTAATGCATCCCTCCTAGGAAAGATTTGCAGCCTAGCGGGGCAGAGAATAACAAGTTGACCTTGCCTGGGTATTCCTCAAAAATACGTATAGGTGGGCTAGCCATTTTCATCTTGAAAAAATTAGTATCCGAAATTTGGATATACATCACAGGCTAGACGGGCCATAGCCCGCCCAGTTAATACCCTGCTCTCCCTCTCTGAACAACAACGAAACCATCGCCAAGAAAAAACTCTGCAGTGCTCACACCTCAAAAACACAAATACTGCTCGAGCTGCTTGGTCCCAGCTGTCGGCCGCACCTTGTGCAATTCTCTCGTTTATATTGACTACATAGGTTGACAATGGTGTGGGACCGTAATGTCAGGAAACCAGGAGAAAGCAAAAAAAAATATAGTTGTACATAATAAGGAGGCACTTGCGTACGTATGGCTATGGCCCTAGTGGGTCCCTAGTGTCATCCGGTCAAAATAAAGTCATCTCCCTGAATCCTCATGTTCGTTGACCATGTTAACAATGCTCGGCGCCACGGTGGCGCAACAACTCGAAGGACAACGGAGAGGGCCTTGCGGGCCCTACGGAGGTCCGATCTGGCGCCAGCTCATTCAGAAGCCGGGATCATCGGACACCTATGAGCACCTTCGAGAAACCGAGACGGCATGAAGCGGTGAGGCCACGCTTGGGAGCTCTGGTTTATTTCAAACCTATATTAACATACAAATGTAATTTACTCGTCGCCGAAACAACGCGTAAAATATAGGCGTAATGAAACCGAGGGCCCGAGGTGCATGAAAGTAAAACCGGGCGGATTCTGGCGTGTAATTTGAGAGACAGTGTATATTTTACGAGCAACGCTATATGGGCGACATTACCAGACGATACATGCATGGCGTGCGTATCATGCCATCCATGGGAAAGGCTGAAACAGCAGCCTAACGGCTGGATTAGCAATCGCATCTAGTGTTGTTCAGCGTTTTTATCGTGTGTGAAGTACTTCCGATATTTTACTAGTCGAAATCGACCAACCAAGCGCTTTCGCTCGAGACCATCTGCTTTAATTTACAAGCGTCCCGGTTTACAAAGCGGTTTTGGTTGGAAAAGCGACGATCCAATCACGACCTAATATCATGAGTTGGTCGAGAAGATCATATGGTTTCACGTCTAACCTACCCGACTTGTCGTATAGGCTATGAATGAAACATCGACGATGAACTTCTTAAGCACGGAAACAACGAGAAGAGGATGACCTTCTTAACAAGCAAATCAACGGCATTAGATCAACATGCAAAACAATACGAAGCATTATTCTCGGGAGGCACCCGGTGAACATCTCGTGATGCCGCATGCCACAACATTCCAAGCTCAACTTTGCAATCAAACACAAGGCCTGGCATTACATAGACAATATCTTGAGAACAAACTCTTAACACAGGAATATCTCAAAGAAAGTAACTATTTACTTCTAAACTGAATACGAGGAATAGGAAAAACACTGACGGCTGCTCACGGCAAGGGCGTCCCACTCAAAAATATCAAATGCATGTCTTCCGCTAACATCAATGAGCAAATTTTGACAAGGTTTTCCAATTCCAATATATTAAACTAACGTCTTCTTGCTAACATCAATGATTAAACTTTGACAAGTTTTTCCCATTCAAAATATGTAATGCCTATGATCGTGGAGTCACAGCCGCTTCTTGCTAACATCAATGATTAAATTTTGACAAGCTTTTCCCATTCAAAATATGTAATGCCTATGATCGTGGAGTCCTGGCGCTTCTTGTACTTGTTTGGGCACTTTTTGACCAGGGCACTCCACGTGTTGTTAAATTGCCAATGGTCTCTGCAGACTAGTCATGTCACCGTGTGTAATATTTATGGCACATTTGAAGCAATGGAGGATTCGGTGCCAAACTAAGAAAAGTGAAATTGGCACCTCTTTTGGCCTACATAGTGGAAGGCCTAATACTCAGAAGCTTGCTCGGTCATTCCTTCTGTAATGTAGCGCATAAGCTGTATTTGCTTCTTTACGCAAAGTGGAACGACCAAGCTGGACCCGATAATGCAGCAGTTTGCCTTGGACACATTGGCTCCTTTTGTGTAGTTGAACTAAAATCGAAGTCGGAATAAAACCGAGCTTTAATTGTGATATCCTCACAAGCAATAGAAGGTATAAGGAAACAATCAACGAGAAATAACGGTTGATGACTTGTACTCCCGGAAGAAAAACATCTCTTGATCTACCTTATCTTAATGGGAAACAAAGCGGAGAGTAGCAATTCTCAATCGATTGTGATTCATTCATATTAACTAAGACATTATCTTAACAATGCCTTGTTTCAACATGTATAAAAGAGCGAAAAAGCGAGAAAAGTATCATTCCTAAAATAATGCGATCGGTTCATTTTAACAGAGACATTATCTTAACAATACCTTGGTTAAACATGTAGAAAGAACTACAAAGCGAGGATAGTACCATTCCTAACAAGTGTTGCAGTTTTGAACTAAGATTCAATGAGTTAATTAATTAGAGAGTGGCATTGCTTAATTTTACCAGCGACATTAGATTAACGAAAAGCATAAGCAGTTCAAAAGGGAGAGTGGGGCGCCCAACAACGATATGTGCTTCCATCTACTTATAAAGGGGTGATGCGAGTTTGTTGTAACAAAGCAACAAGCCTCATATGCAGGTTGGTCCCATTTTTGTTCACTACTTAATGGGAAAAGACAGCAATACTATAGCTTCAATTCAACATTTATTTAAAAACAGTACCAATACAAGTAGCACAACATCTCAAAGCACACTACACAATCATGTGGATGAAGGCCTGTCTTGACCTTTCATGAGAAGACCCGAGGATAAAAATACGAATCTGCCAACACGAATAGGAAATCGAATCTCGTTTTGTGCGGTTACCTGAAATCAAGCAAAGTGTTTGGCGTGGCGAAGCAAAATGTCATAATAGCAACAAGTTGAATAGATATCCTGTTTAAGCGAGGCAAAAAGGAATCACCATTACGGCTAATAAAGGAGGATGAAACATGCCACAAAATGGTAATCCGCCAATCCCTAACAAGTGTTGCGCTTTGAAATAAGATTGATGAGGTTAATTTTGAGAGTGGCATCAATTGCTGGCTTATAAAGGGGGTGATGCTAAATTTGTTGTAACAAAGCAACAAGCATCATGTCTGGTTGGTCCCATTTTTGTTCACTACTTAATGGGAAAAGACAGCAATACAATAGCTTCAATTCAACATTTATTTAAAACAGAACCAAAACAAGTAGAACAAAATCTCAAATAAAACAGCACATCATGTGGATGAGAACAACATATGAAACAACTTCGCCACGAAGAGTGGAAACAAATCTCGATCTCTTTTTGTGCAGTTCTACAAAATTAAGCGAAGTCACGGTGTGACATTCAAGTTGAACTGCACGAACACTCTTAAAACATAAGTGTTTGAGTAAGCGAAGCAAAATGCCATAATAGCAACAAGTTGAATCGATACCCTGTTTTAACAGAGGCAAAAAGGAAACAATTACTTGCGATAAAGGAGGATGAAACAAGCGGTGTGAAAAGAAGCATCTAACTTATCTTGGATGGAAAACAAAAGTAGGATAGTAGCATTTCTAAAGCGGTTGCATTGATTCATATTAACTTGAGACATTCTCTTGAAACAACATTCGCTAAAAAATGTAATTTACATTTAACGATTGGCATTGCTTCAATTTTTCCGCGGCATTCTTAGATTAACAATAGCAAAATAGTTGTATGGGACATGCCCGGCACCATGTGCGTCCACACGTATAAATGGGTGATGCACGAGTATGTAGCCAAGCTGCATATATGCGTTGGTCCCATATTTGTTCTCTTTGAACCTTTTTCCTAAGTGAGGGCAACAAATCTAGTCCTGCACAAACTACCCGACCCCCGCTTTCTTTCCCTTTTCAAAAAAGAGATCGGTTCCTTACAGATGTGTGTCTTTGGGTTACCCCCTTTTTCCTTTTTGACCTACAAAGCGGCTTGATAGCGATCTATACTACTTTTCTCGCCCCTCCTTTCCTCATTGAACCACATCCTAGATTCTTGCTCCAGCCCACCGCACCCTTCTTTCCTCTTTGAACCAAGACCTAGATTCGACTACGGATCGAAAAAGATCCACATGCGACTAGAGCAGCAGCGGTTTCAAATAAACTTATACCTTAGAATTCGTCGAGGATGTGGCAAAGGCGTCTGTGCGGAGGCGGATCTGCCCACACTACGCACGGCAATGAGGAAGAAGGGGTCGGTGGCCCTCCGCCTGATGTACTGGTGAAAGAGAAAACAGTATGCCAGCCGCAATGGATTGCCTCCCTCGCCGAAAGGCGACAGAGTGAACGTTGCACCTCCTCCGCTTCCCGGTGCGACGGGATACGGACGCCTCCCTTCACCATTGTGAGGGGAGAGAGAGACAAGAGGCCAACGTAGTCCCAAGTTTAGATCTGGTGAAGAGAGGGTGAGAGGCTGTGAATATAGCAAACCCTAGCAAATGAACGCTGAGCCTCCAGTGTAACATATATGTAGTCTTGTTGGCGTGTGGAGAGTGCAAACCCTAGCAAACAAGCCCAGCTGAGGCTCCGTCTTATATATATACTCTTTGTGACTGCAATTTGAGCTCACGGTGCCTTCTTGCACACTGCTTTTGGGCGTATATGAATTGAGCCGACCCACATTTTGGGCCCACTGTCATAAACCCAAAGCGGTGCATTAAATCAAGCCGTCCATATATTACTCGTGTATACGACTAATATATACTAATTGAGTGGTTTTCTTATTCTCTCCATAACAATCGCTTTTAAATTGTGTAAAGTCTGAAAGCGAAACTCTTTATTTAATGTATACAGTGAAGAAAACTAGTACTACTTTGTATGAACTAACGATCCACGCCCACGCGTCACAGTACGCACTTCCTGTCCTTCACGTGTGGTACACTACCCTCCCTTAAGTGAACAACCACAAATGCGCCAAATTATCGGAAAGCGTGTGAGAGTGTGTACAAATAAAGAATCTTAATTCCAATTATCGGAAAAGGTTTGAGAGTATTACAAAGTTTGACTTGATCAAATCTAATATCACGGAGTAAATAAAAATGGAGGGCTACTACGTCCATCAGGTTTTTAGTCCACACCATTTTTTAAATCAAAGTTAATAGCTGGACAAATAAAATTACAGGGGAGCTGGAGACAAAGTTGTGAGAAGGCTTAGAAACCAATACAAAACTTATGCTCTTATTACCAACGTCGATCCTTCTTCAAGGAAACATTTAGTTCATAGCCAATTGTGTGATAAAATTGCACCAACGTGAAAGACGACTGCGTCTCCAACGCAACCAAGGTGAACTGATGAAGGATATCATCTTTGTGCGTAACAAGCTTAAGAGCACCGATGGAAGACAGCTTGTTTTTCATTGAAAATCGATCACCTTCACCGGTAGACGCAACCATGAGGCACAACCATGAGCATCGATAGGTCATCGTGGTGATGCATCATCCATTTGGCATCAAGTTTGGGTGAGGCACCTATGAAGTTCGACAAATCCTCACCGTGGGTCTCATTTGTTCTCAAGAATCAAGCTCGAGGAAGGAAGAACCACGTGGCGGAAGAGGATGGAGGCGGAACAACAATGGCCATCCAATTTTGTGCGGTTCCACTAAAATTGAGGAAAACATGCCCGGTATGGAGACACGCATCATTGTTTCCAAAAATATTAAAAAGGGTTAGCAATGACATCTCCAATCATATTTGTCCAACTGGCACATTATTTACGTTGTTAATTATATACGCAGCAATATTAACATACAGCATCTCTTGTTTGCGCACGTCCGGACCGCTGCCACGGCCGGTCCTGACCAACCCGAACCCCCTTCATCACCACAGCGTGCTTCCGCCTCGAAAGCGGTCGATTACGCGATTCATGCCCGGGTGAGCGACGCGACCTCTCATGGCGCACCGACATTGTAGCGGGCGGCCACGGCCGAGAGAGGTCGTCACGCCGCTGGTGCACGCGGGTCGCTCGCGTTCAAAGGTCATAATAGCCGCTACAACATGCTTGTAAAAAGTTCTTGGGAGTCCGTGCTATAGCTAAGCTGTCCTCCCCAACTCGTCAATCTCTTCCAAAGAGTGCTAGTACTCCATGGCGCAATCCATCGGACAAGCGGTAGCGGAAAGTTATTGTATACTCGGTTTGTAGTGAGTGGCATGCCGAGCGACCGTGTGGGGTCGAGCCGTGGAGGAGGGTGAGACACGAACACAACAGATGTGATTTAAACGTTGGTTTTGCTCGATGGCGCGATCCAAACGAAGCGAAGCGTTGAGTTTCTCTCCGCTTCCATTTTTTCTCCGGAAAAGCGGAAACTTTCCACTCCATTTTCATTCCTATTCCAAGGATGCCCCGTTACAACATTCCATCAAATACAAAGGAAAACTAACATGCATCTTGATGCATCTCAATGATTCACGGATAATAGCCAATATTTACTTCACAACTAAAGAAAAAAAGTTGTGAGAGCGTGTACTGGAAGAAAAAACTCTTGATGGGGTCACTACAACTTAAACCCTAAACCCTAAACATGATTTAATTCCCTGGCGAGGTAGAACACAGCTTACAGAAGGAAAGGCAATTTGGCACCCTCGGATCATACGATGCTTTTGTGCAGTTCCACTAAAATCGACTGAGCATCCCCGATGGCAAAGATATTGAAGAAGTGTGATTAGAATAATAATCTTGGCACTAGTTCATGAGACATAAACTCATCACAAGTAGAAGCCGATAGAAGTAGAGAAAAGATCGACATGGAGATGGAGCTACGGCGATTGGAGCAAGCCAGCTCAAAAGGAAGATGGATTACAGGGACGTCGGGCTGTAGCTAGAAGGGCGGTTGGGACGCCGCATCGGCCCATACCGCGGTGACCCCGATTGGGACGCACCGATCGTGGGTTTTCTCCCTCGCCGATGTCGACCCGGCGTCTCACGTAGAACATTGTTCCCTTCCCCATTTGCGGGATCGTGCCCGCTGCTCTATGCTTGTGAAGAGAGCAACCTTAGCAAGCAGCCTTGTAGCTTAGGCTCCTGCTAGTGTATATATAGTGGTTTCTTTTTTCTCCATATCAACCATTTTATATTGCGTCGTGTCATTCAAGACTGAAATGATGGTTGCTTCTTCCGACTAACTTCTTTGTGTGATTTGACTGCTCCTTAGTGGCCCTTACATCGCATTCCCCCTACGTGTATACAGCGATCCACACATACACATGGGCCTTAAAAAAGCATAGACGCCCTAATGCATGCATGTCCGAGCACACGACGTGAACACACACGGTCACGCTAAGTGCTCAACCTACGTGCATGCACACACATACTCAGTCAGGGTGAGCTAGTGACCGTATAAACACCGGAAAATATATATATTGAGCGCAATGAGCGTATTATGAAGTCCACTAACCGTATTTTTACAAATATACAGTGACAGACAGTGTATTTATCTCGTTTGAAATTAAGCCATATTAACCGGAGAGGAGGCAGTATGGACTAGCATTACTTTGTTGTGTCCCGACAACTTGCCGAGCGAGGAGAAGGTTGCGAGACGGGAGAAGCTTGCGCGCCGGGTGGCTCGCAGGACAAGGAAAAACTTTTGACTAATGCAAGCTCTCCCTCGCTCGGTGGTAGGCGTCTGACAGATTAATTCGGTGTCGATTGCCAGAAGCATACACTATACTACTAGTGCTACTATTGTTCGACTTCCCGAATAGGCGAACAGCCAAGCGCAAAGTTTACTAGTACTAGCACTACTACTATAGTCTATAAAGGTATGTACTATACTAAGTACTAGGAACCGGATGGAGGAGCCTCTGTACTCTTATTATAATTTTAAAATGTGATAAAGCAATCTTCAACACATTTGGTTCTCTTCGAGGGTTCTCGCATATGATAATGGAAGTTGATTGCATGGAACACTCGCCTCTATTCTCGCTTTATTCTGGCTCATATCCTGTTACAAATAGTAGCGCTAGGTAATATTTCCTCTTTTTATTATTCAGCATGTAAACAGTGACCAAACCTTGCGGCGCATCTTACGTCTGTAACCGTCTTTGGCTACACTTTGAATGTGGCCGAGAGCTGGCTTGATGAAACACCTCGCTTCCTACTTCTTTTTTTGCGGGGTACCTCGCTTCCTAGTGACCCATCTCTTGACTGATCGTCCTAAGAATGATTATATATGAATAAAGCTCTCTCATTTACCTACAAAAAAGATTAAGCCATATTAGCCGGAAAGGAGGGAGTATGGACTAGCACTACTTTTTGGTGTGTCCCGTCAACTTCATGAGCGAGGAGAAGCTTGCGAGGACAAGGTGAAGCTCGCCACGCTTTGACTAATGCAACCTACCCTCGGTGGACATGCATCATCCATTCGGTGTCAAATTGTCGAGGTAGCATACATCGTAGTACCCAACATGCGGAGTACCTTGTTCGACTTCACGAAGAGGCGAAAGAGCCAAGCCTTGATGAATCGATTAGTACTACTACTAGAACCGCATGGTGGAGCGTCTGTACTCTTATTTTTTTTATCTCTAATAAAGTACACGTTTAGGCCTCCTTTGGTTCATAGGATAGGAATTTTACAGGAATAGGAAAATCATAGGAAGCGAGATGACATGCATCTCAATTCCTACAGAGAAAGAGATGTTATTTGGTGCATAGGATAGGAATTTTTCCATTGAGTCTAGGCTAATGTTTCTTTTCCTCCAAAATGTGAAGGATTGATTCCTATCCTACATAGGAATAGAAATTCATTCCTATAAACCAAAAAGGGCTTCAAAGGAATTTTCCTTTGCAAATCCTATCCTATAGAGTTCCTACAAAATTCCTAAAACCAAAGGAGGCCTTATTAGGAGAAGGGCGGAAAACGGCAGCCCAACATGTAATGAATGATATCGATCAACCAACCATGCTCGAATATATCTTGGCCTCCGTGCGAGCACGTCTGTGTGTTCTCGCTCCTCGTCTCTCTCAAGGAATGGCGGGTTGTCTCTTTGCCATCAATTGAGATTGGTTTGCTCACACTCCTGTCCCACATGTTAGTGATATGCCAAGAGGAGGTGCGTTGACCGACTGGCCATACACGTACTTGGTTTTGCACCTTCATACTACTCCTGCCCCCGTCACAGTTTACAGGGTGCTTCATTATGATGCATTTCTCTCAATGCATTTCCACCACCAGAGAGACTTTAGACGCGTTTGGTTTAATGCTCAATTAATTAGGGCGTGGTAACCGCAATCAAGTCCACAATTTTCTCTCCATGTACTGTACTACTACTACGGAGTGGAGTAAGTGCATGCATGTGTGTACCCAGGGTGGAAGCACTGCATGCATGTGTGTACGCCGTCCTATAACTACCAATGCTATTTTTCAGGCCGATCGCTAGTCGCCTTGGCCCCACAGATTTTTTTCTTTTTTCTTTAGCGCGTTGTATAAACAGTGACGGATGGAGTAGTATGAGTGGATTCAAAGAAGAGTGTATTGATGGTTGCTTCTTCAGAGCAACTTACAGTGGGAAAGGTGGGGCTTATGATTTGACTGCTCATTACTCACTATTAATGCGGCGCAACGACCGGGCTGAGTCTCCCATGCGGTTGTGCACTACCCCCTTCGTTCTTAAATATACTCTGGAGTATATTTGTCTTTCTAGAGATTTCAACGAGTTACTACTCAAAATATTTGTCTTTTTAGAGATTTCAAATGGACTGGCACATACGGATGTATATATACATATTTTAGAGTGTAGATTCACTCATTTTGCTCCGTATGTAGTCACTTGTTGAAATCTCTAGAAAGACAAATAGAATATTTAGGAACGGAGTACGAAGCAAAATGAGTGAATCTACACTCTAAAATATGCCCGCTTGAAATTTGTAAAAGACAAATATTTAGGAACGAATGAGTATATTTTTGTGCATGGCACATGGACCCGGATGATAAAGTGTCTTCTGGATATGCTATCAAGCTTCCATCATTTGTTTACATAATTGACGTACTATACAAATAATTTTCCAGCGACATGAAATTGTACAATGGTGTGAGCTTTCTGCTTTTGTTTCGCGTGTCTTGCCATCGATGCTCTTTCGGAAACAATAAAAAACTAACTTCCTTGCTAATGCATGTCAATTATTAGCAGATCAGAGCTAATAATTACATCACAACTGAAGACAGAGTTGTGAGAAGGTGTTAAATTAAAATTGATCCATGCTTTCATTGGCAGCAACGTCCCCCATTTCTGTATAAATCAACAAGGCATGTTGGGAAAAAAAGTAGCTATGCTGGAGCATGCAACATTCCGATAATTTTGTGCAGTTCCACTAAAATAGAGCCGAAAGGCCCTGTTCCAAAGATATTAAGTGTGATTACGATAATAGAGGACTGGCCGATGAAACAATAAACACACAAATAGAAGCCGGTCACCTTAGCAGTCTCTCTTAAGACTAACTAGTTGGAGAAGATTAGGCTCGGAGTTGGATGAGGAGGATAGAGCAAAACCAATCTCCCTTTGTGCGATCGCCTTTGGAATGTAGAGACGTTGCCGTGTGACATTTTTAGTACAACTGCACAATACACTCTTAAGAAAAAAAGTGATTTGTGCAGTTGACCAAAAGGTCGCAATAGCAACGAGGTGAAATGGATAACCCTGTTTGCAAAAAGAGGTAGAAAGGAAACAATTCTTGGCCAATAACAGTTGATGACACATGCGACGACAAAAAATAAGCATATTCCTTGCCCTAAGGGAAGATAACAACACGGGTTGTGTTTGTCTAAAAAGCGGTGTGAGGGCGAGAATGCAATATGGAAAGTACGCTGGATTTGAGCTAAGTTTTGGGCAAAGAACTATGGAAGATCCACATGCAGCCGACGTGGGAAGACGGGAGTGGAGCAAGGCCGGAGGATACCGAGGTCCCGGATGTAACTAGGTGAGCGGCGGCGAGGCGGAATCAGCGAAAGCGTGTGGCGAGGGCTCCCTGCCGCCGCCGGAGCTTGGTCGAGAGAATGGCGTGTACCGCAGATCGGGACGTGCCGCCTCGGCGCCGTCCCGAACGGAGAACGATGCACTTCCTCCCTTTCCCCCGGCGGACGGGATGCGGCCGGATCAGTGACCAACGGTGAGAGAGAGAGGCCACCGCACTCCCTTTCCCCCGGCGGACGGGATGCGGCCGGATCAGTGACCAACGGTGAGAGAGAGAGAGGCCACCGCAGCCTTGTGTGAGATACTCTGAAGAGCGACAAACCAGGCACGCAAGGCTCCATTGTATATAGTGAGCGAACTACCTTTTTCTCCATAAAAATCGTTTTATATTACGTATGCACGTGCCATTGAGCGCTATAACTTTATTTAAAAATAACGCGGCGACAGCGTCAAGTCGAACTTTGTTTGTTTGCAGCGCGGTACACGACCTCCCTAGGTAAACAACCGCTTCTGAGCGTTCAAATTAGCACGTGGGCTGCCATTTCAGTAAAGAAATGAGCTCCACCGTGTACCAGCGTGGGTGTGGTGAGCCGCACGGTTGAGTACGTGCAGTGCACCTATTCTCTTCTTGTATCGTACACCACCCTCGTGGGGTTGTGTGAGAGAGATACAAACCTAGAGAGGTATAGTGTGTGGGTTCTTGAGAGTTTTTTTGGGAGGTCAATCAAAAAATGTAACATATGCAATGTGTGTGAAATAGAGTCCTGGATATAACATATATATAGAGGGGGCGATCCACGAGAAGAGAGTGGAGGTATCATCGGCTTAAGGTGTCCATAGAATCGAAAAGAGGGATGATGTGTGTGTGTGTGCTTGTGTGTGTCGATAAAGAGTGCCATCGAATTTGTGTGTGCCCACGCCAAAGATATAGAGTGGCTGGCCCTCTTTGGAACGTGAGAGGGACATGTGCGGTTTGTCTCTGTGGCATGGATACCTACTGCAGCGCTCCACTATCGGTGTGTGGTGGGGGAAGAGGGAGGCCCAATTAACTATAGAGGTACAATGGCCGGGTATATGTGTGGAGGAGGAGAGAGGCCTACCTCATGTATTAAGGAGATCGATCCGCCTCATGTATTAAGGGGGAGATCGATCGGCATCCATGCATATGTGCGGGGAGAGGAACAAGGTTGGGAGAGAGACAAAGCTAGAGTGTTGGAGGGGTGGTAGTGGAGTTGCTTTTTAACAAATGGTGGGATAGGCTTGCTAGACAAAACGGAGGGCACGCCTGCAATATCAATAAGAGAGGAGATGGTTGCTTGTTGTCCATTGCACATGCGTGTGAGAGGTGGTCAGGAGGCATGCACGAATGATGAGGGGGGACAATGTGGCTGTGGTAAGCAGACATAACTACATAGGAAGATTAATCGCCCTTTGTTAGAGAAAGGAGAGACATAACTTGTGAGGTACGTCGATCGATGGGGGGTAGTTGAAGTCGATCTAGGTATATGTTGGGAGATCGATCGGTATACATGCATGTGTGTGTTAGAAGCAAATGATGCACGAGGAGAAGGATAGAGAGAGAGGGATGCATGTAGGAGGTGGTACGAGGAGGCATACTATATCGAAAGGTGGAGGGGAGGAAAGTAGTACGAGAACGATGAAAAGAGTGGTGGGAGTGAGGCATGGACGGTGACAAGAGAAGAGGGGAAACTTGTGTTTGTGCTAGGCACACACAGCTCTGAGAGGCATATCGATCGATGTGTGCCAGTAAAGAAGGAGCTGGGGGCCTACACACACCGTGGGTGAACGACCTAAAGTGAAAAGACGAATTTGCGCGATGGAGCTAGAGAATGCCGAGGGAGGGTGAGAGGGATGCGGGCATGTGCATGCACAAGAGAAAGTTAGCACTAGCTACAAAGATAAGAGGGTTGTGTGGGTGTAAAAGACAAATAGAGATCATATATACTTCATTATAAAAAGCGAATTCGGATATTTGAAGAATTTATCATAGTGTTTTAAAGCGACGCATGTGTGAATATATATAACGGTGATACATATGGTGTGTTTATGAACATGTTATACTACATTTAATATATTTTATCTCTACTCTTATAAACAAAGGGAGTTGTTGATGATGGTGTGCCTGCCATCCTGCATTATAGGCCGTCCGATTTATATCTGGCGGATAGCAAGGAAACTATGATGGTTGAAGTTGGCAACAATCATGATTGTAGATTCTTATTGAAATAGAGAAACGAATTCAAATTTAGTTCGAATTGCAGCGGTAGTATAGACATTTGGAATGCACTAAAATGTTGGTATGAGTAGGTTACATGCATTATACAAAGAAGCGAAAGAAATTTAATCGGACATAACATGGATTCATACTCCTCCTTCCATCTATATAGGGCGTAATGAGATTTTTAAGACCGCCTTTGACTATTGACAAGATTAATAGTACATGACATGCACAATGTGAAAATTATATCATTGAAAGAACCTTTCACAGATGTCGGTGTACTAAAATAGGGGTACCTTAGTACCCCGAACTTGTCTGCAGGCAACGCAAATGCTGGCCCCTCAGTGGCAAGCTCTTGCCGCAAGGCGTCCGCCAAGACCCTCCGCAGCCCTTCAGAAAACAAGATCCCGGCAAGAGGAGCTTGCCGGGGAGCCATTCAAGAACAAAGTGTTATCAACAAAGAAGACAAGACCCCCAAGAAGAGGAGCTTGCCGGGAAGGCCACCCTAGGCATCGAAGAAGGCCCGGCAAGAGGAGCTTGCGGGAAGGCCACTTGAGGCATGAAGGAAGCAAGGCCCGGCAAGAGGAGCTTGCTGGAAGGCTTGGTGAGCGACAAAGCTCCCAAGCGCGACAAGAACCTTGCAGCGGCAAAGGCGCTTACATGACGGTAACCTCTCTTCCTCTCCGCTCCGGCTCACCCACCAACGATGTCGCCATGGGGCTTCCCAAAGACGTGTCGGGGGTCAGGCAATGAGGAAGCGGCGATAAAACGGCCGACAAGTCAGTCGTCGTAGTAAACGGAGGTGCACCCGACGGTCCAGTTGCACTTTTTCAGCGACATGTGATGCATTTATGACTCTTGTCCCTTGCCGCCGAGTTAGGTATAGTCCACTGTACCTTTGTACAAAGCGGTGTACCAACCTCTGTTTTTCCTATTCTACCCCTGTCTACTTGCCACCTGTGGTGACCCCTTTGTACCTATAAAAGGAGGCCCGAGCGCAACGTAGAGGAGGTTCGGCTCGTTCGGTTCAGCTCGTACGAGGCCACAGACTCTCAAGCTAGGTTTTTGTAGCTCCCTGCGCTCCCTAGCAAGAACACAATACAACCAGACAAGCAGCAGTAGGAGTATTATCTCTCCGGAGAGCTCAAGCCGGGTAAATCCGCTCGTGTGATCGCCTCGATCCGCTCTTTGCGCATCTCCGCCCCTGCTGAACCGAAAAGGGGCTCCGGTCCCGTAGGTGTCCGTGGAGGTACAGATCTCCCACGACATCTTTGGCGCGCTAGGTAGGGGCGCGTCGAGGCTGTGTGAACCCGATCCGGAGGTCACACGAGCAACTTCATCAACATCTTCGTCAACATGGCGCCGAAGAAGAAGCCTTCGGCAGCGGAGCCGTCCGCGTCGAACCCGCCACCACCGGAGCTGTCAGGTGGTGGGGAACGCTGTTAGCGGAGGAACGGCATCGCCGAGGAGGCCCACAATGCCGCCAGATCAAGGACAAAGGCAGCACAGCGTCGGCGTCGAGACCGCACCAAGCGTCCCTTCGCAGGAGGCGCGAGACCGGCAGCGTCATGATGCTCGCGCACCATACGCCGCTGGATCAAGGCCAAGCCGAGGATCCCGAGGGCCTCGAGACCGCATGCACCCCGGCATCGGGTACAATCGAGGTATTTGCCGCTTCGGGCGGATGCTGCTCCTCCTAACTTGGTTAGGAGTCCGAGCACATCCCGTTCTTCGCTCAGTGCCGTTGCCGCCAACCACACCAGCGGAAGCCTTGGCTAGAGCTCGGTTACTTTAGATTACCCTCCAACGGCCGATAAGGTCGACGAATGGAGGGCCACAATTCAGAGTCTCATCGGCTTCGCCAACGGCGACGTCCCGCGGCAACCGAATGCCTCGCAGCCGCGGCGGGGCGACAAGGCGCGAGCTGATGGTGACGAGACTTGCGGGGGTGCAGCCACCGTGCACTCCCCTTCCCGAAGACCAAGATCGCCGACTCGCCGGATCCGCGAGCTCGCCGCGACCAGCGCCAAGTTCTCCGAGAACGGCAAGAAGAAGACGCTCGAACCCGTATCGAAGGCCAAGAGAAGCACGCCGCCGGGCCGGACTAACCAATGGGCCCACCGTCGATATGCATGCGCCGGGGAACCAGCGACTTGCGTCTGTGACGCTAGGTTGTCCTGCGTTCACTTTCGAGAGCTGCGGCAAGTCCGGTGGCCCGACAAGAAAAACTTCAAACCAGATGTACCAGAAAAGTATGATGGCAGGACACACCCATCGGAGTTCCTCAGCATCTACACCATCGCGGTGCAAGCTGCGGGGGGACGAGATGACAAGATCCTCGCCAACTACTTTCCCTTGGTGCTCAAGCCAAACGTCAGATCTTGGCTCATGCACTTGCGGATAGCTCTATTTCTTCTTGGGCAGATTTGTGCCACCGGTTTGTTGGCGCCTTCACAGCGGCCACAAGCCTCATGGCCAGGAGAGCGATCTCCACCTGCTTGCCTGTATGAGGGAGAGTCCATGCAAGTTCATCCAGAGATTCGATCGAGTGCACTACAACATCCCCGACGTCCACCCCGCCATGGTGATCGGTGCATTCCATCGTAATGTACGAAACCGCAGGGATGAGGGAGGAGATGGCGATGTGCAAAGTGAAAGACGTCCGAAAGCTATACGCCCTGGCGATAAGTGTGCACGCGGCGAAGAAGGAAGGAGACTCGGGAGAGGATGTGGGAAGCAGTCGACAAGGAGGAGACCGCCCGACAAGGAAAGGCCGGAGGCGGAATAATGTAAAAAGAAGGGCAAAGATGTGTTAGTTGTTGAGCAGTCCGCAACGGAGGTGTCACCAAGGTCGTCACGGCTCCGCAAGGAGGTTGCCGGGGCGCCGACAACCAAACCGTGGCGGTCGCCCGACAAGCAGGACAGCTCCAACAAACAGTATTGCAAGATCCACCGCACCAAGGGCCACGACCTCCAGAGTCAGAAGAAAGTCGAGCAGCTTGTAGAAACCAGAGAGTGAATACGGCGGAGAGACAAGGAGAAAGCCCAGAAGGTGCCGGAGGAGTCGGCAAGAAGCGCCTAAGCCGGGAGGACGCCACAAAAGCCAAGCAGCGGCAAGGAGACAGACCTCCCGTGGCGCGACAAGAATGAAGACGAAGACAGGATGAAGACATAGATGACGATGAAGCCGGCGACCGGGGAGTTTCAGAAAGCCACAGAGGTCCTTTGCGTTGACGGTGGTGCTTCTGCGCATACTTCGCACCGCCAACTCAAGCGATGGATGCGGGAAGTAAATGCAGCAGAACCATCCATAGAGTCACGCAAGCCTCTGAAGTGGTCCAGCATGCCTATCATCTTTGATATTGAGGACCATCCTGATCGCATAACTGCAGTCGGATGCTTGCCGATGTGGGTCTCACCAACTATCCGCAACCTCAAGGTCACCAAGGTGTTAGTTGACGGCGGGGCCGGCTTGAATCTGATCTCCTCCGTAGTGCTCCAAAAGCTACAAATCCCTGACAGCGAGCTCGAAGAGACCGGCACATTCCAAGGGATCAACCCGGAAGGAGCAAGCCGAAGGGGAAGATAACGCTGCCGGTGACATTTGGCAGCGAGCTAAACTTCGGGGATCGAGAGGGTTACGTTCGGCGTTGCTGATTTCCGTTGCCTTATAATGGGATACTTGGCGTCGAGCGCTCGCCAAGTTCATGGCAGCCTCTCACCACGCCTACAATGTGCTCAAGATGCTGTGCTCGATAAGTGTCATCTCTGTCCCTGGCGACAAGAAGGACGACTTATCTATGCCAACAAGATTTACCCGGGAAGCAACAGCCAGTCGTGGCGAGGCAGCAAGACACTTGCCCGGCAAGCTCCCTGGGAAGAAGAAGACCAAGTCCGCAAGAGCTCGATGCCCACTCCGCAAGCGCACCTCTTCGAGTGCTTTGCGCTATCCGTCGAGGACGCACCATCGAGCTCCACCGCAAGTGCAAGAAGAAGACAATGGCAGCTCCGCCAAAGAACCAAGAAGGTGTCCGCCATGAGGAGGGCGGCACTGGTGGTACCTTCACCATCGGTGCCACGCTTGACCCCAAATAGGAAAAGCTGCGCTCGTTGCTTTCCTGAGGCGAATGTCGATGTGTTTGCATGGCAACCGTCGACATCCCGGTGTTCCTGTGAAAGTAATTGAGCACCACCTTGCCGCTGGGTCCTGCGCCGACCCGTCCAAGCAAAAGGTCGAAGCAAGCGGTGGGCGCCAAGAATTCATAGCGTAAGAGATCAAGAAACTAGAAGCGGCGAGCCTTGTCGAGGAGTGCTCCATCCCAATGGTTGGCCAATCCTGTAGTAGTGCGCAAAGCAAATGGGAAATGGAGGCTTTGTATAGACTTCACTGATGTCAATAAAGCTTGTCCCAAAGACCCATTTCCCTTGCCGCGCATTGACCAGATTGTTGACTCCATGGCCGGATGTGACCTGCTTTCGTTTCTTGACGCATACTCAGGATATCATCAGATCTTCATGGCGTAAGAGGATGAAGAGAAACCGCATTCATAACTCCATGTGGCACATACTTTGCTTCATACGGATGCCTTCGGATTAAAGAATGCTGGTTCAACATTTGCAAGGGCGATCCACGACGCTTTTGAGCCGCAGATGCACGTAAATGTAGAAGCCTACATGGATGACATAGTGGTCAAAAGCAAAGATAAAGCAACTCGATCCAAGATTTGGACGAGACCTTTGCAAATCTGCGCAAGGTCAACCTCAAAGCTTAACCCCGAGAAGTGTGTGTTTGGAGTCCTCCGGCAAGCTTCTCGGGTTCTTTGTGTCTCAGCGGGGAATCAAGCCAATCCCGACAAGATCAAGGCCATTGAGCGGTCGAAGCACCAAAGCGTGTCAAGGATGTGCGAAGACTTGCTTGCCATGTAGCTGCTCTCAAAGAGTTTATCTCTAAGTCAATTTGGCCAGCCTCGCCATTTTTCAAAATCTTGAAAAAGGCGGGTCCAATGAAATGGACTCCGAAGCGGAGGCTGCGCCGCAAGACTTGAAGAGATACCGTCCTCCCCTCCAACACTTGTCGCACCTAAACCACAAGAGAAGTTGTTGTTATATTTAGCAGCAACCAATCAAGTGGTTAGTGCTGCGTTAGTAGTGGAGAGGGAGGCGGACGATGAGCTAACAACCACGGCAAGTACGTCCAGCGACAAGCAGGGGGCTTCTCCGACAAGCTCTGGTCCCGACAAGGATAGATCTGCGCGCAGATTGCGGCAAGATTCAGAGAAGGATGGTGCAGCGCCCAGTCTACTTTGTTAGTTCCCTTTTTCAGGGAGCTAGATCAAGGTACTCTGGTGTGCAGAAGCTGCTTTTCGGCCTCCTCATGGCCTCGAGAAAGCTGCACCATTACTTCCAAGCGCATGAGATAACAGTTGTCACTCGGTTTCTGCTGAAGAGGATATTGCAAAATCCAGAAGCGACAGGCAGGATAGTTGAGTGGGCGCTGGAACTATCAAGCTTTGGTCTCAAGTTTGAAAGCACTTCAACTATCCAAAGCAGAGCATTGGCGGAGTTCATAGCAGAATGGACGCCGACACCCGCATTTAAGAAATTCCAAAGACGAGCATCCCGTCAAGGAAGCAAGTAAAGAGTGGTCGATGTACTTTGATGGTGCCTTCTCGCTGCAAAGGCGCCGGTGCCGGCGTCTTGCTCATCGCACACCACCGGAGAGCACCTCAAGTACATAGTTCGTGATGCACTTTCCCAAGGAACAAGCAACAAACAATACCGCAGAGTATGAAGGTTTGCTTGCCGGTCTCGAGATCGCGGTGGACCTTGGGATCAAGAAGCTCATTGTCGTGGGCAACTCGCAACTTGTCGTCCGCCAAGTAAATAAAGATTATCGTAGTCCGTTGATGGAGGCCTACGTCGACAGTGAGGAAGCTAGAAGAGCACTTTGAAGGCCTACAAATGGAACATGTTCCAAGAGCTCGAGAATGATGTTGCCGATGGCTTTGTCAAAGTGCGCCGCACTCAAGCTACCTGTGGAACCGGGGATCTTTTGTGCTCAAGCCGACTCAACCGATCGTAACACCATCAACAGAATGTAATAAGAAGAGGAAGTTGATTTCTGGCGACTACTTTCCCGTGAGCTTCCGAAGCCGCCGCCAAGAAGGTCTCCAAGGTCAACGCCAAGAGTGCCGAGGAGCAACTGCTCAGACAAGCCCTAGGGTTTGTTTCGTTGAAGCAAACTCTCCCGACAAGTTTTGCTCGCAAGCTTGCAGGAATGTCAAGCTCCGGCGGAAACTTCGAGGTTCTTGCCATAGAAGTGATGTTCCCAAGAGCGATAGATGTGCCTTTAGTCCTTGTTGTCGAGCCGCAGCTCCCGATGGGCGCAACAGATTGTTCATTTCCTTCAGACGGAGAACTTCCCAAGAGCAAGAAGCAGCGGAAAGAGTAGCCCGACAGTCAAGTATGTACCGGTTTGTTGAAAACATCACATGCAGTAAAGAGACTCAACGGTGTGAAATTGAAGTGCATTTGCCGAAGATGGGCCGAAGCTGTTAGCGAGAGATACCGGGAGGCATATGTGGTCACCACATTGGCGCCAAGAGCTCTTGCTTAGGCAAAGCTTTCCGGCAAGGTTTCTTCTCCGCCGAAGCCCTCCAGATGCAAATCGCACAAGTAACCAAGTGTGAAACGTGCGGTTCCATTCCAAAATGATGATGCAACAAAGAAGCTAAGTTGCTAAATTTAAACGATCGATCTTAAATTTTTAAAGTTATCTTCCTCGAACGACCGGCGCTTTGTGAGAAACCCATGTGCGAAGGAACCGAATCGTGGATCGGTCGGCGCCCTTACTTTTGTTTCGAGTCCGCTCAACAACTTAAGTGAGCTGCGACTAGTCCGCGACAAGGTTGCTTGTCGGTAGCGACCCATGTTGATGTCTGAAGTTCGCACTTCGGCTCATGACAAGGGTGCTCAAACCGCAAGTTTCCTGGCGTGAAGGGCAGTAACATACAAAGCCAAGAGTCGAGTAAAGGAAGTAATGCGTGGCAAATGCTGCCCGAATAAAGTTATATTACGAAAATAACTTATTGCGTACACGGGCTAAATTGCTCTCGTGAATCAAATAACAGCGAAGAGGAGAAGAAGGGCGCACCAAGTCGGCAAGTCCCGAAGCTTTAATTGCCGGGCTGCGGCAAACCCGAGTTGCCGGGTGCTGGCAAGCCAAAGTTGTTTGAGGGGCTGCGGCAAACCAGAGTTGCGGGTTCTGACCGTCGAGAGTTCTTGAGGCTGGGATATCAGATAAGCCTTTCGTCCTTTTCAAGCATCCCTTTTTCATTAAAAACATTACGCTCGGATACAGTCCGTGGGGAATGAAAACATGAAAGAGAGGATTACAAGTTTTAAATGCGGATAAGGCCCGAGGCTTACAAATTAAAAAGATAAGATGCCCGTAATCCTTTCCCTCGTCCCTCTTTTCGTGAGAGGTAGGTCAAGGAGGCGCAGAAGGAAAAAAAGCGCCTAGGAGAGCTACGGTGCGCCGAAGGCACCAAAGGAACATCCCGGAGCTCCCGAGGAGCTTGACGGAGATGGCAGCGCGGGAAGCGGGCTTCAAGAGGCAGGCGGCGAGGATCGGCCAGACGCCTGCCGAGGGCACTACGCCTCGTACTCGACTTGACCCAGCCTTGTCGCCATCCTCTTCCCCTTCCGCAGCCTCCCTCGCCACGCCCAAGGAGGCGACCGGGGAGTTCAAGGAGCGCGACACGGATGATGGGGTCATGGTGACGACGCCTGACGGGCGCCTCGACAACTAATCGGGCCGCTACCCTCGTCGCCCGTGTCGCTCTCCTCCTCGTCACTCTCGCCGAGGGGAATCTTCGCTGTTGGAGGAGCTATCCACGCAGCACTTCGCCCGAAGTGCCGAGGTCCCCAAGACCTTGACGGAGGAGATCACCCTCCATTAACTTAAAAT
This sequence comes from Aegilops bicornis, assembly GCA_021605145.1. Lineage (NCBI taxonomy): Eukaryota > Viridiplantae > Streptophyta > Magnoliopsida > Poales > Poaceae > Aegilops > Aegilops bicornis. The sequence goes on from CM038672.1 coordinate 167,224,279, forward strand.
GGAGGGTAAACCCCGCCTCCTCAGGATGATCTGAGTGAACGCCTTCCACCCTTGATCAAGATACATCACATTAGGGGCTGGGAATACAACACGGACTTCGCATGCCGCTGATTCCACAGCCCCTCATGTGCGGATCTCGATGTCTCAGGCGGATCCGACTCCATCGCTTCATGACAATTGGAAGCCGGAGGCGACACGAGGCGCCTGACGCAAGCTTGAAAGAACTTCGCAAGGGTCGTCCTGTATGGACCGCCCGCAGGAGGGAACCCGGCCAGGGAGGCAGAGGCGCCCGCCTCATGGTCCGCCTCTTCCCGAGTACCTCGACCTCGTCACGACCTCGCCTCCCTCTTCCTCTTGTGGCTGGCTCTGCCCCCCGGGCGTGGGGTTGGGAGGGCGCTGTCTGGCGCCGACCCTCGCCGCCACCGATGAAGAATCAAGGTTCCTTTCTCCATGACGAATGAGAGAAAGGGAGCAGAAGATTGAGGAAAGGAGGAGATGGGAGAGTGCGGGTTCTGCGCTCCCTTCCGCTCTTTAAAGAAGCAAGGTGGGGGCTCGGCCGCCCCATTCGACAAATCAGGGCATAGGAAGAGCAGGGAATCGGGGCCAACTCACTGCCTTCTCGTCAGCAATGACCCAGCTTCCCACTTCCACCGCCCGTGACCCCAAGAGCATGGGAACCACGCTGGCGGGATGCAGAGCCGAAGCGACGGGTGGAGCGACCCGCTTACGTCGCCCACTTCCCCACGACGCCCGCAATTGGACAGCGTGCGCATTTCACGGAACGCGGCAGATGCGAGTGGATTTGGTTTGGACCGGGCAGCGTGCCCGTGTCTGCAGCCTGCTTTTGGGCCTGGCCTTGACAGCGCTTCGGCACCTGCAGTATGGCCTGGAACCAGGGGCTCCTATCGATTGTACTAAAATAGGGGTACCTTAGTACCCGAACTTGTCTGCAGACGGTCGCGGCGTCCCGTGGCAAGCCTTGCCAGGCGTCCGCCAAGACCCTCCGCAAATGACCCTTCAGAAAACAAGACCCGGCAAGAGGAGCTTGCCGGGAGCCATTCAAGAACAAAGTGTTGCTCAACAAAGAAGACAAGACCCGGCAAGAGGAGCTTGCCGGGAAGGCCACCCTAGGTAGCACGAAGAAGGCCCCTGCAAGAGGACCTTGCCGGAAGGCCACTTGAGGCATGAAGGAAGCAAAGGCCCGGCAAGAGGAGCTTCTGGAAGAAGGCTTGGTGAGCGACAAGCTCCCAAAGCGCGACAAGAACCTTGCAGCTGCAAAGGCGCTTGCCGCTGCAGGTAACCTCTCTTCCTCTCGCTCCAAGCTCACCCACCAACGTGTCGCCATGGGGCTTCCCCGGGCGCGTGTCGTGACGGGGTCAGGCATGGCCGTGAGGGCGGCGACAAGCAATGACAAAAGCTGTCGTCGTGTAAAGCGGAGGTGCACCTGACGGTCCAGTTGCACTTTTTCAAAGCGGCGAGGGCGGGCATTTATGACTCTTGTCCCTTGTCGTCACGCTTAGGTATAGTCCATCAGTACCTTTGGCCAAAGCGGTGTACCAACCTCTGTTTTCCTATTCTACCCCTGTCTACTTGCCACCCTGTGGTGACCCCTTTGTACCTATAAAAGGGAGGCCCGAGCGCAGCGTAGAGGAGGTTCGGCTCGTTCGGTTCGGCTAATTTCAGACGAGGCCCACGGACTCTCAAGCTAGGTTTTTGTAGCTCCCTCAAGGCTCCCTAGCAAGAACACAATACAACCGGACAAGCGGCGGTAGGAGTATTATCTCTCCGGAGAGCTCCGTTGGGTAAATCCGCTCGTGTGATCGCCTCGATCCGCTCTTTGCGCAATCTCCGCCCCCTGCCGAACCGAAAAGGGGCTCCGGTCCCGTAGGTGTCCGTGGAGGTACAGATCTCCCACGACAACAGACGAAGTTAACGGTGTGCTTTGTGTAAGTTGCATGTCATATATCATTGCTCAAATATTTGGTCAAAGTTAGCATCGAAAAACGCATTAGGCCCTATATAGATGGAAGGAGGGAGTAGCTTTGAATAGCATTTGTATAGTAAAATGGGGCAAGACTCTCTCTTTGTGTGGTGTGAATAGTTTTATTTTTTTCGCTTTTCTTTTGGTTGAGGGAAGTGCGAATTAATTTAGTGCATTACAAGTACAATATTACTACACGTTAGGCTTGTCCCTAAAATTCAACCCAGCGTCTTGTTATATCCCGAAAATTCAGATATCGTGCTCCCAAAATTGGCGCCTTCACAACCCGCGCTTGCTATCCCGAAATTACAACACGCCACGAAAACTCCTTCCACCGCCAAATCCCGACATGCTTAAATCCCCTTCTAACCCCGAGCCGAAGGGCCACTAGTTCAAATTGGTGGGGGGGGGGGGTACTTTTGTAACACCCCCTACATTTTGGACAAGCGCGTCCCTAAGCCCTGCTTCACCCCCGCCCATCGCCCCCTTTTCCCCAAGCCAAATCACAGGCCGCCATACCCTCTCCGCTCCGACCGAAACCCCACCCTCCTTCGTCCGCCACGTCACCGCTGCCCAGCCGGAGCCTCTTCCCCGACGACATCGTCCACCACAACAGCTCGACATCCCTCGTCCACCTCCCCGGGTGAGGATCCGTCGTCCATCTCGCCATCCCGCCGGTTCAGCCGCCCCGTCCTCCACCTCCAAGGAGCTGCTTCGACGATCGCCTCGTCTATCGCGGCTGCTCCATCCCCACAGCCGCTTTCTTTAACCTCGCTTCCACCGGAACCGCAAAGATCCTCACCGACTCCTCGACGGGCCAGGCGAGGCCTACTCAGCGCCACCAAAGAGGTTGTACACTCATCGCATTGCACCTTCTCCTTAACTCGACCTCCCAGCGCGGATGGTGCTCCATCCCGCACCCCCATGGAGCGGCTACCTTGAAGTCGGCGCCGCGGGCGACATCTTCATGGCGGCTCTCCCCTAGTGCGAGGCCCCTTCGGCGGCGGCGTCCATACCAGCCGGAGCTGCTGCTGCTGCTCTCCCCCTCGCTCGTGCTGCTACTCTGCTCCGATTAAGCCACACTTCAGTCAACTGAACCGACTTTTGGGTCAGTCAATTTTCAGGGGTTGGGTGGGGCTCGCCAGAGTTAAGGAAGAACCACCCGTGAGCGGGACGGGGCTCACGGAGAGGTACCCCACTATCTATCTTAGGGTTCGTGGTGGGGGCGGAGGCCTAGAGGGCTGGCCAAGGCGGCGGTGGCGAAGTTGTTTTGGCGCCGAGGGCGTTGGGGCCAAGTGGATCGGCCGTGGTGGTGGTGGCTCGAGGGTGCAGGTTGAAGATGAACTGCAGGCCCTCCTAAACTACATGTCAAGTGCCTCTCTTGCTACCATTGCGTTCAGATTTAAAGAGTATCATTGATTCCACAAGAAATTTCAGTTTCGACGGTTAATTTCGTAGTCAGCAGTTTTTACCTCATCTGTTGTAGTCGGTGGTTTTTGGTGATGTTAATTTTACATACATTTTACATCATCTATTGGAGATGCTATTAGAATCCCACTTGAGATTGGCGATGTTCTGTCTTGTCTTTGCTTGACCTTAACGCTCTTCTGACTCATCGGAGCTGCTCCAACGACAGAACGATCCATCACAAGCAGGCGGTGCTCGACGCCGCTTCTGATTCCTCGGATCTTCCTCCACACCTCCAACAGCCACCTCCGCCTCAATCGCTTCAAATGACCAACCCAATGATGTCTTTGAGGTCGACACGGCTCTGACAAAGAGGTTGTACACTTGTTGCATCACTTATTACTATACATTCACGTCGATCCATTAGGGCTATTTTGGTTCAACGGAAAAACGTCAATCCACTGGTTGTTACCATCACTTATCACTGGTTGTTATCATATATGGGAATTATGCAGTCTCATGTCTTTTAGCCAGCCATAATATATGTGAAATGTGCAATGCCATCCTGTTTAACCAGGCATCATATATTTGAATGATATCTTGCCCATCCTTTTCTTCATTACATTTCCATTTGTCGACAATGTTTGTACATTAAACTACTCTTCCTGTGAATCGGCCATTTGGGTGGGAGATGGAAAATCTGGAGTGAAAACAAGGCCTTGAGCGAGCGCAGTGCTACACTGTCAAGCAGATCTCTTGTTGGGTCCCGATAGCTCCTCGTGAGATGGATTCGAGGAGACAGATGACCAGTCCTATTCCCCCACCGAGGTGTATGCTCTAACTTGGTACTCAAGTTATACTGCTCATATCATGCATACGGTGTCTTGCATTGCATAGTTTAGACATCATATACACAATATTCAACACCATGTTCTTAGTTCAGACATCATATCGAATGCCCTCTGTTTAGCATATAAATCACATATGTGAATTAAGTGATGCGATCCTGATTACTTAGATAACATGTAGGTGTATTATGTCATGCGATCATGTTTAGTTATTCATCATATCTTTGAATTATGTTATGCTATGCTATCCAGTTTAGATAGACATCATATATGTGAAATTATGTCATGCTATCCGCTTTAGTTAAACAATATACATGTCAACTATTTCATGCCCTCTTTTTCCACACTATCTATTGCATCTCTCTCATACAATGTTTGTACATTCAACTATGTTTCTTGTTTATCGCCCATTTGAATTGGAGCGGGTGTTGCCGATTCTAACGGAATAAAAACACGGTCTTCAAATAAAACAGTGCTACCTCTTGGTGGAGATAGCACCCGATTGTACATGCACAAGAACCAATATTGATCACACATAACCCAAACTCTCGCAGATTGTACCCCTCATCGCGATGGATGAGAACCAAAGCTTCACCCAATCTAACCGAATCCCCAGCTAATAGTAACCTGGTTCCTCATTGACACTATCCATCTCCACCACAGGCTCCCAAACAAGAGAAGTTAGTAAGGCAGCTCCAAAGTGCCCAAAGGGCCAAGATTATCACGGCGAACCCCAACTCCACCGGTTAGTATGCCTATTCCTGTGGAGGAAGCACAACCAGCCAGTCGTAGTTTAGCATCTATCGCATTTGATGTTGTTAAATCAGTATGCGTATCTTCCCATCTTGAAAATATTATATCAAGATGAAGAAAAATGCCGATTCGCGTGTGTTTGTCCAGAGTTATGTGTAAGTAATGTTATTCATGGCAATTACTTTGCTTCGTCCCATATATCCTACCTCCATGATGGTTATAATACAGCAAATTTTCCCATTTTTCTCTATAGAGAAGGACCGATTTGGAAACTCGGGATGAGGTAACCTGTGCTAATACCTCTCGCTATCTTCAAGAATGCTTGGTGGCGATCGGAATTACACAGAAGAAAACGTATTTCACCGTGAAGAAACTCATCAAATTCCCTTACGTTCTCCCGAGACACATTTATCGGACCATGATCGGGAACGCCTTGTTCAGACATCGTCCCGAACCAAGAATGTGGTAAGGTCTATGAGCTCATTTTCTATTTTTAAGTATTTTATTCTTGCGTCTTACTTGTACTGCTCATGTAGAACAAGTGCCTAAACCTCAAGAACAATCGTTCTAATTTAAGATTCCATTGCTATCATAGTTCAAAAAAGCGCTAGGCGTTAATTGTGTGTTTTGCCACCGCCTTGCGCGCTTTATCGACTAAAGCGCATGCTTATGCGCAGTTATGCACAGATTATGCGTTGTTATGCGCAATGCGTTTTGCCAACTCCTAGAGCCTAGGCGCGCTTAAGCGCTTGCTTAGGCGCACCTTTTTTAACTATGATTGCTTTGTTCTTGTATCACCGTATTTCTTGATACAAACTTATTTTTAAATTGAAGGATCCAATCGAAACTCCAATGGCACAGCAGGTATGTTAACGCATGTTTATTTAACAGGTTTGCTCTTATCAATAGCTCTGTTGATTTCAATTTCAATTGTGTATACAGTTGACTTTCATATCATGCACACTACTAGCATCACAACAGAGCCAATAGTGTTGTTGTACATGTAGACCCGTGGTACCCATCTGAAATCTTGTTGTGCCGTGTAGTTTCCCACGCTTTGTATTCTTTCACTGCTGCTTTGTCTTCAACTGATATGATTTGAACCGTGTCTCTATTTTGATTTGGCAAGACAATGCAAAGGACCATAGGACATAGATATATGTTTTTTTGATGCTTTTATTATGTACTAGTACTTGGCAATAGAAGACTTGGTAGTTTAATCTTGTCCACCTTACTAATGAACTGGTTCATCAAAATGAGTTTCATATACTAGTGCATGCTAAACTTGTTATGTGTCTACTTGTTTCTTCTTTTAGAATGCTGACAGAATATTGGGGAAGAGTGCCTTATTAAGAGATGGTAAAGGAAGTAATGCAGATAAGGTTCGGGAGAGTGACACATCCTTGTTGGTCTCCAACTAAGCTGATAAAACAGATAAGGAAGACTATCTTGAAGACAGCGAGACAACCCCAAAGTCCTGTCTTGGTTTATTGTTCGAGTTACTGGCCACTACCGCTTGCACAAGCTATTCAAACTCACCTTTATGCGAATCAGTTCGGTTTCTTGAGTCTCAACTACAAGCTGAAAGACATCGATCAGTAATGCTGCGACAAGAAGCGGAAGGACTGCAGAAGTCCTGGAGCATTCAGATGCATACTTTACGGTGCAACAGCAAGCGTTGGAGGATTTTAAGCGCCAAACAGGACAAAACTAATCAGCTTGCTAAGCTTATTGCCGACATGGTGGATACCTGTGATAACATTTCTTGAGCTCTTCCTTAAAGTTGTTTCAGTTATGCTCTTGTTTTGTCAGCGTTTATTTGCAATGGTGGCCAATTTTGACGGCCGATGTATGTAATATGCTTTGCTTTGTTCCCTATATTTGCACCGGTGGCGAACTTTGATGCCCAAAGGATGTAATATGTGTAATAGCGGTAATAGGCTAGCGTTAATTGCTTGCTTATTTATTTCCTTATTGTCTTGTTTAGTTGTTTGCTTGTAGTCACCGCAGTTCTTTCTCGTGTTCTTCTAGTGGCATAATAGCCTATTTTTGGTAACTAGGCCAAAATAATCATGGCAACTTACCTGCAATTTGTTGTAACCATGGGCCTCCTGCGAGCCATATGATCCATGGGCCTTACGTCGGCCGTAGGATCCATTGGCCTTCTATACGGGCCGTGGGATCCATCGGCCTTCTATACGGGCCTTAGGGTCCATGGGCCTTCTCACGGGCCGTAGGGTCCATGGGCCTTCTACGGCCGTGCGATCCATGGGCCTTCTACGGGCGTATCAATTTCGCCAATCATGGAGTCGTTACTATTACGTGGACCATAACGGGCCATTAATAGGCCGTGTTGATAACTCTATGAAAACAGCCCAACGGGTTTTTGACATGAAAACGGCCCAACATATTAACGGTCCATAAGCGGGCCGACTGTAACGATGGGCTGAATTTGGCCCAAGCGTAAAATGACAAGAACGGGCCGTATGTAACGAATCTGCCAAATGAGCCCAAGAATCAATGGGCCCCGAGAAGGCCGAAGATAACTTAGCTGAAGCGCCCAATGGAATAACGGGCCGTTAATGGGTATAAAGTGATACCTTTGTTCATTACGGGCAGTTTCACCACAGGCCGTTAATGGGCCAAGAGTTACAAAGGTCCTCATATGGGCCGAAAGAAGTCATAGGCCACACATGGGCCGGAAGTTAAAACGGGCGGAATCATATGGGACGGCCCAGATGACGCTACTGGGCCTAATTCGGATAGGGCATAACGGGCCTTGGGTTAGCGGGCTGTAAATGGGCTATATGGAGCGAACAAAGCCATTAACAAAGCTTCTGGTGGGCAGCCGCCACCTGACCAAGTCAAGCGGGCGGCCTTTTCACGAGAATGGGCCTCTGTTGGGCGTACACGTGTCGCCCGTATCATACAGGCGACTTCGGTCCAATGAACGGATGACATCATCCAACGGTGAGTCGACACGTGTTTCCTCCGGCCAATGATGATTTTACACGTGGAAAATCCCCATTGGTCGGGCTGTTAACGGTTATCGGATCCAAAACCCGACCCGATAGCTTAACGGCGTTCGTTACGGTGGATGCCATGTGTCGGTCACCCTTGACGAAAAGCACTTCGGTGACGCGATTTATCGTCATGGAAGTGGACACTTCCGTGATGATAATTTTGGTAATGTCATGGAACACTTCTCTGACAAAGACAGTGTATGACTATCTTGGTTCTGTCTTAAATTTGTCATGGATGTACATGCATGACAAAAAACGCGACCTACTGTGACAAACATGTATCATCACGGAAGTGTATTTTTTTGTAGTGCACACAAGCGCATATGGTGTGATGGCATTGTTGGACTACCGTGCCTTGAGGAAGCCCTTGATTGCTTTCATGAAGTTGGCCTGCTCCCCTTTGTTGTTGACAAGGAGCACTGGAATGAACAGCTCTTGCTTCAATTTTATGCCACCCTTCATATCTCAGGCTACAACAGGGATCCGAAGACATGGATCCTTGAGTGGATGTCAGGTGATGTACACCATGAAGACAAAGCTCAAGACATCATCGAGCTTACCTCCCTGCCCACTCTTGGTGATCTCTATGAGCCAGGCTGTCAGCGATGTGAACAGGAACTTGAAAGCATCTTCCAGAAGCCAGAGCCCGATATGAGTCAAATGATGAGCATGATAAAGCCATTGCCAGTAGAAGCTGACTACCCCAAGGACTTCTTTGTGAATGACCTCGAGTACCTGCCACGCACCATATATCATATACCGAGTCAAACTCTATGGCCAATCAAAGGGCACTCTCTGCATGCCAAGATTGAAGGCAGCATGAAGACATTGGTCTTCTACATTCTGAATGACATCCGGTTCAATACTCAAGATTTCTTCATTCGTCAGTTGCCAGCTTCAGGCATTGATCTCTTTGGCCTCAAATTCTATGCACCATGGATTATGCGGCTGACCAAGCTTCACTCCACCATCAACTATCAAGCTTCAGCGTGCAATCATGTTGTTTTTCTTCCTGAAGTGGGTATGTCTCATGAAGCCATCTATCCAAAGCCTACCAAGGAACCAGTTCGTGAAGACAATGCTACTTTTCAAAGCTTCTCAGCACCACTTGAAGCCATTCATGTGCCAAATCCACCTATTGATGCTGGTCCTCTTGTCGGTCAGCTTAGGCTACTGCATCATGCTCCCACTGATGCAACAGCCAGCACAGTAGCTCAAAGGCCTCAGAAGCATGCACGTATTCTAAATGACAGAGAACTTCTTGTTTCTCTTCATCATAAGCATGATAGGCATCATGACTGGATGAAGTGTCAGATGCAAACTCTTCTTATGGATGTCAATCACATATGCAAGCTCTCCACCAAGAACTCATTTGTTGCTCATGAAGCATGTCGGCGTGCCTGGAAGAGCCTTACTCTGCTTTGTTCTAAAGATGAACTCACTGCAGATGGCTTCACTGAAAGATTCAAGTTTGACTCCAGGCCTCCACAATCTGCAAGTTGGCGCTCTACTACATCCATTGAAGATTCTGACTATTCGGCTTCGGCCCCAACTATTGTTGCGTGAGTCATTGATGAGGAGGACGACGCCACTTCACCAGCTATGGCTTCACTGCATCATGATTTTGCATCGTGCCTTCGACCGCCCAACTCCGACGTCGACCCCGCTGCCCCAACAACTTCACCAACTCCTCCGGGGAACGCTTAGACACTCTATGTCTTCACTCCTTTTTGGTCATTCCTGACAAAAGGGGCATATGAGTTGATGGTCTTCAAGCGAGTCTATATGGTTCGGGTGCTTCTTCTTGTTAAATTTTGCAACTCTTGTTTTTGAACCGTTGGTTTTTGAGTTGTAACTCTTAAGTATTGGTGGCCGTCTGCTACTTTTGGTGCTACCTTTTATTGCGATGATAAATTACGCATGAAGTCATTCTGCGAGACACCCATTTTCATTGTGCATGTCATTATCTTCATTACATTTTTGTATGCATGATTAATTGTCTTCATGAATGGAAGGAGATCTCCACAAAGCAGAACCTACCATATGCATTTGCATTCAAATGCAAATTACTTATATGCACATCTTCAGGGGGAGCCCTTGCAACTTCATGAAGCCAATGACCGCGTTCTTTAACTTTCACATATCTTTATCCCCGTTGAAAACTTCAACCAGTTTGTCATCAATCACAAAAAAGGGGGAGATTGTAAGTGCATCTAGTGCCACCCCTAGTCGGTTTGGGAGTATCGACGACAAACATGGTTGAGGGACTAATGTGTTTGTGAGAATTATAGGATAACACAGGTAGAAGTCCCTCATTGATTCGGTTTACCTACCAGAGATGACCCCTAAAAATGTATGAAGATATTGAATACAATGATGGTTCGTGAAGACATTCACGTTGAAGATAATGACATGTGAAGACATTCAATTGAAGTCAATGGAGTACGAAGACATATTTTCCTTCGTAGTTTCATCTTCTACTTTCTTGAGCCATAGGAACCACCAAACTGTTAAGTGGGGTCCAAGTGAACAAAGTCAGAAAATTGATGTGATGCTCAACCCAAATCCTATGCCTTCGAGTGAAGACAATGAGAGTAAATCTTATCCAGAGTTGGATGAGTCAGCTTTGCTTTTAGCCCAAGTCAAGCTGCCGCGTGTGTTTGAAATCCGACCGTTGGACACATGTCGGTTCCTTAGTGACCGAAGGCCATTTCGGACATATCATATCGGGTTGCCTCCTGACTATAAATAGCCCACCCCTACACCATAAATTGGTGGTTGCTCAGAGTTAGTGCACGGCGTCTGTTGTTTGAGAGCAACCCATCTCCAAAGCCTTTGAGAGAGAAACCTTGGGAGGACAAAGCCCAAAACACTCAGAGCCAGAGTGTTAGGCATCACTGAAGTCTTCCCGTGTGCATGGTCTGAAGAGTTATTACACTTGAAGACTTTGTATCTTCCAATCGGTAGGCGCCGCTTTCTGAGGATCCAAGAGTCATTGTGTATCGCCGGTGAACGAAGTCTGTAAAGGTTTGGGAGTCTACCTTGAAGACTTGCCAGAGTGATTGGGCTAGGACTAAGTGTCCTTAGCTCAAGGGGAATAAGGTGAAGACGCGGTCTTTTGAGTTCAATCTCAGCCTCCCTAACCAAATGTACAATTGTCACAGCAACTGAAACTGGTCTACCAAATCATTGTCTTCGTCAAGCAATTGGTTCTATCAGTTCACCCTTACTTACTATTTACCTTCTTGAAGTCATTGCTTGGTTGTCCTGTTTGACTTCACTGTGTGAAGACATTCTCTCTGATTGCATAATTGGCTTCATATTGTCTTCCTATTCTGATCCACTCTACCTAGCTGCTATTTGTCTTCGTGCTTACTCAGTACTATTTCCTAGACCACGACTTAGCTAGTGTAGTTTACCATCCACTGCAAACTGTGTAGGTTGTATTTGATTGTGTGTGTTCAAAAACATGGTCGACCTCCCGTCTATCTACAGTCGATTTTGCTACCGCTCAGTACAGTTACATGGATTCCTCCAGGACATTTATATTGAATTCTACCCATGTTCTCGACGCGTCCGATCTTTGCAACTGTTAGAATAAATCATAGGCGCTCCGTCGATCCACCGAGGACCAAGCAATTTAACGAGCACGACACCGAGATTTGTTAACGAGGTTCACCGATATGGCTACATCCCCGGGGCCTGACTACAGGCACTCCTCCCCATGACGCCGCTACAATACCGCACCCCCGGTCGCCTGTGCCGGCGGCTCCCCCGCATGCCTGTGCTATTATGTTGGCATAGGTTACATCATGTGTCTACCCCCGATATATATGAGAGGCCTAGGATACAAGTGCCCTATTAGGGCACAACTCCTACCCTGTCTACTCACAGTCCAAAACCAAGTCCAACTATAACCTATCTTGTACAATAATATTCGACACAACTCTAACAAACTCCACATTGGCGAATATTCTTCACCACCTTGAATTCATCCATGCGTCGAACCTCCATGTACATTGGACTTGAGATACGCCATGAGCACCGCTGCTACTCCCAGACTCCATGTAACTCCACTTGCAACTGTAGTCCCTTCTCGTCTTCTTCACAGTCAACACTCGAGCAAAATTAAGTTCATCAGTACTCTACTTTGTGCTCCCAACTTCCAGAGAATCCGTTCAACGCTATCACACACCAACCACTGTCTGCGTGAAAGTGAACAACTCGCATATTGAACGCCACATATAAGAGTTACCTGAACTCGATGTCACCGCTCTTTCTTGACCGCCTGTCTGAAACTTGAAGGAATTTCACCATCGCCCTGTGTCACCCTGAGTCAAATTCATAGTTGTCTCACCCTTTTCCCAGATAGTCTGTGACATGTCCCATAGCTATAGCACTCCGCCTCCTTCTGTATTTGTCATCCACACTTTGCCATGTGCATCGAACACCACAGAATATACGGCCATGTACTCTCTTAGCTTTTGACAATTTCAGACTCTCCGCCACTTTCTCAGATTCTCCATGGTCAACTCCTGTCTATCAACCGCACCGGCTGCATCTAGTCACCAACTTGAATCTGGTACTGTCAACACCGCTTCAAAGACTTCGCACAATTTGTTTGACCACCAGTGCCTTGGCCTGTCGCTGTGTCCCGTGCTTACCGCATGCCTCGCCGCTATCACCGCGTCGAGCCTCTTCTGTCCTGGTCGAGTCTCCCGGGTCGCGTACCCATACCACTCAAACCCCTACTGCAGAGAACCACCGATCATCACCGACCGATGCCGAGTATCACGTCTCCATCAGACCATTGGTACCCAGTCCGATCCATGTGTCTCTCGCTATCCCGCTGAAATAGGCTTCGACTCTCCATGCATTTACGCCGTAGCATCAGCTGAGAGTGAAGTCGTCCATCAAACTCCAGCTCCACCTTCAACATGACTCCATGTAGCTGCGCCTTGCTACCCCGCGCCTTGTCGACTTCAAGCTCTCATGTGTACACTGCCTTGAATCAACCTCGCGCCTTAGTCTTGTCGAAGCCGCACAAGCCCTCAAGCCTGCACTACGTGTTTCCACGCCCCAGAAGTCGGCCACCATCAGCATCACGCTCCTATGTCGTCGTCGCTGAAATCACCTCGTCTTCTGCTTTGACCGACATCCACGTCAGCCATCAGACTGTCCAGTCCGACCCAGCCGAAATAACCCGACTGCAACCATGCTCTACCCTGTGTCATGTCTGCCCACACTCCGTGCCTTGCTTGACGCCCTGTGTATGCATGATCCGCACGACACACTGTCATCGTCTTCACATACTCTTTGAGCCCTCTCCGCAAACTTCATAGAAAAAAAACTTCCATGCAAACCTGACCCGAAGAATTCTTTGCACAACTATTTTTCCTCGTCACTATTTGCTTGTGCTTCACCATGTACCTCTAGCAGCAAAGATATGAAGAATTCCATCTCCTGGTTATCCACGTACACAAACACACTCATATCATGTGAAGCCTAAGACACTCGTGCCTCCTTTTTTCCAACAAATCTCACGGTAATCAGCACATCACAACGCAGCAAACTCCAAGCAAACCAGGCATCTTTGCCCGTTCATCAGCTCTATCGTGACTGACGCCACGTACCAGCCCCTGGAAGTTTGCACGCTAGCCTCTTGCCTCCAGCCGTCTGTACGCCCGTGCAAACACCGAACGAGTCTGCTCCTGAGATTCACCTTTTTTTTTAGGGGTGCAAAGAACTTCATTCAGACTGAACATATTGTTGCATACACAAAATATCAGGGGTGTTAAGCAGCCACACATGGCGCCCCTCTTCTAACGTAAATGCAGCTTTGGTAAGTACATCGGACTCACAGTTTTGTCCCTTCTCTCATGGCTGATGTGAACTGAGGAGAAATCTTGCATCTGCTTCTTGATATCAGTCATGATCGCTGAGTTCTGCCCAGGTATTTGCCCTTCAAGTGGTTGATCGTGGAAAGACAGTCAGTCACCACTTGAATCTTGCTAATGTAAAGATCTGACGCAAGTGCAAAAGCCTCACTAAACGCCAATGTCTCCAAAGTTTCTGCTTGTACCAAATTTTCGAACACAACCACTGAAGCACCCTGGTAGAGACCCTGTTCATCTCGACAAACAACAGCGACACCCACTTCGTTGTGTCTAGAGATTGCAGCATCAACCATTAGCTTGTAGTGTCCGTTCACGGGGGCTTCAGATCTCTCCCGACATACCGTCGGAGTTGGCTGTCCTGCAGAATCGGTAAAACGACGAGGAAGAAGGGTGAGTTCCGCCATATATTTCTGGATGAAACTGAACGTGGATAAAGGAGATCAAACTCTTGCTCATGAATGGCCTTTCTTCTAACCCACCAAATCGACGAGTGACCAAAGATCAAAATGAAATCTTCCTCTCTCATAGACTCCATCATCTCCATGAGCCAAAGCCGTGCATCTGGGATGTTGGTTGCAATTAGATGTTCAACAAGGTCCTCGTCCATCGGACCCACACACATTTAGCCATATTACAATCAATGAAGGCATGGCGCCACGTATCATCTGCAGAGTTGCAAATCTGGCAAACATTGTTGTCGACATGTTTCAGGTGCCGAACACCTTCAGTGGGTATTGAATTGCGTGCAAGCCGCCATGCAAAGTTTCTAATCTGCCCCGGCACTCTGACCTTCCAAAGCTTCTTCCACTGTCTCTGAGCACCGCAGATGTCTGAAGTAGCAGCCCGACCATCTAGCCAATCCTCCCTCCTCTTCTTTGTGTCAACTAAAAGTCTGTATGCGGACCGGACGGTAAATATACCATTACGCTCATAGTGCCATGCCCAAAAATCCTCTATATTCCTGTAGCTCAAAGGTATGTTCAGAACGACCGATGCATCCGCCGCTTGCATAAAGTGCAGTACTCGCTGCCTGTTCCAGGTCTTTGTCACTGGATCAATGAAATCACTTACAAATTTAGGTGGGTCTGCTGACCTTGGGTGTAGAGTTCTGAGCATGAAATCTCTCGGCACCCAGTTTTGCTCCCACACTCTGATGGTCTCACCATTGCCAACACGCTTAATCAGGCCCCGTTTTAATACTGATAAGCCCGCACAAACTGCTCTCCAAACTTGTGATGGATGGGACCCCAACTCAGCTTCTAATACATCACCTTCCGGGTAGTAAACAACACGTAAAATTGGCTGCCTAGCCCAGCGGCCCACTTGGCACTGCCCGGCAGCCAGAGCCACGTGCCTGGACTCACGCGCACTAGGGCAACACGCCCGATCGATTTGATCTGCCGCCCGCCGCATCTCGGCGAGTCATCCTCGAACACGCTGCACGCTACGCTTCCTCTATAGCCGCCGCCGAGTCCGATCGAAATCCTGCTGAGTTCCACGTTGACGCTGCTTCCGATTGCTTCTCAAAAAACTACCACGGTCGTGTATACTTGATCGCTGCCTTCTGGTTGCACTTGCCAAATAACTCTACTCCCATGGCAGCAATCGCTTTACACAAGTCTGTCGATGCGTTCCTCCTTTAGATCAACGCCCGCAAACTCAAATCAAACCTTGTTCTGATACTGCTTGTTAGAATAAATCCAAGGCGCTCCGTTGATCTACTGAGGACCAAGCAATTTAACGAGCACGACATCGAGATTTGTTAACGAGGTTCACCCAGATTACATCCCCTAGGGCTCGACTACGGGCTCCCTACCCATGACATCACATAATACCGCAAGACTCCGGCGCCAAAGATACGCCGCTCCTCTCAAATGTTCGGTATATTATAAGTTGAGATAGGTTATTACATCGCGGTTCAATTTCCCCTCATATATATGAGAGGCCTAGGATATAAATGTCTTATTAGGGCACAACTCCTACCTTGTCTACTCACAGTCCAAAACCAAGTCCAACTGTAACCTATCTTGTACAATAATATTCGACACAACTCTCGGTCGCCAGGCCGCACACGCCCATGGCTCCCAGCGTGCTCGTGCTATTATGTTGGCATAGGTTACATCATGTTCTACTCGATATATGTGAGAGGCCTAGGATACAAGTGTCCTATTAGGACACAACTTCTACCCTGTCTACTCACAATCCAAAATCAAATCCAACTGTAACCAATATTGTACAATAATATTCGACACAACTCTAATAAAGAACCACGGCCATCGAGATTGCATCACAATATTAAGCCGTCTTAGGTTTGGGTTGCCGAGTCCACCTGCCCACTTGGGTGATCACACATGCTCCCATGCCACCGCACATTGCCTGCCATTGTCCTGCGCTTTGGCGCACCAAAGGAACCCTTGACGGATTTTGTTCATCGCTGTAAGGGCATCTCGGCACCCGCTTCTAACAGCCCCAGCCACTTTTTTCGGCGCGGCCAAAAACGTCGCGCCAGGGCGCTGAAAATCGCCGTTCGGACCTTTTGCCGCCCGGGCGGTCACAGCCGAACCCAGTATTTGGGAGCTGCGTTAGCTCCATTAGGGAAAAGCACGCTGGCCCACACCGACAGGAAAAGTCAAGGTTTTCTTCCCCACCGCCTCGCACCCCCAGCCCTCGGCCACCACTAGCTACATCCCGCGACGGCAGCCTACTTACTCAGCTAGATAGCCATTCCTCGCCGAAAATAGCAGGCCAACCGCGGCAGCCCTCGCAGCAGTGGCGTTTCCGGCCCGGAGGCGCGGTTTAACGGCGGTACACGCCCACCGAGCGCAAGGTGTTGGCGTGTTGACTGTCTCGGCGATGGACTCGGATGAGGAGGAAGAGCTCGCTACCGCCGAGGAGGAAGCCGCGCCGACGTCCGGGAAGAAGAGCATCTAATGGTGCTCGCCGCCCTACCAACGGGCGAGCAATGAAAAGCCGATCGAGGTGGCTCGGCGCCGGGCGGGTGAAAGCAAAGAACCCTAAGATCGTCTCGCAAGGCTCTCATGCTCTACTCCGACTACTTCGCCGATGCTCCACTTCATGGCGAGAGAACATTTCGGCGCCGTTATCGGATGAGCCGAAAGCTCTTCCTCGGGATTGTGAATTCCATCCGGGAGTTCGACAACTACTTCAAGTGCAAGATGGATTGCACTGGCGCTCTTGGATTCACCTCCATCCAGAAGTGCACGACAACGATGAGGATGCTTGCATATGGAGCTCCCAGTGATTCACCGACGACTATGGGCGCATAGCCGAGTCCACCAAGATAGAGTGTTTCTACAAGTTACATCGAGGCGGTGGTGGCGGTGTTTGGGCCACAATACTTGAGAACACCCAATGCGGAAGACACCGCCGGATCCTAGCCTGTAATGCAAAGAAGAGGATTTCTGGGATGCTTGGAAGCATCGATCGCATGCATTGAAATGGAAGAACTGCCCATTTGGTTGGCGGGGGATGTACAAAAGGCGCCAAAGGCGGTTGCGATTAATGGTGCTTGAGGCGGTAGCCACACAGGACCTCTGGATTTGGCACTCCTTCTTTGGTATGCCAGAACTCACAATGACATCAACGTCAGCAAAGGTTGCTCTCCTGTTTTGCCAAGCTCGTTGAGGGCCATTCTCCTCCGGTGAACTTCGAGATCAATGGGCACCAATACAACAAGGGGTACTATCTAGCCGACGGCATCTATCCGAGATGGTCGACATTTGTGAAGACGATCTCAAACCCCGTGGCAGGAGGCAAGAACGCCTGGTTTGAGCTTCGTGAGGCTTGCGGGAAGGATGTCGAGCGGGCATTTGGTGTGCTCCAATCTCGATTCATCGTTGTTCGGTACCCGCCGGACCTGGTCGAAAGATCAAATGTGGGAGATCATGACTTGTCAGGTCATCTTGCACAACATGATCATCGAGAGCGAGCAAGAAGACCCGGTGTTTGACATCGAACCATACTACGTGCAGGTCCTCTGGCCAAGTTGATCACCAAATACCCGGCAACTTGGACTGCCTATCTCGATATCGTCCAGAGATCCGGAGACCCAGTGCATCATCAATCGCAGAAAGATCCGATTGAGCACCTATGAAGGCTCAAGGGGACGCCGCGTGATGAAATACGAAGTTTTTATTTGTTGAACTATTGAACTATTTGTTGTTGTAGTATTTTGTTGAAGTATTTGATTTTTCTGTGATGAAATATGTGATAAGGAATAATTGTGTTGATAATTGAACGCCGAGACACGGCGAATATGGGCCTATTCTCGCCCATATGGGGCCGTTTATTCGCCAAATTGGGCTGCAAAGTGGACCAATTTTGCTACTGGCTTAGCTGGGGCCGACGACTGGCGCAAAATCGCCCCGGCGCCGAGTGTATCGCCGGCTCGCCCCCAGGGGGCGATTTGTATGCGTCCTGGGGCTGGGGGTGGGGGGGGGGGGGGCAACGGCTGGTGATGCCCTAATCGTATTCTGGGGCAGCTCAAGAGCTATCATCGCATGAATCAGTATTGCACACAACACAGACTGCACCAAGATCAAACGGCCGCTCTTGGGTGGGCAAATGTCCTGCCAGCTTATCCACCAATGTGCTCAGCTGAGCTTCTTAGTTGTTACTTATAATCGTGAGCAGCTGATCAACTGTTGGAGTATGTCTTTGTGCGTTTTTATTGACAAACAACAAGTTTACCCCTGGGAAGACTTGTATAGGATCAGCTTTTAGGTGAGATCATAGGATCAACTTAAATATTTCATACTTAGACAATCCAAAAGAATCTGAAAAAAACTGTACAACATATCTGCGGGGCATGTCTACAACTCCAAAAAAAAATCAGCTCAAAACTCGATCTACAGTTAGCGATTCGAAAAAGACAAATTCGATTATGAATAGTATCAGCTTTGGGATGAATAGTACTTACACTATTCACGTCTGATTTTGTCTTTTTTTTTTCTCTAAGTGTAGTTCGATTTGGGAGCTGAAACCTTTTGAGCTCGTACATCAAACATGGATGTATGTCTCCAATTTTTTTCAGAATTTTTTAACATGTTTTGTATCTTCAAAATGATTGATCTCACCTAAGAACAGATTCTATACAAGTCTCCCCAGTTTACCCCCCCACACCCGACCTCTATATGCACACAGCCAAATCAACGGCAATATGCTAATCATCAAAACTTTGATCAACCACAGTATTTATGGTTGGTGCGTCCAATTAATGAATTGGTTTGTCCATGCTAATGGATGGAAAGCATGGACCATTTGCCCACAAAAAAGGAAAGAAATCATGGGCCATTGAAAGAGAGGGCCTGCACCACGAGTGATCCTGCTTTCTGACGGGACCGCCTTGGCCTTGCCGGTAGGCGCATCCAGCGGCAACCCAACAGCACGGGAAACCGCTAGAGTTTGCTAGTAGTATGTACTACCGAGCATTGCTACAGTACAAGTAGCGTGTAGGAATTTGGTTAAGCTGTAATCAAGTACTTCCTCCGTGCAAAATTACTTGCCGCCCAAACAGATACGGAGTATATCTAGACGTGGGATAGTACATAGGTGTAAGATGAGGAAACGGGGATTTTGTTGTCTGGTCAGGTTAGGGAAACCATCGCCAAGACCAGTCATTTTCGCCATCTCCAACAAAACAATCAATCTCCACACTCCAGTTTGGGACAAACACGGGCAACCAACATCAAACGCGAGCATAGCACTTGAAGAGCAAAATCCTCACCTGATCTCGACTGGCAACCAACACCCAAGATAGTACTGCTGGATAATACACGATGCACCTAGAGTAGAGGAACAAAACGACACATGATGCAAGCCAGATTCGAGTTATTACGACGACGATCCATGGCACCAACAAGGTATGAAGCTACTGGGATCGGGCGGCGAAGCGCTCCACGTTGGGGTCGGACAGGTTGATCCCCACCATGGCCTCCCCGAGCCCGGCGCTGACGTTGGCCAGGATCTCCGGGTCGCTGTAGTGCGTCACGGCCTGCACGATGGCGCGGGCGCGACGCGCCGGGTCCCCGCTCTTGAAGATGCCGGAGCCGACGAACACCCCGTCGCACCCGAGCTGCATCATCAGGGCGGCGTCCGCGGGGGTGGCCACGCCGCCGGCGGCGAACTGCACGACCGGGAGGCGGCCCAGCTGCTTGGTCTGCATCACCAGGTCGTACGGCGCGGCGATCTGCTTCGCGTAGCTGAAGACCTCGTCCTCGTCCATGTTGCGCAGGGCGCGGACGGCGCCCATCACGGAACGGACGTGGCGGACGGCCTCCACCACGTTGCCGGTGCCGGCCTCCCCCTTGGTGCGGATCATGGCGGCGCCCTCGCGGATGCGGCGGAGCGCCTCGCCCAGGTCGCGGCAGCCGCACACGAAGGGGACGCGGAAGTTGTGCTTGTTGATGTGGTGGGCGTCGTCGGCGAGGGTCAGGACCTCGCTCTCGTCCACGTAGTCCACGCCGATGGCCTCCAGGATCTGGGCCTCCACGAAGTGCCCGATGCGGGCCTTGGCCATCACCGGGATGGTGACGGCGCGCTTGATGTCGCGGATGAGGGCCGGGTCGGACATGCGGGCCACGCCGCCCTGGGCGCGGATGTCGGCGGGCACGCGCTCCAGTGCCATGACGGCGCAGGCGCCGGCCTCCTCGGCGAGGCGCGCCTGCTCGGCGGTGACCACGTCCATGATGACGCCGCCGCGCAGCATCTGGGCGAGGCCCACCTTGACGGAGAAGGTGGCAGCGGCAGGCTTGGCGGAGGCTCCACCACCGCCTTGTTGTTGCCGTACAGGGCCACCACGCCGTCGGAAGCCATTGATTCTTCTCCCTCCGATCCGCCGCCGCAACAATCCTCTCTTCCTCTTTGGGGGTTTGGGGGCTGGGGTTGGGGATGGATGAGCTAGATGTGGTTCTGCTCTAGTGGAGTGGTCGAGGAGAAGTGGAGCTGGACTTGACTTGCACATGGACACGCGGAGATAGCCGGGCTGATGGGCTATTTCTTCCGGTCCAACAATCCAATTTTATCCCAACCGCCTAAAGCGAATCAATGTGTGCTGGGAAAGGAGATTGGTATTTTCAGCTCATCAGAGTTTTAAATTCGGATACTCGTATTTATTATAGATGATATTTATGATGATTTTGTAACGTTTTAAGATTGACATGTTGGCTCTTTTATATGAGCACTTGCGGCTGTATTGTGTTAAAAAGAAATCTCGGTTGCCTAAAAAATTAAATCAATATCTCAATCTGAATTCTCAAGTTGTTTTCCTCAAAGAAAAAGTTATTAAAACAACTAGACTCACATATTTATTTATTTATTTTTATCAGCACTAGCATATTTATTTATTTTTGCAGGTAGAACGAAGGTTCTTAGATCAATCCAACTCACATAGTTTTACAACCCCATCAGGACCGGACCGGAACCACACTTCGGTTTTTCAACTCACATAGTTTTACAACCCCATCCGGACCGGACCGCATCCACACTGCGGTTTTAATATCCATTCGCTCTATCCTGGCTAACTCATGGCTAACATTATTGTGAAACGCTTGCGTACGACACGCCGACCGAGTGATTTGGCCGGCCACACGACGCGCGTTGGATGAAAACGCGATCCAACTGTGCACATGCGTATGTTCCCTTTCCGCCACACGCCCCGCCCCGCATCTCAACCCTATCCTCTTCCTTCTTCCATGGCGCTCTGATGACCCACAAGTATAGGGAATTTATCGTAGTCCTTTCGATAAGTAAAAGTGTCGAACCCAACGAGGAGCGGAAGGAAATGACAAGGCCAAGATGGGTATTCTCTGCAAGCACTCAAATTATCGATGTGAGATAGTTTTGTGATAAGGTAATTCGTAACGGGTAACAAGTAACAAAAGTAAACAAGGTGCAGCAAGGTAGCCCAATCCTTTTTGTAGCAAAGGACAAGCCTGGACAAACTCTTATATAAAGGAAAGCGCTCTGGAGGTCACATGGGAATTATCGTCAAGCTAGTTTTCATCATGCTCATATGATTCGCGTTCGTTGCTTTGATAATTTGATATGTGGTTGGACAGGTGCTTGAGTACTGCCCTTCCTTGGACAAGCATCCCACTTATGAACCCCCTCGTAAGCATCCGCAACTACGAAAGAAGAATTAAGGTAAACCTAACCATAGCATGAAACATATGGATCCAAATCAGCCCCTTACGAAGCAACACATAAACTAGGGTTTAAGCTTACATCACTCTAGCAACCCATCATCTACTTAGTACTTCCCAATGCCTTCCCCTAGGCCCAAACAATGGTGAAGTGTCATGTAGTCGACGTTCACATAACACCACTAGAGGAAAGACAACATACATCTCATCAAAATATCGAACGAATACCAAATTCACATGACTGCTTATAACAAGACTTCTCCCATGTCCTTAGGAACAAACGTAACTACTCACAAATCATATTCATGTTCACAATCAAAGGGGTATTAATGTGCATAAAGGATCTGAACATATAATCTTCTATAGAATAAACCAACTAGCATCAACTACAAGGAGTAATCAACAAAGATTAGCAATCCACAGTACCAACTGAGGTTTTGAGACAAAGATCGGATACAAGAGATGAACTAGGGTTTGAGAGGAGATGGTGTGGTGAAGATGTTGATGGAGATTGATCCTCCCGATGAGAGGATCGATGGTGATGACGATAGTGACTATTTCCCTCCCGAGGGATGTTTCCTCGCTGTAACAGCTCACGGAGAGCCTAGATTGGTTCCGCCGAGACGGCGGGCGTCATTCCGAAAGCTTCCTTCTGATTTTTTTTCAGGGCAAAAGACACCTTATACCAGAAGATGGGCATCGGGGGGCTTCCAGGTAGCCCACGAGGCAGGGGGCGCGCCCTCCACCCTCGTGGATAGTGGGTGGCCCCCCTCTGGTGCTTTCTTTGCCCAATATTTTTAATATATTCCAAAACCGACTTTCGTGGAGTTTCAGGACTTTTGGACTTGTGCAGAATAGGTCTCTAATATATGCTCCTTTTCCAGCCCAGAATTCTAGCTGCCGGCATTCTCCCTCTTCATGTAAGCCTTGTAAAATAAGAGAGAAAAGGCATAAGTATTATGACATAATGTGCAATAACATCCCATAATGCAATAAATATTGATATAAAAACATGATGCAAAATGGACGTATCAACTCCCCCAAGCTTAGACCTCGCTTGTCCTCAAGCGAAAACCGATATCGAAAAATATGTCCACATGTTTAGAGATAGAGGTGTTGATAAAATAAAATACGGACATGAGGGCATCACGATCATTCTTAGAATAGCAACATATATATATATATATATATATATATATATATATATATATATATATATATATATATATATATATATATTGTCATATGATTTCTTATCTTTGAAGTAACAATCTATTCACAATGTAAAGTATGAATCAGAAACTTCATGGAAAAACTAGCAAACTATAATCTCAGTCATTAAAGCAATTGCAATTTATCATAACATCGGAAAGAGTCAATATAAGAGCTTTTCAGCAAGTCCACATACTCAGCTATCATTTTGTCTTTCACAACTGCTAACACTCACGCAATACTTATGGGTATGAAGTTTTAATCGGACATAGAGAAAGATAGGGGCTTATAGTTTTGCCTCCCAACCTTTTACCTCAAGGGTAACGTCAACAATAATGCTTTATGAAAACCCACATCCAATTGGATATATATATCAGGATCTTTCCAACACATAGTGCTTGCCAAAGGATAAAGTGTAAAAAGGAAAGGTGAAGATCACCATGACTCATGTATAAGGTATAAGAAATAAAAGATAGGCCCTTCGTAGAGAGAAGCAGAGGTTGTCATGTGCTTTTATGGTTGGATGCACAAAATCTTAATGCAAAAGAATGTCACTTTACATTGCCACTTGTGATAGGGACCTTTATTATGCAGTTTGTCGCTTTTATTTCTTCCATATCACAAGCTCGTATAAAGCTTATTTTATCCACACTAATAGATCATACATATTTAGAGAGAAATTTTTATTGCTTGCAACAATGACAACTTACTTGAAGGATCTTATTCAATCCATAGGTAGATATGGTGGACTCTCATGGCAAAACTGGGTTTAAGGATATTTGGAAGCACAAGTAGTATCTCTACTTGGTGCAAAGAATTTGGCTAGCATGAGGGGGAAAGGCAAGCTCAACATGATGTATGATCCATGACAATATAATTTATTTCGATATAAGAAGACATAATCCATTACGTTGTCTTCCTTGTCAAACATCAACTTTTAGCATGTCATATTTTAATGAGTGCTCACAATCATAAAAGATGTCCAAGATAGTATATTTATATGTGAAAACCTCTCTTTATTTATTACTTCCTATTAATTGCAACGATGACCAAAACTATGTTTGTAAACTCTCAACGACTTTTATTCATCATACTCTTTATATGTGAAGTCATTACTCTCCATAAGATCAATGTGATCTCTTTATTTCTTTTTATTCTTTCTTTTTTCTTTATTCCTCAAGATCATTGCAAGACAACCAAGCCCTCGACTCAAGACTAATCTTTATTATATATAGCTCATGGACTCGATTACATAGATAAGGATCAACAAAAAAACTAAAAGCTAGATCATACTAAACTTTATTCTACTAGATCAGGATATAACCAAAAGGATCGAACTAAGAAAAAAGGTAAAGATAGAAGTGTGATGGTGATACGATAAGGGCACCTCCCCAAGCTTGGCAGTTACCAAGGGAGTGCCCATACCCATGTATTTATGTCTCTTTCTTGGAGGTGGTGATGATGGAGTTGTTGATGATGTAGGCTTGTCGTCCATCTTCCAAGGCATAGGCTCACCATCGTAGAAGGATGATCGAGTCTCCGGGATCCTCAAATCTGCAGCCAAACTCATCCTCTTGAATCTATATTCATACTCACAGCTTTTGGTTTTGCAGTCATAGATCTGGGCTTGGAGGTGCTCGATTTTCTCGTGAAGCTTGAAGATGGTCTCCCCAATGTTCTTGGCATCCATCCTGTGGTTGTTGGTGAACTCCGCGATCATCATGTGGTTGGCGTTGAGTCCGCGTTCCACCATCCCTTGGCACATGAAAACTTGCTGCTCCATTTCTTCGAGTCTTGTCTCCACGCTTTCGGACCTCCTTTGTCCCTCAACATCGCGGATGTGCAGCATCCCCTCCGCATCTCAATGGTTTGAGGGTGTTGCAGCACCTCCGCGAGGTAGGGGTTGATGACCTTCTCGAAAAATTTGTCCTTGGGAGCCCTTGAAGACGCTATGGTGATCTAGATGCTGTAAAACAGCTCGAAACAAAAGCAGAGGATTTTGTCGTGGTACCGTGGTCAAAACCTTCAGGAGATTATATAATGAATTTTTACCGACCAAAAGAAGAATCGTGCAAGAAAACGGAGTCTGGAGGGCACACGAGGTGCCCATGAGGCAGGGGGCACGCCCTCCACCCTCGTGGATGCCTCATGTCTATTGGAAATATGCCCTAGAGGCAATAATAAATTAGTTATTATTATTATATTTCCTTGTTCATGATAATCGTTTATTATCCATGCTATAATTGTATTGACCGGAAACTGCAATACATGTGTGGATACATAGACAACACCATGTCCCTAGTAAGCCTCTAGTTGACTAGCTCGTTGATCAATAGATGGTTACGGTTTCACGACCATGGACATTGGATGTCGTTGATAACGGGATCACATCATTAGGAGAATGATGTGATGGACAAGACCCAATCCTAAGCCTAGCACAAAGATCGTGTAGTTCGTATGCTAAAGCTTTTCTAATGTCAAGTATATTTTCCTTAGACCATGAGATTGTGCAACTCCCGGATACCGTAGGAATGCTTTGGGTGTACCAAACGTCACAACGTAACTGGGTGGCTATAAAGGTGCACTACGGGTATCTCCGAAAGTGTCCGCTGGGTTGTACGAATCGAGACTGGATTTGTCACTCCGTGACGGAGAGGTATCTCTAGGCCCACTCGGTAGGACATCATCATAATGTG
Organism: Aegilops bicornis; assembly: GCA_021605145.1. Lineage (NCBI taxonomy): Eukaryota > Viridiplantae > Streptophyta > Magnoliopsida > Poales > Poaceae > Aegilops > Aegilops bicornis. The sequence continues at coordinate 167,250,258 of CM038672.1, forward strand.
CACAATGTGACCAAGGGGTTGATCACGGGATGATGTGTTACGGAATGAGTAAAGAGACTTGCCGGTAACTAGATTGAACAAGGTATCGGCATACCGACGATCGAATCTCGGGCAAGTACAATACCGCTAAACAAAGGGAATTGCATACGGGATTGATTGAGTCCTTGACATCATGGTTCATCCGATGAGATCATCGTGGAACATGTGGGAGCCAACATGGGTATCCAGATCCCGCTGTTGGTTATTGACCAAGAACGCCTCGGTCATGTCTACATGGTTCCCGAACCCGTAGGGTCTACACACTTAAGGTTCGATGGACGCTAGGGTTATAGGGAATAGATATACGTGGTTACTGAATGTTGTTCGAGTCCGGATGAGATCCCGGACATCATGAGGAGTTCAAATGGTCCTGAGGTAAAGATTTATATATGGGAAGTCCTGTTTTGCTCACCGAAAAGTTTCGGGTGATATTTAGAACGTCTGGGACCACCGGGAGGGTCCCGGGGTTCCACCAAGTGGGGCCACCGGCCCCAGAGGGCTGCATGGGCCAAGTGTGGGAGAGGACCAGCCTCAGGTGGGCTGGTGAGCCCTCCACTAGGGCCCAAGGCGCCTAGGGTTTGGGGAGGGGGCGCCCCACCTTGCTTGGGGGGCAAGTTTCCCCCTCCCTGGCCGCCACCCTAGATGGGTTTTGGGGCTGCTGCACCCCTTGGGGTGGGAACCCTAGAGGGGGCACAGCCCCCTCCCTCTCCCCTATATATAGTTGAGGTATTTGGGGCTGCAAACATAAGAGTTTCCACCTCTCCCTGGCCCAGCCCTACCTCTCTCCCTCCCTCGTCTCTTGCGGTGCTTGGCGAAGCCCTGCCGGAGTGCCACGCCTCCACCACCACCACGCCGTTGTCTGCACTGGACGGAGTCTTCCCCAACCTCTCCCTCTCTTCTTGCTGGATCAAGGCGTGGGAGACGTCACGGGCTGCACGTGTGTTGAACACGGAGGTGCCGTCCATTCGGCACTAGGATCTTGGTGATTTGGATCACGGCCTAGTAACGACTCCATCAACCTCGTTCACTTGAACGCCCGCTTAGCGATCTCGAGGGTATGTAGATGCACTCCCTTCCCTCGTTGCTAGATTACTCCATAGATTGATCTTGGTGATGCGTAGAAAATTTTGAATTTCTCGCCACGCTCCCCAACAAAGGGCATCATGAGCTAGGTCTATGCGTAGTTTCTATGCACGAGTAGAACACAAGTTGTTGTGGGCGTTGATTTTGGTCAATATGCTTACCGTTACTAGTCCAATCTTGTTTCGACGGTATTGTGGGATGAAGCGGCCGGACCGACCTTACACGCATTACACTTACGTGAGATGTGTTCCACCGATCGACATGCACTTGTTGCATAAGGTGGCTAGCGGGTGCCGCCTCTCCCACTTTAGTCGGATCGGATTCGATGAAAAGGGTCCTTATGAAGGGTAAATAGCATTTGGCATATCACGTTGTGGTCTTTGGCGTAGGTAAGAAACGTTCTTGCTAGAAACCCATAGCAGCCATCAGAAAACATGCAAACAACAATTAGAGAACGTCTAACTTGTTTTTGCAGGGTATGCTATGTGATGTGATATGGCCAAAAGAATGTGATGAATGATATGTGATGTATGAGATTGATCATGTTCTTGTAATTGGAATCACGACTTGCATGTCGATGAATATGACAACGGCAGGAGCCATAGGAGTTGTCTTAATTTATTGTATGACCTGTGTGTCATTGAACAACGCCATGTAATTACTTTACTTTATTGCTAAACCGTTAGCCATAGTAGTAGAACTAATAGTTGGCGAGAAAACTTCATGGAGACACGATGATGGAGATCATGATGATGGAGATCATGATGATGGAGATCATGGTGTCATGCCGATGACGATGATGATCATGGAGCCCTCGAAGATGGAGATCAAAGGAGCAAAATGATATTGGCCATATCATGTCACTTTTGATTGCATGTGATGTTTATCATGTTTATACATCTTATTTTCTTAGAACGACGGCAAAGAAATAAGATGATCCTCATTAAAATTTCAAGAAAGTGTTCCCCTAACTCAGGCACCGCTATGCGAAAGTTCGTTGTTTCAAGCACCACGTGATGATCGGGTGTGATAGATTCTAACATTCACATACAACGGATGTAAGCCAGATTTACACACGCCGAAACACTTAGGTTGACTTGACGAGCCTAGCATGTACGCATATGGCCTCGAACACAAGAGACCGAAGGTCGAGCATGAGTCGTATAGTAGATACGATCAACATGAAGATGTTCACCGATGATGACTAGTCCGTCTCACGTGATGATCGGACACGGCCTAGTTGACTCGGATCATGTAATCACTTAGATGACTAGAGGGATGTCTATACGAGTGGGGAGTTCATAAGATGAACTTCATTATCCCTAACATAGTCAAAAGATTCTTGCAAATTATGTCATAGCTCGCGCTTTAGTTCTACTATTTTAGATATGTTCCTAGAGAAAATTTAGTTGAAAGTTGATAGTAGCAATTATGCGGACTGGGTCCGTAAACTGAGGATTGTCCTCGTTGCTTCGTAGAAGGCTTATGTCCTTAATGCACCGCCGGTGTTGAACCTCGAAACGTCGTCACGTCGATGTTGCGAACATTTGACATACACGTTTTGATAACTACGTGATAGTTCGGTTAAATGGTTTAGAGTTCGTGCACCAAAGACGCATTTCGAAACGTCATGGAACATATGAGATGTTTCGAGGGCTGAAATTGGGATTTCGGGCTCGTGCCCACGCCAAGAGGTATAAGACCTCCGACGATTTTCTTAGCCTGCAAACTAAGGGAGAAAAGCTCAATCATTGAGCTTGTGCTCGATTGTCTCGAGTACAACAATCACTTGAATCGAGTGGGAGTTGATCTTCGAGATGAGATAGTGATGTTTCTCCAAAGTCATTGCCACCAAGCTGCTAGAGCTTCGTGATGAACTATAACATATCGAGGATAGATATGATGATCCCTGAGATATTCGCGATGTTTGACACCGCGAAAGTAGAAATCAAGAAGGAGCATCAATTGTTGATGGTTAGTGAAACCACTAGTTTCAAGAAGGGCAAGGGCAAGAAGGGATACTTCATAAAACGGCAAATCAGCTGCTGCTCTAGTGAAGAGACCCAAGGTTGAACCCAAACCCGAGACTAAGTGCTTCTCGTAATAAGGGGAACAACGCATCGGAGCAGAATTACCCTAGATACTTGGTAGATGAGAAGGCTGGCAAGGTCAATAGAAGTATATTGGATATACATTATGTTAATGTGTACTTTACTAGTACTCCTAGTAGCACCAGGGTATTAGATACCGGTTCGGTTGCTAAATGTTAGTGACTCGAGATAAAAGCTACGGAATAAACGGAGACTAGCTAAAGGTGAGCTGACGATATGTGTTGGAAGTGTTTGCAAGGTTGATGTGATCAAGCATCGCACGCTCCCTCTACCATCAAGATTGGTGTTAAACCTAAATAATTGTTATTTGGTGTTTATGCTGAGCATAGACATGTTTGGATTATGTCTATAGCAATACTGTTATTCATTTAAGGATAATAATGGTTACTCTGTTTATTTGAATAATACCTTCAATGGTCTTGCACCTAAAATAAATGGTTTATTGAACCTCGATCGTAGTGATACACATGTTCATGCCAAAAGATATAAGATAGTAATGATAGTACCACATACTTGTGGCACTGAGTCATATTGGTCTAAAACGCATGAAGAAGCTCCATGTTGATGGGTCTTTGGACTCACTCGTTCTTTTTGAAAAGTTTGAGACATGCGAACCATGCCTATTGGTGTATATGCATGAAGAAACTCCATGCAAATGGACCATTTGGACTCACTTGATTTTGAATCACTTGAGACATGCAAATCATACCACATGGGCAAGATGACTGAAAAGCCTCATTTTCAGTAAGATGGAACAAGAAAGCAACTTGTTGGAAGTAACACATTTTGATGTGTGCAAATTCCAATGAGTCCGAGGCACGCAAAGGATATCGTTATGTTCTTACTTCACGGATGATTTGAGTAGACAGTGAGTATATTTACTTGATGAAACACAAGTCTGAATTATTGAATGGTTCGAGTAATTTTAGAGTGAAGTTGAAGATCATCGTGACAAGAGGATAAAATGTCTATGATATGATCATAGATATGAGTATCTGAGTTACGAGCTTTGGCACGCAATTAAGACATTGTGGAAATTGTTTCACAATTAATACCGCCTGGAACACCATAGTGTGATGGTGTGTCCGGACATCATAGTTGCACCCTATTAGATATGGTGCGTACCATGATGTCTCTTATCGAATTACCACTATCGTTCATGGGTTAGGCATTAGAGACAACCGCATTCACTTTAAATAGGGCACCACGTAATTCCGTTGAGATGACACCGTATGAACTATGGTTTAGAGAAACCTAAGCTGTCATTTCTTGAAAGTTTGGGGCTGCGACGCTTGTGTGAAAAAGTTTCATCCTGATAAGCTCGAACCCAAAGCGGATAAATACATCTTCATAGGACACCCAAAACAGCTGGGTATACCTCCTAATTCAGATCCGGAAGCAAAAGTAATTGTTTCTAGAAATGGGTCCTTTCTAGAGAAAAGTTTCTCTCGAAAGAATTGAGTGGGAGGATGGTGGAGACTTGATAAGGTTATTGAACCGTCGCTTCAACTAGTGTGTAGTAGGGCACGGGAAGTTGTTCCTGTGGCACCTACACCAATTGAAGTGGAAGCTGATGATAGTGATCATGAAGCCTCGGATCAAGTCACTGCCGAACCTCGTAGGATGACAAGGACGCGTACTACTTCAGAGTGGTACGGTAATCCTGTCTTGGAGGTCATGTTGCTATACAACAATGAACCTACAAGCTATGGAGAAGCGATGGTGGGCCCGGATTCCGACAAATGGCTTGAGTCCATAAAAATCCGAGAGAGGATCCATGTATGAAAACAAAGTGTAGACTTTGGCAGAACTACTTGATGGTCGTAAGGCTATTGGGCATGTATGGATTTTAAAAGGAAGACGGACAATGATCGTAAGTATCACCATTAAGAAAGCTCGACTTGTCGTTAAGATGATTTCCGACAAGTTCAAGGAGTTGACTACGGTGAGGCTTTCTCACCAGTAGCGATGCTAAGAGTCTGTTGGAATTGGATTAGCGATTCTTGCATTATTTATGAAATCTTGCGAGATAGGATGTCAAAAAGCATTGTTTCCTCGACAATTTTCTTGAGGAAAGGTTGTATGTGATACAACCAGAAGGTTTTGACAATCCTGAAAGACGCTAACAAGCATGCAAAGCTCCAGCAATCATTCTAAGGACTGGAGTAAGCATCTCGAAGTTGGAATGTACACTTTGATGACATGATCAAAGATTTTGGGTTTATACAAAGTTTATGAGAAACTTGTATTTCCAAAGAAGTGAGTGGGAGCACTATAGAATTTCTAATGAGTATATGTTGTTGACATATTGTTGATCAGAAATGATGTAGAATTTCTGGAAAGCATATAGGGTTGTTTGAAAAGTGTTTTTCAATGGAAAACCTGGATTAAGCTGCTTGAACATTGAGCATCAAGATCTATGAGGATAGATCAGAAACGCTAAATGGTACTTTCAAATGGGCACATACCTTGACATGATCTTGAAGGTGTTCAAGATGGATCACTCAAAGAAGGAGTTCTTGCACGAGTTGTAAGGTATGAAGTTAAGACTTAAAGCTCGACCACGGCAGAAGAGAGAGAAAGGACGAAGGTCGTCCCCTATGCTTCAGACGTAGGCTCTATAGTATGCTATGCTATGTACCGCACCGGAAGTGTGCCTTGCCATGAGTCAGTTAAGGGGTACAAGAATGATCCAGGAATGGATCATTGGACAGCGGTCAAGATTGTCCTTGGAGTAAATAAGGACAAGTTTCTCGATTATGGAGGTGATAAAGAGTTCGGCGTAAAGGGTTACGTCGATTCAAGCTTTAACACCTAACCGAGTGACTCTGAGTAGAAAAACGGATACGTATAGTGGAACAACCATTTGGAATATCTCCAAGTGGAGCGTGGAAGCATCATTTACAATATGACCTAGAGATTTGCCAAGTACATACGGATCTGAATGTTGCGCACCGTTGACTAAACCTCTCTCACAAGCAAACATGATCAAACCCCGTAACTCATTGAGTATTAATCACATGATGATGTGAACTAGTTTAGTGACACTAGTAAACTCTTTGGATGTTGGTCACATAGCGATGTGACTCGTGAGTGTTAATCACATGGCGATGTGAACTAGATTATTGACTCTAGTGCAAGTGGAGACTGTTGGAAATACGCCCTAGAGGCAATAATAAATTAGTTATTATTATTATATTTCCTTGTTCATGATAATCGTTTATTATCCATGCTATAATTGTATTGACCGGAAACCGCAATACATGTGTGGATACATAGGCAACACCATGTCCCTAGTAAGCCTCTAGTTGACTAGCTCGTTGATCAATAGATGGTTACGGTTTCCTGACCATGGACATTGGATGTCGTTGATAACGGGATCACATCATTAGGAGAATGATGTGATGGACAAGACCCAATCCTAAGCCTAGCACAAAGATCGTGTAGTTCGTATGCTAAAGCTTTTCTAATGTCAAGTATCTTTTCCTTAGACCATGAGATTGTGCAACTCCCGGATACCGTAGGAATGCTTTTGGGTGTACCAAAGCGTCCTGGCAACGTAGGGTGGCTATAAAGGTGCACTACGAGTATCTCCGAAAGTGTCTGTTGGGTTGGCACGAATCGAGATCGGATTTGTCACTCCGTGTGACGGAGAGGTATCTCTCTGGGCCCACTCGGTAGGACATCATCATAATGTGCACAATGTGACCAAGGGGTTGATCACGGATGATGTGTTATGGAACGAGCATGAGACTTGCCTTAACGAGATTGAACAAGGTATCGGCATACCGACGATCGAATCTCGGGCAAGTACAATACCGCTAGACAAAGGGAATTGTATACGGGATTGATTGAGTCCTTGACATCGTGGTTCATCTCGATGAGATCATCGTGGAACATGTGGGAGCCAACATGGGTATCCGGATCCCGTTGTTGGTTATTGACCGAGAATGTCTCGGTCATGTCTACATGGTTCCCGAACTCGTAGGGTCTACACACTTAAGGTCTGGCGACGCTAGGGTTATAGCGAATAGATATACGTGGTTACCGAATGTTGTTCGGAGTCCCGGATGAGATCCCGGATGTCACGAGGAGTTCCGGAATGGTCCGGAGGTAAATATTTATATATGGGAAGTCCTGTGTTGCTCACCTAAAAGTTTCTGGGTGATATCGACCGATCTGGGACCACCGGAGGGTCCTGGGTCCACCAAGTGGGGCCACCGGCCCCAGAGGGCTGCATGGGCCAAGTGTGGGAGGGGACCAGCCTCAGGTGGGCTGGTGAGCCCCCCACTGGGGCCCAAGGCGCCTAGGGTTTGGGGAGGGGGCGCCCACCTTGCTTGGGGGCAAGTTCCCTCTCCCCCTTGGCCGCCACCCTAGATGGGTTTTGGGGCTGCCGCACTTTGGTGGGAACCCTAGAGGGGCGCAGCCCCTCTCCCCCTATATATATTTGAGGTATTTGGGGCTGCAAACGTAAGAGTTTCCACCTCTCCTGGCGCAGCCCTACCTCTCCCTCCTCGTCTCTTGCGGTGCTTGGCGAAGCCCCGCCGGAGTGCCACGCCCTCCACCACCACCACTGCCTTACGTTGTTATTCTACAGTGGGCGGAGTCTTCCCAACCTGTCCCTCTCTCCTTGCTGGATCAAGGCGTGGGAGACGCCACTGGCTGCACGTGTGTTGAACACGGAGGTGCCGTCTGCTCAGATTAAGACCTAGGATCTTCGGTGATTTGGATCACGGCGAGTACGACTCCAACAACCCCGTTCACTTGAACGCTTCCGCTTAGCGATCTACAAGGGTATGTAGATGCACTCCCCTTCCCCTCGTTGCTAGATTACTCCATAGATTGATCTGGGTGATGCGTAGAAAATTTTGAATTTCTGCTACGTTCCCCAACAGTGTCCCTTTCGGACTACTTCTTATTTTCCTAATTTTTTAAATATTCCAAAACTAAGAAAAACTGCTATTAGAACTGTTTTGGAGTCGGTTTACTTACCGTACCACATACCTATTCCTTTTCTAGTCTGAAAACATTCTCGAAAGTGTCCCTTATGTACTTCTCTGGGGTTACGGTGTCAATAACATTGATTTCAACATTTATGGGATTACCTGAGATATAATGTTTGATTCTTTGATCGTTCACCACCTTCGGATTTGTGCCATCGAAGTTGTTGATTTTTATGGCACCAAAATGATACACCTCCTCGATAACGTAAGGACCTTCCCATTTAGAGAGGAGTTTTCCTGCAAAAAAACTTAAACAAGAGTTGTATAACAGAACATAATCACCTACATTAAACTCACGCTTTTGTATCCTTTTGGCATGCCATCTTTTAACTTTTTGTTTAAACAGTTTGGCATTCTCATAGGCCTGGGTTCTCCACTCATCAAGTGAGCTAATGTCAAATAGTCTCTTCTCACTGGCAATTTTGAAATCATAATTGAGCTCTTTAATGGCCCAATATGCCTTATGTTCTAGTTCGAGAGGTAAGTGACATGCTTTTCCATAAACCATTTTATACGGAGACATACCCATATGATTTTTGTATGCAGTTATATAGGCCCATAATGCATCATCAAGTTTCTTGGACCAATTCTTTCTAGATCTATTAACAGCCTTTTGCAAAATTAGTTTAATCTCTCTATTACTCAGTTCTACTTGACCACTAGACTGTGGGTGGTATGGAGATGCAATTCTATGATTAACATCATACTTAGCAAGCATTTTACGAAAAGCACCATGAATAAAATGTGAACCACCATCACCAATAAGTATCTAGGGACTCCAAACCTCGGAAAAATAACTTCTTTAAGCATCTTAATAGAGGTGTTATGATCAAGACTACTAGTTGGAATAGCTTCCACCCACTTAGTAACGTAATCAACAAAGAACTAAAATATGTGTATACCCATTAGAGGAAGGAAACGGTCCCATATAATCAAAGCCCCAAACATCAAATGGTTCAATAACAAGTGAATAGTTCATGGGCATTTCTTGACGTCTACTAATATTACCAATTCTTTGACATTCATCACAAGACAGAACAAACTTACGGGCATCCTTGAAAAGAGCAGGCCAATAAAAACCAGACTGCAATACCTTATGTGCAGTTCTATCTCTAGAGTGGTGTCCTCCATAAGCCTCGTGAGTGACACTGCGTAGGATCTGTTCTGTTCATGCTCAGTACACAACGTCTAATAACACCATATACTCCTTCTTTATAAAGGTGTGGGTCATCCCGTAAGTAATGTCTTAAATCATAGAAAACTTTTTCTTTTGCCGGTATGTGAAACTAGGTGGTATAACTTTAGCAACAATGTAATTAGCATAATCAACATACCATGGAGCAGTACGAGAAGCATTTATGACAGCTAATTGTTCATCAGGAAAACTATCATCAATAGGGAGTGGGTGGTCATCAAGAACATTTTCTAACCTAGACAAGTTGTCTCAAGAACGGGTTCTCGGCTCCCTTCCTATCAATAATATGCAAATCAAATTCTTGTAGCAAGAGAACCCATCTAATAAGTCTAGGTTTAGCATCTTTCTTTTCCATAAGGTATTTAACAAAGATGATCGGTGTGAACAGTTACTTTAGAATCAACAATATAAGGTCTGAACTTATCACAAGTAAATACAACTGCTAAAAATTCTTTTTCAGTAGTAGCATAATTTCTCTGGGCATTGTCTAGAGTTTTACTAGCATGTTGGATAACATTTAATTTCTTATCAACTCTTTGTCCTAGAACAACACCTACAGCATAATCACTAGCATCACACATAATTTCAAAGGGTAAATTCCAATCAGGTGGCTGAACAATAGGTGCAGAAATCAAGGCTTTCTTAAGTTTTCAAATGCTTCTACACAGTCATCATCAAAGACAAAAGGAACATCTTTTTGTAAGATTAGTAAGAGGCCTAGAAATTTTTGAGAAGTCTTTAATGAACCTCCTATAAAAACCGGCATGACCAAGGAAACTTCTTATACCTTCAATGTCCTTAGGACACGACATCTTTTCAATAGCATCAACTTTAGCTTTATCAACTTCAATACCTCTTTCAGAAATTTAATCCCCCAAGACAATACCTTCATTAACCATAAAGTGGCACTTCCCCAATTCAAGACAAGATTAGTTTCTTCACATCTCTCGCAAAACTCGATCAAGGTTGCTTAAGCAATCATCAAAAGAAGTTCCATACATGAAGAAATCATCCATTAAAACCTCAACAATCTTTTTCACAAAAGTCGAGAATATAGCAGCCATACATCTTTGGAAGGTAGCAGGTGCAATACATAAACCAAAAGGCATACGTCTATAAGCAAAGGTACCGAAAGGGCAAGTAAAAGTGGTCTTTTCCTGATCCTCTTTCGACACAGGTATTTGAGAGAAACCAGAATAACTGTCTAGGAAGCAAAAATGTGTATGTTTGGATAATCTTTCTAGCATTTGATCAATAAAAGGTAAAGGGTAATGATCCTTTCTAGTAGCTTTATTTAATTTGCAGAAATCAATTACCATTCTATAACCTTTAACAATTCTTTGTGGGGTCAATTCATCTTTATCATTAGGAACAACAGTAATACCTCCCTTCTTAGGGACACAATGGACATGACTTACCCACTGACTATCAGCAACATGATAAATTATACCTGCCTCCAGAAGCTTTAGTATTTCATTTCTTACCACTTCTTTCATCTTAGGATTTAACCGTCGTTGGTGATCAACAACCGATTTAGCGTCTTTCTCCAATTTTATTTTGTGCTGGCATAGAGTGGGACTAATGCCCTTAAGATCATCAAGAGTATATCCAATAGCAGCACGGTGCTTCTTCAGAGTTTTCAATAATTTCTCTTCTTCCTGCTCTGAAAGGTGCTACCCCTTGAGCATGCGTTGGTTTTCCCTTGAAGAGGAAAGGGTGATGCAGCAAAGTAGCGTAAGTATTTCCCTCAGTTTTTGAGAACCAAGGTATCAATCCAGTAGGAGATTACACGCAAGTCGCCTAGTACCTGCACAAACAAATAAGAACCTTGCAACCAACGCGATAAAGGGGTTGTCAATCCCTTCACGGCCACTTGCAAAAGTGAGATCTGATAAAGATAATAAGATAAATATTTTTGGTATTTTTTTGGTATAGATTAGAAAATAAAGATTGCAAAATAAATAGTAAACTAGAATTGTAGATTGGAAACTTATATGATGGAAAGTAGACCCGGGGCCATAGGTTTCACTAGTGGCTTCTCTCAAGATAGCATGTATTACTTGGGTGAACAAATTACTGCCGAGCAATTGATAGAAAAGCGCATAGTTATGATGATATCTAAGGCAATGATCATGAATATAGGCATCACGTCCGTGTCAAGTAGACCGAAACGATTCTGCATCTACTACTATTACTCCACACATCGACCGCTATCTAGCATGCATCTAGAGTATTAAGTTCATAAGAACGGAGTAACACACTAGGCAAGATGCATGACATGATGTAGAGGGATAAACTCAAGCAATATGATATAAACCCCATCTTTTTATCCTCGATGGCAACAATACAATACGTGCCTTTCGCCCTCAACACACTGGGAAAGGACACCGCAAGATTGAACCCAAAGCTAAGCACTTCCCCCATTGCAAGAAAGATCAATCTAGTAGGCCAAACTAAACTAATAATTCAAAGAGAATTGCAAAGATATCAAATCATGCATATAAGAATTTAGAGAAGAATCAAATAATATTCATGGATAATCAAGTTCATAAACCCACAATTCATGGGATCTCGGCAAACACACCACAAAAAGAGTTACATCGAATAGATCTCCAAGAGAATCAAGGAGAACTTTGTATTGAGATCCAAAGAGAGAGAAGAAGCCATCTAGCTAATAACTATGGACCCGGAGGTCTGTGGTAAACTACTCACACATCATCAGAGAGGCTATGGTGTTGATGTAGAAGCCCTTCGTGATCGAATCCCTCCCGTGATCGCCGGAAAAAGGCCCCAAGATGGGATCTCACGGCATGTAAGGTTGCGGCGGTGGAAAAGGTGTTTCGTGGCTCTCCGGAAGGTTTCAGGGTATAAGAGTATATATAGGTGAAAAGAAGTAGGTCGGTGGAGCTGTGAGGGGCCCACGAGGGTGGGGGCGCGCCTCCGCCTCGTGGCTTCTCGCCGCTTCCTTGACGCCCACTCCAAGTCTCCTGGATTATGCGTTTTCCAAAAAGATCCTCGCGAAGGTTTCATTCCGTTTGGATTCCGTTTGATATTCCTTTTTTGCGAAACACTGAAATAGGCAAAAAAACAACAATTTGCACTGGGCTTTCGGTTAATAAGTTAGTCCCAAAAATAATATAAAAAGGTATATTAAAGCCCATTAAACATCCAAAACTGATAATATAAAGCATGGAACAATAAAAAATTATAGATACGTTGGAGACGTATCAAGCATCCCCAAGCTTAATTCCTACTCGTCCTCGAGTAGGTAAATGATAAAAACAGAATTTTTGATGTGGAATGCTCCCAACATAATTTTCAATGTAATTCTCTTTATTGTGGCATGAATGTTCAGATCCAAAAGATTCAAGATAAAAGTTTAATATTGACATAAAAATAGTAATATTTCAAGCATGCTAACCAAGCAATTATGTCTTATCAAAATAACATGGCCAAAGAAAGCTTATCCCTACAAAATCATATAGTTTGGCCATCCTTCATTTTTGTCACACAAAATGCTCCCATCATGCATAACCCCGATGACAAGCCGAGCAATTGGTTCATACTTTTTAACACGCTTCAGCCTTTTCAACCCTTACGCAATACATGAGCGCAAGCCATGGATATAGCACTATAGGTAAAATAACATATGATGATGGGGGTTATGTGAGAGAAAAAAAGGAGAAAGTCTCAAATTGACGCGGCTAATCAACGGGCTATGGAGATGCCCATCAATTGATGTCAATGCGAGGAGTAGGGATTGCCATGCAACGGATGCGCTAGAGCTATAAGTGTATGAAAGCTTATCAAAAGAAACTAAGTGGGTGTGCATCCAACTTGCTTGCTCACAAAGACCTAGGGCATTTTGAGGAAGCCCATCATTGGAATATACAAGCCAAGTTCTATAATGAAAAATTCCCACTAGTATATGAAAGTGACAAAAATAAGAAACTCTCTATCATGAAAATCATGGTACTATTTTGAAGCACAAGTGTGTAAAAAGGATAGTAACATTGTCCCTTCTCTCTTTTTCTCTCATTTTTTATTTTTGTTTGGGCTTCTTTGGCCTCTTTTTTTATTTGGGCTTCTTTGGCCTCTTTTTTTTTCATAGTCTCCATTATTCTTTACTCACACAGGACAATGCTCTAATAATGATGATCATCACACTTTTATTTACTCATAACTCAATGTTACAACTCAATACTAGAACAAAAATATGACTCTATGTGAATGCCTCCTGTGGTGTCTTAGGGATATGCGATGAATCAAGAGCGACATGTATGAAAGAATTATGAAAGTGGCTTTGCCACAAATACGATGTCAACTACATGATCATGCAAAGCAATATGACAATGATGGAGCATGTCATAATAAACAAAACGGTGGAAAGTTGCATGGCAATATATCTCGGAATGGCTATGGAAATGCCATAATAGGTAGGTATGGTGGCTGTTTTGAGGAAGATATAAGGATGCTTATGTGTGATAGAGCGTATCGTATCACGGGGTTTGGATGCACGGGCGAAGTTTGCACCAACTCTCGAGGTGAGAAAGGACAATGCACGGTACCGTAGAGGCTAGCAAATTGCGAAAAGGTAAGAGTGCGTATGATCCATGGACTCACATTAGTCATAAAGAACTCATATACTTATTGCAAAAGTTTATTAGCCCTCGAAGCAAAGTACTACTACGCATGCCCCTAGAGGGATAAATTGGTAGGAAAGACCGTCGTCATCTCCCCGACCACCACTCATAAGGAAAGCACTCAAAGAACACCCCATGCTTCAAATTTGTCACACAACGTTTACCATACGTGCATGCTATGGGACTTGCCAACTTTAACACAAGTATTTCTCAATTTCACAATTACTCAACTAGCATGACTCTAACATTACCACCTTTATATCTCAAAACATCTATCAAGTATCATAGTATTCAATGCACTCTATATGAAAGTTTTTAACATACCCATCTTGAATGCCTATCATATTAGGACTGATTTTATAGCCAAAGCAAATTACCATGCTGTTCTAAAAGACTCTCAAAATAATATAAGTGAAGCATGAGAGATCAATAATTTATATAAAATAAAACCATCACCGTGCTCTAAAAATATATAAGTGAAGCACTGAGCAAAATTATCTAGCTCAAAATATATAAGTAAAGCACATAGAGTATTCTAATAAATTCCGATTCATGTGTGTCTCTCCCAAAAGGTGTGCACAGCAAGGGTGATTGTGGTAGACTAAAAAAAGACTCAAATCATACAAGACGCTCAAAGCAAAACACATATCATGTGGTGAATAAAAATATAGCCTCAAGTAAAGTTACCGATAGACGAAGATTTAAAGAGGGATGCCTTCTGGGGCATCCCCAAGCTTAGGCTTTTGGTTGTCCTTGAATTTTACCTTGGGGTGCCTTGGGCATCCCCAAGCTTAGGCTTTTGGTTGTCCTTGGATTTTACCTTGGGGTGCCTTGGGCATCCCCAAGCTTAGGCTCTTGCCACTCCTTATTCTATAATCCATCAAATTTTTACCCAAAAACTTGAAAACTTCACAACACAAAACTCAACAGTAAATCTCATGAGCTCTGTTAGTATAAGAAAACAAACCACCACCTTAAGGTACTGTAATGAACTCATTCTTTATTTATATTGGTGTTAAACCTACTGTATTCCAACTTCTCTATGGTTCATACCCCCCCGATACTAGCCATAGATTCATCAAAATAAGCAAACAACACACGAAAAACAGAATCTGTCAAAAACAGAACAGTCTGTATAAATCTGAATTGTTCATATACTTATGGAACTCCACAAATTCTGAAAATCTAGGAAAATATGTATAATTTGAATATTGATCTACTGCAAAAAGAATTGGTATTTTATCACATCCTGGTGAATTTTAACAATTATATTCGTGAGCGCAAAGTTTCTGTCTTTTTCAGCAAGATCAAACAACTATCACCCAAGAAGATCCTATTGGTTCTACTTGGCACAAACACTAATTAAAACATAAAAACACATCTAAACAAAGCCTAGATAAATTATTTATTACTAAACAAGAACAAAAATCAAGAAAAAATAAAATTGGGTTGCCTCCCAACAAGCGCTATCGTTTAACGCCCCTAGCTAGGCATTGATAATTTCGATGATGCTCACATGAAAGATAAGAATTGAAGCACGAAGAGAGCATCATATAGCACATGAAAAACACATCTAAGTATAACATACTTCCTATGCATAGGCATCTTATAGGCAAACAAATTATCAAGGCAAGCAAAAACTAGTATATGCAAGGAAGCGGAAAGAAACAATAGCGATCTCAACATAACGAGAGGTAATTTAGTAACATGAAAATTTCTACAACCATATTTTCCTCTCTCATAATAATTACATGTAGGATCATAAGCAAATTCAACAATATAGTTATCAGAGAACATATTCTTAACACAATCCACATGTATGCAAAGTTGACACTCTTCCAAAATAGTGGGATTAACATTAACTAAAGTCATTACCTCTCCAAACCCACTTTTATCAAAAATTTCATAAGATTGAACATTCTCCAAATATGTGGGATCTAAAGTTGACGATCTTCCAAACCCACTTTCAATAATATTGCAAACATTATTAACAATCTCATATTCATCATTGGGCTTAAATAAATTTTCAAGATCATAAGAAGAATCACCCCAATCATGATCATTGCAACAAGTAGTAGACATAGCAAAACTAGCATCCCCAAGATTAGGGTTTTGCATATTATTAGCACAATTGACATAAATAGAATTTATAATAAAATCATTGCAATCATGATTTTTATTCAAGGAGCTAGCAAGTATAGGTGCAATAGCAATAATCTCATGTTTAACATAAGGAACTATAGCAGATTCATCTCCATAAATATTGGCATCATGGCCATAAGAATAGCAAGCATCATGTTCATCAAGGGATATTTCAATCAAATCATCTAATCATAATTATCTATAGATTCGTGCATATCATTATTTTCTTCCAAAGCAACGGTCATTCTCTCAATAAATTCCTTAACATAGGCATTATGACCATAGTTTTCATAGCAATATTTAAGTATGTCGGAGTTTTCAGATTTGTAGGGAGTAATATCATAATTTTCAATTAAAGAAGCAACTTCATGAGCACCCTTGAAAATGACAAATTCTTCAATTTGTTTGATATCATAGTAACTATAAACACCCTTTCCATAAGAAGATAAGATTTCATTATCATTAAACTCACATAGGTAGGGAAGGTGTTTTTAGGGTTCTTAGAGCAACAAGTAAAGTCATAAATTTCACAAAGATTTCAAGCATAGCATAGCAAACTATTTATTTGATACCATAAAAGCTTCCCCTTTTCAGACAAACGATGACGCACAAAATGAGCATGCTCATCTAAAGATTTTCCCTCAACTAAACTAGTTGGGGTTTCAGCACGAGCACATATAGATCGAAGATGATCCAAGTAGAACACTTTAAGTGGATCCATATCAATAGATTTTTAGCAAGCAAAGATGCAAGCAAATAGAAGGCACATGGAAACACAAGCAGAAAGGCATACGGGAAGAAGGCAAAGAAGAGGCAAAGGTGAAGTGGGGGAGAGGAAAACGAGAGGCAAATGGCAAATAATGTAATGCGAGGGATAAGAGTTTGTGATGGGTACTTGGTATGTCTTGATGTAGCGATCCGACCTCGAAGGTCAAATCTCACGTGCTTAAGTGTCATCCCCGGATCAAGAATGTCTTGACACACAAGATTTGAAGGATTTATAACAGAGTAGCAATCACACACTTATTACATCGATAGTCTCAAGAGAGAACTTATTACAATAAATATGGCTTAAGGCCATCTAAATAAGATAACAACGGAAGGCTTGGAAGATAAAGCGAGTCCATCAACTCCAATGGCATAGCTGAGTGCACGACAACGATCTAGCGCACCTTACTCTTCGTCTAAAAAGTCTGCAACATGATCTTTTGCAGCCCGAAACGGGTCAGCACATGGAATATGCTGGCAATGTAACACAGGAGAGCAATGAACATGATAGTTGCTATCACTACATGCATATATGGCTGGTGGAGGCTCTACGGTTATTATGTTTTGCGAAAAGCCAATTTTCCCTACACCAAAGGAATATATTTTGTTTAACTATCATGGTAGTTGTTAAACATTGAGAAGGTTCCTCCAACTCAATCCTAATTAAGTAGTATTAATAACCCAACAAATTAATTTAGAGTGATGAGATCAACATGATAATCCAAGAGCCAGATACTCAAGATGTCCATAACCGGGGACACCGCTAACCATGATTAGTTTGTACACTCTGCAGAGGTCTGCGCACTTTTCCCCACAAGACTCGATCTCCTCCGTTAGATTTATCGCACTACATGGTGTTTGAGAAAGCGATGGCCGAGACACGCCTTTTCGTAAACATTAACTCTTTACTGGGTGGACAAGTTACACCTACTTTCCCCTACATCTGCTAGCCCACCACTGAAAGAGGTCATGCAACATACTCAACTATGCTAGAGCCCATAATAGCTTGTGGCTGCACACTGAAGTTTCTAGCATGAGTAATCTTATGATCCCTTTGAGCCTGGGTGGCGAACCATAAGATGATCACACGGGTACTCCGGGATATCGTAGGACAACACTGGATTCTCCAGGTGCCCGCAACCAATCTACCCAGATGTGTATTTAAGTAGCCACCTTAAGTTAACCATTAATTAACAATCTCGCATCTGTCATGGATTATACTCAAACCCAAACCACGTCTACGAGCATAGCATGGCAATATAAGCATAACGTAGAAGTAACTCCCAAGGGTTTGATAATAAAAAGGGCAATAGGTTCTACATCATCAACTACTTCCCAAAACCCACATGTTAAGAGATCCTACTTCATGCAATGTTTGAGGGTTGAAACTAATGCATAAAAACTAGGTATGAAAAGAGTATGATCAATGTGTTACTTGCCTTGCTGACGTTTCGCAAACCCTAGAGACTCGTAGTAGCACGCTTCGCACTTCGGGAATTCTATCACAAACTAACAATAGCATACATAAGCACTCAAACAACGATGCACGGGTAAAACTCAAATAAGAAGATCAAATCTGAAAGTTCAACTGAAGAGATTCAATCTGCAAAAAGAATCAATCGAATCGGAGCTACGGAACTGAAACTACGGTCAAAAGAACTTCGAAATCAAATCTGCTTGAAACCAAACTTTAAATTATCAAAACCATGTTCAAGTTGATTAAACAGAAAGAGGGGCTCAAGACGAAGATTTTGGCGTTGGTTTCACTGGATTTGGACAAACGGTTAAGAAACGGCGAGGGTTTGAAGATCAGGGCTAATCTGCGATAAAAATAATCGCGGATAGGTCCCTGGCCGATAATAAAATAAAAATAAAAGACTAAAGAACGAACGTTCGCTGTCTGAACCTAACCGGCGAACAACGTTCGTTAAAATGAACGAACGAACGAACGTCCGCTAAATAAAATAAACCGACGAAAACCGATATAAGAAAATAAACCGGAGAACTAAAAAAACCAGGGTTTAACCAAGAAAAACCGACCAACAAACGGGTCAACGGCGGCTCGGCGAGATCCAGCGGCGGCGGCGATCGGCAGTGTCGGCAGCGGGTGGCGGCGGCCGGCGGCGATCTGAGAACGATGATGTGGCGGCGCGAGGGCACGCGGCAGTGCCAAGGGCTCAAGGGGTGCCGGACGCGCTTATAAAGGGCGGCGTTGCTTGGGAGGGCCGACCCGGGAGGAGTCGGCTCGGACTCTCTCGGCGTCCGTCTGCACGGCGAGGAAAAGGCGGCGCGCTAGGCTTTACTGCTAGCTGGTCGGCCGTTAGCCTAGTCGGTATGCGACTTAAAAAACAATTCCACCGAAAAGGAAAAAATCCTAAATAAAAATATACAAAAAATTCTAAAAAATGCCAAAAACAATTTTCGCCGTCTAAATAAAATATTTAGAACAAATTGAACATTTTCTTGGCCTAAAAATGCAAGTTCAAAAATGCATATTTTTCTAATTCAAATAAAATAGCAATAATATCCAAATAAAATTATTTATTCGATTTTAAAATTTTCCTCCAATATTTCTTTTATTTCGGAGAAGTCATATTATCTCCTCTCATATATTTTAATATGAAATATTTCGGAGAGAAAAATAATTAAAACCAAAATGATCCTCTTTTCAATATTTGTCAAAATTCAAATATGAAAAGAAAAGAAATCCCCAACTCTCTCCATGGGTCCTTGAGTTGCTTAGGATTTTTAGGATCACAACGAAAATGCAAATAAAATATGATATGCATATGATGACCGATGTATAACATTCGGAATTGAAAATTTGGGATGTTACACTTGACTTGAGCGTAGATCTCCCCGACAACGGTGCCAGAAATCCTTCTTGCTACCTCTTGAGCATGCATTGGTTTTCCCTTGAAGATGAAAGGGTGATGCAGCAAAGTAGCGTAAGTATTTCCCTCAGTTTTGAGAACCAAGGTATCAATCCAGTAGGAGACTACACGCAAGTCGCCTAGTACCTGCACAAACAAATAAGAACCTTGCAACCAACGCGATAAAGGGGTTGTCAATCCCTTCACGGCCACTTGCAAAAGTGAGATCTGATAAAGATAATAAGATATATTTTTGGTATATTTGTGGTATAGATTGGAAAATAAATATTGCAAAATAAAGAGTAAACTAGAATTGTAGATTGGAAACTTATATGATGTAAAGTAGACCCGGGGGCCATAGGTTTCACTAGTGGCTTCTCTCAAGATAGCATGTATTACGGTGGGTGAACAAATTACTGCCGAGCAATTGATAGAAAAGCGCATAGTTATGATGATATCTAAGGCAATGATCATTAATATAGGCATCACGTCCATGTCAAGTAGACCGAAACGATTTGGCATCTACTACTATTACTCCACACATCGACCGCTATTCAGCATGCATCTAGAGTATTAAGTTCATAAGAACGGAGTAACACATTAGGCAAGATGACATGATGTAGAGGGATAAACTCAAGCAATATGATACAAACCCCATCTTTTTATCCTCGATGGCAGCAATACAATATGTGCCTTGCTGCCCCTACTGTCACTGGGAAAGGACACTGCTAGATTGAACCCAAATATAAGCACTTCTCCCATTGCAAGAAAGATCAATCTAGTAGTCCAAACTAAACCAATAATTCTAAGAGACTTGCAAAGATATCAAATCATGCATATAAGAATTCAGAGAAGAGTCAAATAATATTCATAGATAATCAAGTTCATAAACCCACAATTCATCGGATCTCGGCAAACACACCACAAAAAGAGTTACATCGAATAGATCTCCAAGAGAATCGAGGAGAACTTTGTATTGAGATCCAAAGAGAGAGAAGAAGACTTCTAGCTAATAACTATGGACCCGAAGGTTTGTGGTAAACTACTCACACATCATCGGAGAGGCTATGGTGTTGATGTAGAAGCCCTCCGTGATCGAATCCCCCTCCGGCAGATCGCCGAAAAAGGCCCCAAGATGGGATCTCACGGGTACAGAGAGGTTGCAGTGGTGGAAAAGGTGTTTCGTGGCTCTCCCCGAAGATTTCAGGGTACAAGAGTATATATAGGCGAAAGAAGTAGGTTGGTGGAGCTGTGAGGGGCCCACGAGGGTGGGGGCACACCCACCCCCCTAGGGCGCGCCCTCCTGCCTCGTGGCTTCCTCGCTGCTTCCTTGACGTCCACTCCAAGTCTCTGGATTATGCTTGTTCCAAAAACGATCCTCGCGAAGGTTTCATTCCGTTTGGATTCCGCTTGATATTCCTTTTCTCATTAACACTGAAATAGGCAAAAAACAGCAATTTGCACTAGGCTTTTGCTAATAGGTTAGTTCCCAAAATAATATAAAAGGTATATTAAAGCCCATTTAACATCCAAAACAGATAATATAATAGCATGGAACAATAAAAAATTATAGATACGTTGGAGACGTATCAAAAGGTTAGCACTAATAATAACAGGATATATCTTCTTTTCATCAAGATAAGGATATTTAAGAGTATCAGGTAATGGTTTAAGCTCAAACACGGGATCACCCTTGGGTGGAGGTGGATCCCCTAGAATTTCAACATGCAAGTTGTGTTTCAAAATAGGTCCCTGTTTAAAGAATACTTCATCTATTTCCCTTCTTTCATTCATAAACATATCATTTTCATGGTCTAGCAAATATTGTTCTAAAGGATCATTAGGAGGCACGGAAATAGAAGCAAGACCAATAATTTCATCGTTACTAGGAAATTCTTTATCATGGGGTTGTCTACAAAATTTAGCAAAATTAAAATCCTGAGACATATCCCCTAAACCAATAGTAACAATATCATTTTTGCAGTATATCTTAGTATTAATAGTATTCAAGAAGGGTCTACCAAATATAATGGGACAAAAGTCATCTTGTGGGGAAGCAAGAACAAGAAAATCAATAGGATATTTAATTTTCCCACACAAGACTTCAACATCTCTAACAATCCCAACTGGTGAAATAGTATCTCTATTGGCAAGCTTAATAGTAACATCAATATCTTCTATCTCAACAGGTGCAATATCATGCATAATTTCTTTATATAAAGTATAAGGTATTGCACTGACACTAGCACCCATATCACATAAGCCATGATAACAGTGATCTTCTATTTTAACAAAAACAATAGGCATGCCAACAACATGTCTATATTTATTTTTAGTATCGGATCTAGCAATTCTAGTAGCTTCACAGAAGTAAATAACATGCCCATCAATATTATCGACCAAGAGATCCTTAACAATAGCAATACTAGGTTCAACTTTAATTTGCTCAGAGGGTGTAGGTGTTTTAGCATTACTCTTACGAACCACAGTTGAAGCTTTAGCATGATCCTTTATTCTAACAGGGAAAGGTGGTTTCTCAATATAAGCGGTAGGAACAATAGGATCAACATTATAAGTGATAGTCTTTTTTTCAACTTTAATAGGCTCAACTACTTTTACTTCAATGGGAGGATGATATTTAAACCACTTCTCCTTAGGGATATCAACATGAAGAAGCTACTATCTCAAAGTCAAGTACATATTTAGTGTTAAATTCACGAAAAGCATCGGTATCCATAAAATATTTAACACAATCAAACTTAGGTGTTATACCTGACTCCTTATCTTCCTCGAGTTCCCAATCATCAGAGTTGCGTTTAATTCTTTCCAATAAATCCCATCTGAATTCAATAGTCTTCATCATTGTAACATCCGAAAATTCTAAAATTTGAAATGTTATATTAAATAGATAGTTTTGATTGTTTGTTTGATTGTGGTGTGGTTGCTTGTGTGAAATTGAGTGAATTTTGAAACTTTTGAAAGTTAAATGAGAGGGAATAAAATGACTTTCCCAAAACTTTCATCTTGCATTTATGATTTCCATGAATTCAAATTCATGTCATCACAAACCCTAGAGTGAAGATAACATGACTTCTTTTATTTTAAAAGGGGTTTTTGAAAAGATTTGAATCCCATTTGGAACTATTTCAAATTCAGAAACTTTAAGAAACTCAATGATTTTCATGAGAGAAGATAAAATGACTTATTCAAATTGTATGAAATATGAGTTGAAAGTTTCAAAGAATCAAATTTAAAAGTCCTTTTGGAAATTATTTTCAATTTGGAGTTATTTGAGTTTTATTCAAATTATTTTTCTCCAAAAATAAAATATATGGAAAATAGGATAAAATGATTCCCTACATCAGAAAATTGGAGAGAAATAAATTTGAAATTATTTTGGTATTTTTAAAATGATTTTATTGGGTTTTATTGCAACAGTAGCAATCTTCGTTTTTTTTAATTTTTAAGGATTTTATTTGACGCTATAAAAATGTTCATGTTGTAGAAAATCTTTTTCTGAAAATTTTGATATATAATATGCCTATGTAAATTTTGTTTTTATTTTCGTTATTAAGTTTACCTTTTGTGTCTATTTACAAAAACTACACTTGCGGCCCATCCCTAATTGTTGCCCACGTGCGTATCATAGTACCAGTGGGCGCCCCATCATTTTCTTTTCTTTTCCTATATGGGCCAGGCCCAGCCGGCCATATTCCTCCCCATATTTTTTTCCGTAGTTTTTTCTTTCTTTTCAATTGCTCAAAAAAAAAAAAAAACTGCAGTGCACGCGGCCGGCCGAACCGCCTAAGGCCTTTAGGCCCATGCGAGGCGCCTTCCCTTTTCTTTTCTTTTCGTCTACATTTACTCCCACATTGTCTAGCCTTTAACCCCTAAACCTCTTTTCCACCTATAAATATAGACCCATAAAGCCTCTAAAAATCATCCGATTTGGATTAAATCAATATTTTGGTTTGACTAGATTCATTAAAAAAATTATATATTTCTCTTCTCTGGCGAGACTTCTGAAAGTTGTCTTGTCTCCTCTCTCCAAAGTCGTCTTTTCTCTACCTTATAAAGGTATATTTCTTCATATTTTTTTATACTTCCATAGCTTATTATTTTTAGACTAGTGTACGATAGAATAATTAGATTATCAATTAGTCTCTGTATTTATACATTAGACCTAGAATTCTTTTAGCCGTAGTTTTTTCTCTCCATAAAACAGCTTGGCCTTAATTTTTTAAATAGTCATAACTTTTTACTCGTTCATCCAAATTAGATGAAACCAGCTCCTATAGTTTCGTCTTGTTTTCACCTATCTATTTAACCTGTCACATCAACTTTTTGAAATTTTCAAATTCCAAAATTTGTTCAGATTCATATCCAAACTTCTTTTGTTCATAACTTGAGTTCCGTAACTCCGATTTAGTTGATTCTTCTTGCAAATCGAAGCTCTTGACCTAAACTTTCTGATAAGACCAAATCGACCCAATTTTGGTACTGTTAGAAATTGTTTTCTGTTGCAAGAGTTAATTGTTTGTTTTCGAAGTTTTCCGAAGTCCTTTCTTCGATTCTTTTGCATGATTGCTTATGTGTGGTTACTATTGCTTGCTTACGATAGATTGAACGGAGTGTGACGAGTAGAACTATCAGGAGTTATGAGTGCGAATCATCTTCATCAACAGTACAAGGCAAGTTCACACTTTGATCATACTTTTCATTACCCTGTTTTTATGCATTAATTTCAACCCTCAAACATTGCATGAGTAGGATTGATAACATGTGGGTATTTGGAAGTAGTTGATGAGGTAGGAACCTATTGTCTTGCATTCAACGCCTGGGTACTACTACGTTATGCTTACTGCTATGCTATGCTCGTAGACGTGGTTTGGTTTTGAGAGAAATCATGATTGATGTGAGTGTTTTTGTATACTTAGGTTTTTCTTTATGTGGGTACTTTATTTGAGATCTGGGTGGATTGGTTGGGGCATCCTGGAGCTCCCAGTGGTTTGGCCGGGCACCTGGAGAACCCAAGGTTGCCCAAGGGATCCTGAGCACCTGCAGTGATCACCCTACACTACTAGGAAAAGGCTTATACATAGAAGTTTACCAAGAGCGTGTGTTTTGGAGCCCACGCCATCGATAATTAGCGATGGCGTGTGTTACAAACCACGCTATCGGCAGTAATCTTACCAGCGTTGGTTTCTAGAGGACACGCCATCGTAAGTTAGCCACACCACACCCCCGCCAAAAAAATAGTAGCGTTGGTACCCTAACAAGCGCCATCTTGTTAAGAAAATAGCGATGGCAGCGGTGCCACTAAGAAGCCTCTTTGCTACTTCTTCTATGTGTAATCTTTACCAAGAGCGTGTTTTTGGGCAAGCGCTATAGCTAGTTTTATGTACCCAGATATTTTGGCTGGCACACATAGCGATGGCGCTTTGGTGCCCAGCGCCATCGCTATGGTCGCCACCAAAATATCTGCCACCTCCCCTCTTCTTCCTCCCCTTTCTTTCTCCCCTCCCTCTTGCACTTGCTTGTCCTTCAATGCTTCCCCTCTTCTTTGCCCCTCCCCCCTCCATTAATTCCCTCCCTCCTTTCTCTTCCTTGTTTTTGCCCTTCCTCCCCTTCTCTTCTTTGCCCCTACACCACCCCCTCCATTAATGCCCTCCCTCCTTCCTCTTCCTTTCTTTTGCCCTTCTCCCTTCTCTTCTTGCCTCCACCACCCCTCCATTAATGCCCTCCCTCCTCCCTCTCATAGCTCTATCTGGAGCTACTAGCTAATTATAAGAAGGTGCTCGATATTCCTCTTGACAAATAGGTGAGCAAAAAAAGATTTGTGCGAGAATGGAAATATGTGTGTTTGCGATTAGGACCGAAACTATGTGCGATATAAATATACCGAATTGTGTGTGGCATGTGAGTGACATGAGTTGCCTATGTTTTGCCGAAATGTCGATTCAATTCTGTTTCGGCGAATTTCGGGCATGCAAACTCAATATGTCCTTTGCTTAGGGAAGGTCATGCCGTTTTTTGTATGAATTTGATCCATGCATGCATATATACGTGTTTAAAATATTTGCTTCGTGCGCAGGTGATCATGAAGGTCAATGGAAGGAAGGTGGAAAGATACTGGCAATCCGCTGTGGATGACATGATGAAAAAGATCAAGGATGTTTTATGTCCGTGTCAAAATGCAAAGGAAGAGTCAGTTCGACCCCTTTCGTGGTGGTAAATTCATAAGCACCTGCTCATGCATGATTTCATGCATGGCCATACTCGGTGGATAAGTGAAGATGATGATGATGATGAGGATGTCGACGGGGCAGGAAATAACAACATGGGGCCACCAGACGAAGAGATGACTGATTATGTGCCCGAAGAGGAAGACGGCCTCGGAAATGTCGATGGCGAAGAGGCAGTTCAAGGCGGAGAAGACGCGGACACGCCGCCGTCTTCGTCGCTACTAAGTTCAGCCATGCGGGACCCGCATGTTCGAGACCTGCTTCGCAAGAAGACGACTAGCGACAGAGCTGCTTCTAGAGAGGAGGCCAAATCAAGAATCGAGGTAGACTCGATGACTCCTTTGTATGATGGTTGCAATCCCGAGGTGACCCGCTTGAGTTTCACACTAGAACTTCTAAAGATGAAGGCAAAAACAAATGGATGTATACAAGCTGGATGAGCTTCTGAAGTACCTAAAGAAGGTTCTTCCCGCGGGAAACCTGTGTCCTACTAGTGTCGAGGAGGCAAAAAAAATCGTGTGCCCTCTTGATCTGCCACATATTAGATATCACACATGCATTAATGATTGCATCATATATCGGAACGAGCACGCGGAAAAAACCATCTGTCCAAAGTGCAATGCTTCACGATAAAAAAATGCCGGAAAGAAAGCTCCACAGAAAGTTGTATGGTACTTTCCTATCACTCCGCGTCTATAGCGGTATTTCGTAGATCCTAAGGAAGCAAAGCTTATGCGCTACCGCACGCGGAGAGGGTGAAGCCAGGATGACGGAGACGAGCCGAAGTCGAGACACCTTGCGAGATGCTAGCCGGTGGAGAGCATTAAATGCTGAATTTGAATTTTTCGCAAATGATCCAAGGAACATCGTGCTTGGCGCTAGTAGTGATGGCATGAATCCATTTGGCAACCGTAACACCAATCATAGCACATGGCCCGTGTTTGTATGGATGTACAACCCCCCCCCTGGTTATGCATGAAGGAAAAATACATACACATGGCTATGCTTATTCAAGGGCCGAGACAACCGGGAAATGATATAAACCTGTATCTCGGGTTACTGAAAGAGGAGTTACAGACCTTATGGACAACGCCAGCCAAGACATGGGATGCAAGCAAAGGAGAGTTTTTCTACATGAGAGCCGCGCTGATCACGGCGGTGCAGGACTATCTCGGTTACGGCTATCTCTCCGGCCAGGTGTGCCACGGATATTGCGGGTGCCACGAGGTGCATGGATGATACAACTTCTGCAGCCTATCGAAAGATGGCGGGTCTTCAAAAATCGTGTACATGGGGCATCGAAGATGGCTCGAGAAGGATGACCCATGGAGAAAGCGTGGAGATCTATTCAATGGTAAGGTTGAGCATCGAGGTCCTCCACGTAAGCGTAGCGGTGCAGAAATATATGAGTTATTGAAGAACTGGGAAGAGTGCCCCTCGCCGGGAAAGACGAAGAAAAAGGCGCCGGAGCCCCTGCTGAAGGTATGGAAGATGAGATCTGTTTTCTGGGACTTGGAATACTGGCCCATACTCGACACGCCTCATAGCCTTGATCAAATGCATATCACAAAAAATATCCTTGAGAGTTTGCTTGGAACATTGATGAACATGCCGGAGAGGACCAAGGATGGGCCGAAGGCAAGAAAGACTTGGAATTTTTGAAAATCAGGAAAGATCTCCAAATGTCAGGTAAAAGGTCGTCAGAGGAGACCGAGACGGAGACGGAAGATAGGGGCAAAAAAGTAAACAAGAAGGAAGAACAATATTTCCCCCCCTCTTGCTTCACCTTAGATCCGGAGGAGGTCGATCAATTGTTCAAGTGCCTTGCCGGAATCAAAGTTAGTTCCAGAGCATCGTGGGAAGATAAGCGGATATCCGACACTAAGAAAAAATGGTTCATGGGATGAAGTCTCACGACCGTCATGTGATGATGACGCAGCTTACTCCCGGTTGCACTTAGAGGATTATGGACACACATGTGCGTGAGACGCCATCTTGACCTATGCCACTTTTTGATGCTATCTCCTCAAAGTCGATCGCTGTGAAGCAACTCCATAGGCTACGGTGAAGAGATCTTTGTCACATCGAGCGAGCTAGAGATGTACTTCCGCCCGCGTTCTTTGATGTCATGGTGCATCTATGTGTCCACATCGTGGACGACATCATCGACCTAGGGCCGACATTCCTGCATAGCATGATGCCGTTCGAGAGGATGAATGGGGTCATCAAAGGATTCGTTCATAACATGTCCCGTCCAAATGGAAGCATAGCCCAGGGATATCTGATCAAAGAGTGCATCTCTTTCTATGAGAGTTATCTGACCAAAGACCCTGTTGTTGGTTTGCCCGTCAACAAGCACTGTGGAAGGCTCGAAGGCGAAGGTCACACCAACGGTCATAGGGATGTGAATGTGTTATGCTCGGGCCAACAAAACGACCTTGACAGGCAAACTTAGTAGTGCTACAACACCTAGATGTGCTAGAAGATTTCGTGACACCGCACAAAGAGACCATCGCAAGAAGTACCGTGACCGTGGGGTGCACAGGACGGACAATCGGTTATTAGAGAGCACAACTCCACTTTCGTGTTGGTTCAAAGAGCGAAGTTCGCTAATCCCGGAAGAGGGTTGTCCGAACGGAACACTCATATACGCCTTAGCACATGGCCCCTCGACCAACCTCGCGACTTATCAAGCATACGATATCAACGGATACACGTTCTACACGGAGGAGAAAGATATAAACAGTGATGACCAAAACTCAGGGGTGACGAAGGAAGCCATGACCGGGAATGTAATTGAAAGATATTACGGAAGGGTCGAAGAGATATGGGAGCTTAACTACTCTGGATTGCATAGTGCGACGATGTTCCGTGTCAGATGGGCTAAGAATGTACACAGAGAAAACCGACATTTCACTACCATGTGTATACCCGACTCTGATAGCGATACCGTCAACGCCATCGCCAAAAATGAGCCATGGGTAGACGCTAAACACGTGACACAATGTTTCTTCATAACTGATCCGATCAATCCCAGCCGTGTTGTCGTGAGGAGAAGCAAAAGGAGCATCGCCGGAATGGATGGAGTCGCCAACGAGGAAGACTACGACCAAGAGGGTGATCCAATGAGGAAGATGATGTCGATGACGATGAAACAAACTTCAAAAGAAGAATCAAGACTACATTACCTACGAAGATCGTAATCCCGGAGAAGGAAAAGTCACGACCATGGGCTCAATTATTCGACAACGAACAAAAGAGGAAGAAGATCGCCTAAAGCATCGTCGCCCAAGTCGACAAACTAATCCACAAATTTTCTGTGTGTCTTTTTTGTATACCGGTGTTAGCGGTCAAATCATGTAACATATATTATACTAATTATTATCCGGAGGGTAACAGTGGTATTGCTTTAATGACAGACCAGATTAAAGGAAGGAAAGTGCAAAACAAAGATAAGAAAAATAAAAGTGCAAATGAAAGAAAAAGAAAAAGAAGAAGAAAAAGAAAAATAAAGGAAGTTTTGCAAATGAAATGAAAAAGAAAGAAAAAGAACTAATAAGTTGTGGAAACTGAAATGAAAGAAAAAGAAAAAAGAAAAAGGAAGGAAGTTTGTGGAATATGAAAAGAAAAAGAAAAGTAAAAGAAAAAGAATAATAAATATAAAAAGAGAAATATAAATAAAATAAAAAGGAAGAAAGTTTGTGGAATATGAAAAATAAAAAGAAAAAGAAAAATAAAAAAATAAAAAAATAGCTGTAGTGCGTTTTGGCTTGGGCTGCGCTATAGCTAAGAAAAATAAAAATAAAAATAAATAAAGAAAAAAAGTTAAGCGATGAGCTGCGTTTTGAGCTGGGCAACATAGCTAACTTAGCTATAGCGCTGCTTTGCCAACATGCGCTTATAGCTAAGTTGTTCTACAAAGACCGTCCGCTAGATCCTATCTCTTTCCTCTCTCTCACTCTCGCTCGATCCCCTTTTCTCACCGCCACCGGCCGCACCATGCACGCCACCGCTGATGCCCACACGCCCACGCCGACGCCTTGCACCCACCACGCCACCACCGACGCCGACTCACACCTTGCCACGCCGTCGACGCCTCCTCGACCTGACCTCGACGCCGGCCACCGCCACCCCTGACGCCCTCCCTGCCGCCTGCCCTAGGTGCACCCCGGCCCGACCCTCCCAGGTCAGCCCTTCTCTCTCTCTCGACCAAATTTGGTCTATCTCACAGATCGACGAGGAGGAGAAGGACCCCGCCTCTCGCCCGACCCCGACCCTGATCCCAACCCCGGCCGAGATGTGCCACCCCCTCTTCCCTCCCTTTTCATATGCTTGTTTTGTTCAAATGCTTGCTGTACAAATGTTGAATGCTGTTAAAATGCATGTTTTTAGAGTGTTCAAATGTGTGTTGTTAGAGTGTTCATTTGCTGTTAAAATGCCTATTGTTAGAATGTTCAAATGCTTGCTGTTAAAATGCATGTTGTTCAAATGCTTGTTGTTAAAATGCCTATTGTTAGAATGCTGTTAATATGCTTGTTTTGGATTTTGTTGCTAGAGTAAATGAAAATGAGTGTTTAGTTTGTTTATAGAGTAAATAAAATGAAAACGAACATTTTATTAGGCAGATTGTAGGTCCACAATTAATCTTGTGTGTCTACAATAATTTATCTTGTGTGTCTACAATAATTTATCTTGTGAATGCTTGACGCACAGGTAGATCACCGACGTGCCGCTCGACGACGCCGCTCGAAGATCATTGACACCACACCCTCATCCTCGACAGGCAGATAGTGAGCATCCAAAACCCACACTATATAGAGCTCTGTCCATGCAGATGCTAGAGGAGAGTACATGTGCAGGTGGTTGTTGTGCTGCTCTAGTGAGCCTCCTATCTTGTTGTGTTGCTGTAGTTCTACCGACTTTGGTTGTTGATTCATTTCGATTCTTGAGTGACCTATGTTTTACCGGAAATGTTGATTCATTTCCATTCCGGCAAATTTCAGGCGCTCTATATGTGCAATTTCTATCAAAGGTCATGCCGAATTTTTCCGTGAATTTTGGCATGACTTGTGCTAGAAAGTTGGACATATCGAGTGCTCGAGATTTGTTGCGACGGGAATGAAACGACATTTCCGGCAAAACAAAGGTCACTTTTTTTCATTATTCACTTTATTATATAAAGCTCGATAATTGAACCCTAGGAAACATGACCGACACCGATGAGGCCGGAGGTTCCCAGTCCCAATTAGGTCGAGCACACGCCTACCTCGACTTTCTGGCGGATCAGGAGACAGAAGGCTGGGTGTCGAACCGCCTTGTCATGACGGATGACGACGGTGGTGGCGCGCGCCGACATCGATGCCACCAACGACACCGCACCGAGATCAAGGCGCCGATGATGTTCCTAACTATAGCACGGAAGGTGGGACCTCCCAAGCCGGTGAGGGAAAGAAGGAAAAGAGGACACGACGCCCAAATGAGCTCGGCACCTAAGACTGGTGGTCATGGCGGTGCACCACAGTGAGTTCGAGCCAATAGAGCATGAGAAGTGGCGGTGTGTTACGGCAACCATATAGCATGCTTCCTACGTGATACCTCTAACATCAACACCACATAAATACGGAATAACGAACATTTGAAGAAGCTTCTTCTAACTAGGTTGCACTCATGATTCTTGTTCCCTGGTCGAATAATGAAGTTCGACCCATGGGATGATCATGCCATAAAAAAATCAACAACCAAGCCCTAGGGAAGTTCAGCAACGCATTGAGCGCTTGGAAAACTAGGGTGAAAAAGGCGATTCAAGTAGACCATGAAACCTACGCCGAGATTGTTGCAGACAATCCGAAAATTACGATAGAACTTTGAAAACTTCAAGGAGACTTGCAATGAAGAAGCTGCCAAGGCCAGGTCGGAGAGAGGCAAGCAGCCGCAGGCAAAGAACATGGGGAACCACTGCCTTGGAAGTTGTGGTTAACGGGAAAGAGGCCCGTGTGGGCTAAGGAGGACGCAGAACGTGAACGTCAGGGGATCTTAGACCCATTGGCTGAGTTCACCGACCAGCAGGAGCACGACTTCATCAGGGCCCGATTCTCGTGGGACCCCGTGAAAAAGATTTTTTTCACTGACGGGCTGACTAGGAAATTCATGAGACTACTGGTAATTATCCTTTTACCACCTTACATATTAGGTTCTGATCAATGAAGTCTACTACATTCTAGTCGCATTCGTAAATGATTCACGGTCCATTTTGCAGAGAGAGCAACACAAGCCTGCGGCCGAGAGCGACTCATCGACTCGATCGACTCGATCGTCGGCGAAGTACAAGTGGGACACTCCTTTCAACCGGCCATGAACATAATGATGGGACACCCGCGCCCCAGTGACATAATATGGACGTGTGCAGCGCCGGGGATGGGGCCACGTGGAAGTACTATTATAACGAGGACCCCGAGGCCAAAAGACAGAGAAAGAAGTTCAGTCAAGTGACTATTGGCGAGAAGGTGGCGAGGCGATGGAGAAAGCAAAAAGCGAGACCAAAGCTGAGATAATCGCTGCTGTAGATCCGATATGGTAGCTGCCTTTACAAGCTTGATTCCAACAGTGGTCACATGGGTGCAACAAAATCCAAACGCGCCACCAAGTGATTTTCCCATGCCCAGCTTCACCGGGAGCAACTCAATGAACACCGCACCCATACCCGTACCTAGTATGGCAACTGCACCCGCACCTCCTCCGGCACCCGCTCCTCCGCGCAGCTCTCACAGCAGCCCTAGCTCCGTCTCTGGCTTGAATGTCAGGCCGTCGACAATGGCTGAGCTCGACGCCCTCATGGTAAATATGCGTCATCGCACCTTCATCAACTCAACTAATTAATTAATCTTCAGTTGCCGTTCTTTTTGGATCTCCTGACGCCGCCGTATATGTCTTTGTAGGCCGATCAGACTCCGTGCACCCTCCTTTACAACATGAAGAGGGCGGGTTGGTGGATGTGGGGAAGGGTACTATAGTGAAGCCTAAGGATCGATTGTTTCACCGCCGCAGATGCCTGATAACGCATGTAAGGGTCTCCGTGGAGAGTGTGAAAGCGGTTACGAGGGTCTCCCTCGCTCGATACAAACCGATGGAGAGGATGACGAGACCCCCACGCAGCTTGGGCAATGCAAAAATTGGCCGATCCTGTGGCCGAAAAATCTTCTTCGTGTCGAGGTGGTCGGGAGCACACCAACGGGACCTCAGGAAGGTATGACCACAACACCACCTACACAAGTACAACCATCATCTGTGTTGCTTGCTGAGATCGAGAGACATGAGGAAGGAGGGCCAACCGTTCACTTGGCCAGATGATGCCATCTGCCCCATGGAAGAGGATATGGATCATGACATGGAGGAGGCCGATGACCCTCTCCAAGATCTCACATCTGCCTTTGACAACGAAGTAACAATGAGTCAACCATATGAATATGAGATGCATGTACCAGAGCCGAACATCCTCGGAGTGCAAGAAGTCTTTGTTCATGCAATCCTGCAGACACGCCTCCAGATACCGGCTCCACCCAAGCTCAACTAATTAGCCGAGTCGTCCAAAGCTGAGCCCGACAACACTAGGGGTGGTGCACAGAGAGTCCGACATACCCACCAAAGACCCTGAGCCCACCAAGAAGAAGCGGAGGAAGAGACCGTGCGAGAAAATCCAATAAAGTCAGCAATGTTGGTTCTAGCAGCCGGCCGCCTTCGACCAAGGTTGACCGTGTACCGATGAAACATGTGCCATTAATCCATGTCGCGGAGAGCCCATGGTACCGTAATGCACTAGCTGCCATAGAAGGGGATCTCGGGGAGACTCCATGACCATGTGCTTTCGACGGAGAGAAGTCTCCTCGCCTCGAATGATCCGGGATATCCACTTTATACGGTTCATGTGCCGAAAGCGATTTGCAAGATGTATGTCCACACATGCCCGCGGACTTCTTCTTCCCGAGGTTTGATTACATCTTCCGGATGTTTCAAATGAGGACACTCGATTTTACATTCGTCACTTTGTATGCGCTGCACATGAACTACATCGTCAGGAGAGAGCAAGTCACCGGTCTTGCGGTCGCGGACCCATACTACATGCATGAGGGCTTCTTGTCAATTAACGACGCCAACCGTCAATATGCGAGTTAGTACATTGAAGAATTCTTGGTCAGCAATAAGGACAAAGAAACGATTCTCCTACCTTATCATCCAAGATAAGTCATCCGCGGATAGCACTATAACACATACATCCTTTCGTGCATTTCAATAGTTACTTTGCACGCATGGAGGCTAAACTTGATCATGTATTTTATGCAGCGGGGTGTCGTGCCGTTCTCATTGTTCTTTACCGCGTTACTCCGCCACTCTATATTTGGACCCGTCGAAGAACATACAGAAGAAAGATTACACACACATAAAGTATGTTGCAGGCGAGGCTATCTTTGAGCTTCGACATGCGGGTGGCTACATCCAATGCAAAAAAACAAATCAGGCCGGGCTTTGTTTTAGCCACAATACTGACTTCTGTTGCATCCAACAACCGGCAAGAAGTGAGAATGATGGATTCTACGTCATCCATCTAATGATGGAGTACAGAAGGGATGTGAAATCACTTTGCATGAAATCTTCATCTGATACCCATATCCAGAGATGGGCCGATGCCTTTGGAGCCGTGCCGGATAATCGACTTCGAAATGATTTCCATCGGATCCAACAGGAAATTGCGTCCATCATCATGAAAGATGTCCTCGAAGAGAATGGGATGTTCTACTACGCCCAATATCGCGGTGACGTCCGAACCCAAGATTGCCCTATAGCGTCGGGACATGACGCCTTTCACTAAGCTTGGGTGCACCCTTCCTGATATGGACAGATGGGAAGAGTGCACTGCTTAAAACAATGTTTCTGCTTAGTTACTTGTTACTTTACGTATGACGAAACTTGAATCTCTCGATGCACGAAACTATTAGATGTATGGTGCCGCCGCTCTAGTTAATTACTTTCGGTGCGATGAAATTTGTTAACTATGTTTACTATATATGTTGCTTCGTTTCATAACTGCTTTTGTTGAATTCGATTCATGGTATATATATGTGCATCTCGACAGGTATATAGATCAACGATGGCGAGGAAGTGGTATGCCGTGTATGTAGGGCATGTTCGGTGTGTATGATGAGTGGCCAGTGTCGGGCCCAAGTCTCTGGCTTCTCCGGCGGAAGCGAGAAAGGGTTTGATAGCGAGCGGAAGCGAAGCTAGTTACTTGAGATTCATAGCACAACAGGGATTCGTAACCAGCGCGCTACAAAAACTACTACATAATACCGCTTTTGATCATCGTGATCGCTCTTATCGTGTATGTCTTAGTTTAGGTAGATGATGAAACATGTGTCTCTGATGACAATGTAAGAGACATGTGATCATTAACTTGTATCGCTATTTCGAGATGATGATGAGATCGACATCATTTGTGTTGAGACTATGTTGATATGATGAGACTATGTTGTGCCACTTCGATGATGATGATGAGATATTCCTTTTCATATAGTTCCAGTGTATGTTGTAACTGTATAAAACCAGCAAAAATCTGAATACAAAGAACATAAAAAAGAAAATACTAGCGATGGCGTGGGGTATTGGAGTAGTAGCACCGCTGCTTACCGATGGCGTTTTTGAAGGGCACACTACTAGTATTAGCAAGAGCAATGGGCAGCGGCGCTACTACTAGATATACATAGCAAGATGGCGTGGTTCAAACAAGCGCTCTTGCTAAAAATAGTTGTAGCGCCATAGCGATGGCGTGCGCCTTGCGCTATTGCTAGCCAAAAAACCAGCGCTACTGGTAAGGGTTTTCCTAGTAGTGCTATGGAATGCCACCCAGGCTCAAAGGGATCATAAGATTATTCATGCTAGAAACTTCCGTGTGCAGTCACAAGCCATTATGGGCTCTGGCATAGTTGAGTAAGTTGTGGGAAACCTTTCCATGATGGGCTAGTAGATGTAGGGGATTTTAGGTGTACTGGCCTATCTATCGATTAAGGGGAACTCTTGGAAGATCGTGTCTCGGTCATCCGCTTTCTCAAACATCATGCAAGGTCTGAGAAATACAACGGAGGAGATCGAGTCTTGTGGGGAAAAGTGCGCAAACCTCTGTAGAGTGTACAAACTAATCATGATTAGCCGTGTCCCTGGTTATGGACATCTTGAGTATCTGGTCTTGAATTATTGGTTTGATCTCATCACTTTACTTAATTAATTTGTTGGGTTATAACTTTTATTTTGGGATTGAGTTGGAGGAACCTTCTCAATATTTTCAACAAACTTTGTAGTTAAATAAAACATATTCCTTTGTTGTAGGGGAAAACTAGCTTTATGCAAAACTTAAACTTAGAGCCTTCACCAGCCAAATATGCATGTAGTGATAGCCATTATTCAGCATTGCTCTACAGTGTGAAATTTCCAGTACATTCAATGTATCGACCTACATGGCTGCAACGTCTCATGTTGCGGGAATCTTCTGACGAGTAAGTGATACATTAGGGTTACAATTTCTACACTCAACTTTGCCGTTGGTGTTGATGGGAATCCACAACCTTGTTGTTACTTCCGCTATATGGATGAGGTAATATTATTTACGTTACTTTATACATGTGATTTACCTCTGTTATAAATCCTCGAAATCTTGTGTGTCAGCATACCGATCCAGGGATGACACTTAAGCACAGAGACTTGACCGTCTGAGTTCGGGTCGCTACAAGATGGTATCAGAGCACATGTTGATTGTAGGAAATGACCCCTAGAAACTGGCAAGCCCATAGGAAAGATTTTCTCTAAAACTTTATTTTCAAAAGATCTTTTACCTCTCTTCTTTTCTGATCTTTATCAAATAATCCCTTTTAGTTGGACAGTACCCTTTTCCCCTTTTGACCACATGAAGATTCAACTGATGAGACCACTCCAAGAAGTATAAGATATCGGACAACTAAGACCTTTTCGGAATAAAGAGGATTTTACTGGACACTACAACGGTTGAAGACTCCGAAGACTAGGAGCATTTGAAGGCTCTGAAGAATTTTCAGATTAGTAAGACCTAGGAAGGCTACCCTTATGGAATTTGTCAGACTATGGAAGCTGTCAACACTCGAGATCAAGGTGTGTCGGAGAAAGCCCGGAACATGGAGCGTTAAAACTCAAAGTTTTTGTGAAGAACACCCTAAGGTAGGAGATATCAACTATGGAATGATAGATCATGGCAGAGATATGGGCATAAATATGGCTAACCATGATGTTATCACCCGCTTATGCTATTGTCACCGTACTGAGTTAAAACTTGCATTTAGTCGGAAGGATTGGATGACAAAAGGGCTAATGGGGCATCTATCAGCAAAATATGAAGTTGTAACCTTAGCTGGCGTATCGCCAGGATCTGGAGTATTACATCAAGAATTTTAAGGTGGATCTTCAGGAAGCCGTATTTGACAAGGCAACATTTCATGAAGAACTCAGGACCAGAAGCTGAAAGTAGCCAAGCTGGAGGAGCAAAACCTCGAGATACCGGAGATTCGTCAGGAACTGAAGGACAGTAGTACCATGGCTCATGCCAAGGATGTTGAAAACCAGAAGTTTGGAACGCAACTCCAGAAATATTGAAGGACGTCACGAGAGACTTCGCGACAATAGGGATGATCTGGCAAAAGAACTTGAGAAGGACAAGCACGATTGCAAGAAGCCATTGGAGACATGAACAAGGCTTGAAGAGTTTGGAGACTTTGAAGATTTATTGCCCTTTAGAAGACCAAACCCCTGTTATGTACCTACGTCAGATGCGACGTTTGTGAGTTGTCATTTGTTTGATGTTTTTTTCGAGAGCCACAAAATAAAATTCTATCTTTTCAAAACTTTTGTTTGTATTGTGTGTATCCCTCCTTATCTCTCTTATCTCAACCCAAAACCCTTGGAACCAATAGAGGATGAATGGATATGAATTCATATTTTCTGGACCAACGAGTCAATTGGAGACAGACCGATGGATTCAGAACATGGAAGATCACATAACACTATATCCGGAAAGGATATGACCCAGCATGCTCTTCAGTGCTTTGAAGGAGGTGTTGCTACTCGGTGGAGGATGTACCAAACCATCAACGGATGGCAAGGAGTAACCAATTGGAAAGAATTTAAGTTGGCTCTGCAAAGGTCTTGTCTTGTGTCCCAAAAGTTGAAGCCTTATGGAAATGACATGAAGAAACCTTGTGCATGCAAGCTTTGTGGAGAAATAGGACATGACCATAAAGAACACAAGGATGAATGCCCTCATTGTGAAGAAAGTCACCCAGCTGAAGAATGCCCAACAAGACAGATTACTTGTTTCTTGTGTGAAGGGACTACGTACCCACTACCCCTTTCAAGGTCACATTTACCCGTGGTTCAAAGAACCATCCAAAGAGAAGAAAGAAGCAATGAAAGGAGCCTCATGGAAATTTTAGAAGAACCGGTGATGAAGTAAGAGGTGAAGGACACTGATAACCCACCAGTTTAGGGGATCAATTGTAGCCTCTTTCGATAAGTAAGAGCGTCGAACCCAACGAGGAGCTAAAGGTAGAACAAATATTCCTCAAGTTCTATCAACCACCGATACAACTCTCTACGCACGCTTGACGTTCGCTTTACCTAGAACAAGTATGAAAATAGAAGTACTTTGTAGGTGTTTTTCGGATAGGTTTGCAAGAAAATAAAGAGCACGTAAATAAAAGATAGGGGCTGTTTACATAAAGACACAACTAAATTAGTTTTAGTGGAGAGCTTTTTGTTACGAGAAAGTTATTTGTCCCTAGGCAATCGATAACTAGACCGATAATCATTATTGCAATATTATTTGAGGGAGAGGCATAAGCTAACATACTTTCTCTACTTGGATCATATGCACTTATGATTGGAACTCTAGCAAGCATCCGCAACTACTAAAGATCATTAAGGTAAAACCCAACCATAGCATTAAAGTATCAAGTCCCCTTTATCCCATACGCCAAACAACACCTTTACTCAGGTCATTAGCCTTCCATCACTCACGCCACCCACCATAAGCAAATCATGAAAATATTGCAAACCCTACATGGAATCCCTCACGCTGAGCGACCCTGAGCACCATAGGACAACACCAATAATAAAACATGCAACTCAAACCAATCTTGATCATCAAATAACCCATAGGACAAAAGCGGATCTACTCAAACATCATAGGATAGCCACACATCATTGGGAAATAATATATAGCGTTGAGCACCATGTTTAAGTAGAGATTACAGCTGGTAAGAGAGAGGTTACACCACTGCATAGAGGGGGGAAGAGTTGGTGATGATGGTGGTGAAGATGTTGGTGAAGATTGCGGTGATGATGATGGCCACGGCGGCGTTCCAGCGACACCGGAAGAGAAGGGGAGAGGGGGCCCCTTCGTCTTCTTCTTCCTTGACCTCCTCCCTAGATGGGAGAAGGTTTTCCCCTCTGGTCCTTGGCCTCCATGGCGTGGGAGGGGCGAGAGCCCCTACGAGATTGGATCTATCTCTCTGTTTACGCATTACTGCTCGGTGCCCTTTCACCGTTTCGTATATATATGGAGATCCGTAACTCGATTGGACTGAAACCTTCACCATGATTTTTTACCAAAATTAGCTTTCTTGCGGCCAAATAAGGGCATCAATCGCCTTACGGGTGGCCCACGAGGGTCGGCGCCTACAGAGGGGCAGGGGCCCCCTACCTCGTAGCCACCTCGGCATTGTCTCAGCGTGGATTTTTCTTCCGGAATTTTCCAAATATTCCAAAAATAAGGTCCATCCATTTTTATCCCGTTTGGATTCCATTTGATATGGATATTCTGCGAAACATAAAACATGCAACAAACAGCGAGGCACCGGCCTTTGGATCAATATGTTAGTCCCAAAATAATATAAAAGTTGCCAAAAGTATATGAAAGTTGAATAATATTGGCATGAAACAATCAAAAATTATAGATACGACGGAGGCGTATCAGCATCTAAGCTTAATTCCTGCTAGTCCTCGAGTAGGTAAATGATAAAAAAGATAATTTTTGATGTGGAATGCTACCTAGCATAATCTTGATCATATGTCTAATCATGGCATGAATATTAAGACACGAGTGATTCAAAGCAATACTCTATCCTTTGACATAAAAACAGTAATACTTCAAGCCTACTAATAAAGCAATCATGTCTTTTCAAAATAACATGGCCAAAGAAAGTTATCCCTACAAAATCATATAGTCTGGCTATGCTCCATCTTCACCACACAAAATATTCACATCATGCACAACCCCGATGACAAGCCAAGCAATTGTTTCATACTTTTGATGTTCTCATACCTTTTCAACTTTCACGCAATACATGAGCGTGAGCCATGGACATAGCACTATAGGTGGAATAGAATATGATGGTGGACGTTGTATGGAGAAGAAAAAAGGAGAAAGTCTCACATCAACTAGGCGTATCAACGGGCTATGGAGATGCCCATTAATAGATATCAATGTGAGTGAGTAGGGATTGCCATGCAACGGATGCACTAGAGCTATAAGTGTATGAAAGGTCAAACTGGAAACTAAGTGGGTGTGCATCCAACTTGCTTTCTCATGAAGACCTCGGGCGTTTGAGGAAGCCCATCATCGGAATATACAAGCCAAGTTCTATAATGAAAATTCCCACTAGTATATGAAAGTGAAAGCATAGGATACTCTCTCTATGAAGAACATGGTGCTACTTTGAAGAACAAGTGTGGTAAAAGGATAGTAACATTGCCCCTTCTCTCTTTTTCTCTCATTTTTTTCTTTTTTTATTTTCTTTTTTTGGGTGGGCTTCTTTGGCCTCTTTTTTTTATTTGGGCTTCTTTGGCCTCTTTTATTTTTCATAAAGTCCGGAGTCTCATCCCGACTTGTGGGGGAATCATAGTCTCCATCATCCTTTCCTCACTTTGAGGGCAATGCTCTAATAATGATGATCATCACACTTTTATTTACTTACAACTCAATATTACAACTCGATATCTAGAACAAAGATATGACTCTATATGAATGCCTCTGGCAGTTTACCGGGATGTGCAATGATCTAGCATAGCAAAGATATCAAAAAACGGACAAGCCATGAAAATATCATGCTAGCTATCTTACGATCATGCAAAGCAAATGAATGCTCAAGTCATGTATATGATGATGATGGAAGTTGCATGGCAATATATCTCGGAATGGCTATGGGAATGCCATAATAGGTAGGTATGGTGGCTGTTTTGAGGAAGGTATATGGTGGTTTATGTGTGATAGAGCGATCGTATCACGACGACGTTTGGATGCACCGTGAAGTTTGCACCAACTCTCGAGGTGAGAAAAGGGCAATGCACGGCATCAATAGGATAGCAATGATGGAAGGGTGAGAGTGCGTATAATCCATGGACTCAACATTAGTCATAAAGAACTCACATACTTATTACAAAAATCTATTAGTCATCGAAACAAAGTACTGTGCGCATGCTCCTAGGGGGATAGATTGGTAGGAAAAGACCATCGCTCATCCCCGACCGCCACTCATGAGGAAGACAATCAATAAATAAATCATGCTCCGACTTCATCACATAACGCTTCACCATACGTGCATGCTAAGGGAATCACAAACTTCAACACAAGTATTTCTAAAATCCACAACTACCCACTAGCATGACTCTAATATCACCATCTTTATATCGCAAAACTATTGCAAGGAATCAAACATATCATATTCAGCGATCTACAAGTTTATGTAGGATTTTATGACTAACCATGTGAATGACCAATGACTGTCATCTCTCTAAATAGATATAAGTGAAGCAAGAGAGTTTAATTCTTTCTACAAAATATATTCCCAAGCTCTAACAAATATAAGTGAAGCAAAAGAGCATTCTACAAATGGCGGTTGTCTAAGTGAAGAGAAACAAGCAATCCAAACTTCAAATGATATAAGTGAAGCACATGAAGCATTCTATAAAGCCATACTCAAAAGATATAAGTGAAGTGCAATGAGCACTCTATAAATCAACCAAGGACTATCTCATACCAGCATGGTACATAAAATAAAAATGAAAACTAAATGCAAAAGACGCTCCAAGATTGCACATGTCGCATGAACGAAACGAATCCGAAAACATACCGATACTTGTTGAAGAAAGAGGAGATGCCTTCCAGGGCATCCCCAAGCTTAGACGCTTGAGTCTCCTTGAATATTTACTTGGGGTGCCTCGGGCATCCCCAAGCTTGAGCTCTTGCCTCTCTTCCTTCTTCTCACATCGAGACCTTCTCGATCATCGAACACTTCATCCACACAAAACTCCAGCGAAAAACTTCGGTAAGATCCGTTAGTATAATAAAGCAAGTCACCACTCTAAGTACTATTGCAAACCAATTCATATTTTGTTTTTGCATTGTGTCTACTGTAGTATAACTTTTTCATGGCTTAATCCACTGATATAAATTGATAGTTTCATCAAAACAAGCAAACTATGCATCAAAAACAGAATCTGTCTAAAACAGAACAGTCTGTAACAATCTGAATATTCACCATACTTCTGATACTTGAACAATTCTGCCAAAATTAGGGAAAATAAAAAATTTGTACAGAAAGACAGTTCAAAAAGAATCAGAACCATTTGATGTTCCAGTAAAAAATTAAAATTCGCGCACTACAGCCAAAGTTTCTGTCCTGCACCGTACAAACCAACAAGCATTGTAAACATCCTAAAGGCAAACCTTGGCACATTATTTTTATAATACAATGGAATTGTACAAGGATAATTATTTTTATTGAAAAGTTTCTGTAATTAAGATTCACAAAGTTCCCATGGGCATGACCAAAGTTCAAGGACGTCCCCCACTTTCACAATGCTCGTCTCTCTCACTTTCACTTTTTCTTTTTGAAAAGTTTTGGGTTCCCCTCTTTATTTTGTTTTGTTTTTAAACTATATAAAAGAACTCAACAGAAATAAATGACTCTCTAAAACTTCCGGGTTGTCTCCACTGGCAGCTTTCTTTAAAGCCATTAAGCTAGGCATATAGTGCTCAAGTAGTGAATCCACCCGATCCCAAGGTATATCAAAGCCAATTTTAATTAGAAATGATTTGTAATTTAGTAATGAGCACAAAGCAACATACATCATGAAACAACGAAGTCTAAC
The DNA here is from genome assembly GCA_021605145.1 of Aegilops bicornis. Classification (NCBI taxonomy): domain Eukaryota; kingdom Viridiplantae; phylum Streptophyta; class Magnoliopsida; order Poales; family Poaceae; genus Aegilops; species Aegilops bicornis. The sequence goes on from CM038672.1 coordinate 167,293,580, forward strand.
TCTCTTCCTATGCATTGGCATGTCATAAAAGAACAATTCATGCACACATAGTAAAGGCCAATGCATAGTATAAACAGTTTCTTGCAATTTTATCGTGTTGGAAACATAGGGAGGTGGAGATATAGTTCCTCTCTCATAATAATTGCAAATAGGAGCAGAAAGCACATGCATATTATATTCATCAAAATCATCATGTGCAATGGTAAAAGGCAACCCATCAATATAATCCTTAATAAGGGCAAACTTGTCCGATATAGTATATTCGGGAGAATTCAAATAGATAATAGGACTATCATGCGTGGGTGCAATAGCAACAATTTCATGTTTAACATAAGGAACTATAGCAAGTTCGTCCCCATAAGCATCATTCATATTGGCATCTTGGCCACAAGCATAAAAAGGATCATCAAAAAGGGATATTTCAAAAGAATCAACGGGATCATAATAGTCATCATAGCAATCATCCTTGATCAAGCACGAAGGGAATTAAACAATGTATGAGTTGGAGGGTTACTCTCATTAGAAAGGTGGGCACGGGTAGCTAATCCGCTTCTTCCTCCTTTTGTTCTTCGCTCTCCTCCTCATCTTTTTCATCCAATGAGCTCACAGTTTCATCAATTTCTTCTTCCATAGATTCCTGCAAAATATTAGTCTCTTCTTGGACAGTGGAGACTTTCTCAATAAGTGCATTATTATCAGAATTGTATTCATAATTCTCATAGCAATATTTGAGGATAGCTAAATTTTCAGATCTATAAGCAGCATCATCAAAATCTTCAAACTCTTTAAACATAGATTCAATTTCATAAGCACCCATAAAAGCAACAAATTCTTCTATTTGTTCCACATCATAGTAATCATATATACCATTAGCATAAGAAGCTAAGGTTTTATTATCATTAAATTTGCATGAAAAGGGAAGGTGTGGAGCCTTCATCCTAGAGCAACAAGTATAATCATATTCCAAGCATAGTTGTCTAGCATACCACTTCAATATATGAATTTGATCCCATAATAGTTTCCTTTTTGTGTCAAGCGGTAATCCCTAAAGTATTCACGTTGATCCAACGTTACTCCCATTACATAATTGAATGGGGTTTTCTTAGGATTATTAAAGTAGTACGTAATATCTTTCACATAACCAAGATCGAGGGTTTTAGGAGGTTCCCCATCTCCATGAGCAGAAAGTACACCTATTTTTTTGGTATTTGTGTTCCATATCCATAACTAAAGATAGAGAACAACTAAGAACAGCAAATAAAAATTACTTAGTGATAAAGAAAACAAGCACACGAGAATATTCACCCCACGCTATGACTCACCAAGACATGGCGCCGTAAAAAAGGTCTTGATAACCCACAAGTATAGGGGATCAATTGTAGCCTCTTTTCGATAAGTAAGAGTGTCGAACCCAACGAGGAGCTAAAGGTAGAACAAATATTCCCTCAAGTTCTATCGACCACCGATACAACTCTAGGCACGCTTGACGTTCACTTTACCTAGAACAAGTATGAAACTAGAAGTACTTTGTAGGTGTTTTTCGAATAGGTTTGCAAGAAAATAAAGAGCATGTAAATAAAAGCTAGGGGCTGTTTAGATAAAGACACAACTAAATTAGTTTTAGTAGAGAGCTTTTTGTTACGAGAAAGTTATTTGTCCCTAGGCAATCGATAACTAGACCCGGTAACCATTATTGTAATTTTATTTGAGGGAGATGCATAAGATAACATACTTTCTCTACTTGGATCATATGCACTTATGATTGGAACTCTAGCAAGCATCCGCAACTACTAAAGATCATTAAGGTAAAACCCAACCATAGCATTAAAGTATCAGGTCCCCTTTATGCCATACGCAAACAACCTACTTACTCGGGTCTGTGCTTCTATCACTCACGCCACCCACCATAAGCAAATCATGAACATATTGCAAACCCTACAACGGGAATCCCTCACGCTTGCGCGACACGGAGAGCACCATAGGACAGCACCAATAATAAAACATGCAACTCAAACCAATCTTGATCATCAAACAACCCATAGGACAAAACGGATCTACTCAAACATCATAGGATAGCCACACATCATTGGGAAATAATATATAGCGTTGAGCACCATGTTTAAGTAGAGATTACAGTGGGTAAGAGAGAGGTTACACCACTGCATAGAGGGGGGAAGAGTTGGTGATGATGGTGGTGAAGATGTTGGTGAAGCTTGCGGTGATGATGATGGCCACGGCGGCGTTCCGGCGCCACCGGAAGAGAAGGGGAGAGGGGGCCCCTTCGTCTTCTTCTTCCTTGACCTCCTCCCTAGATGGGAGAAGGGTTTCCCCTCTGGTCCTTGGTCTCCATGCAATGGGAGGCGAGAGCCCTCCGATATTGGATCTATCTCTACTGCTTACGCTCGCTCGGTGCCCTTTCACCGTTTCAGTATATATATGGAGATCCGTAACTCTGATTGGACTGAAACCTTTGCCGTGATTTTTACCAAAAATTAGCTTTTCTTGCAGCCAAGAAGGGCATCAATCACAAGTTCTGGGTGGCCCACGAGGGTCAGGGGCGCCCCCTACCTCGTGGCCACCTCGGGCACTGTCTCGCGTGGATTTTTCTTCCGGAATTTTCCAAATATTCCAAAAATAAGCTCCGTCCGTTTTTATCCCGTTTGGATTCCGTTTGATATGGATATTCTGCGAAACATAAAACATGCAACAAACAGAGGCGGCACTGAGCACTTCGGATCAATATGTTAGTCCCAAAATAATATAAAAAGTTGCCAAAAGTATTTGAAAGTTGAATAATATTGGCATGAAACAATCAAAAATTATAGATACGATGGAGACGTATCAGACACACCCGAAGAAGACCCAATTAAACCCTGCACCAAGTCATGCTATTCATGGGGAGAAGAAGGACACATCTCCCAGAATTGTCTGAAGGGGGATCTAGTAGAATTCCTGACAAAGGAAGTAGAGTATGACCCACGGGAAATAAAAGCCCTGATTGGAATGGAAAAGTCCAGGAAGAGAAATAGATTGGATTCTAGGAAGGACCTGAGTCATATCACCTGTTTCAGGTGCAAGGAGTCAGGGCAATACTTCAGTAGTTGCCCAAAAAGGAAGCCAAGGACCCAAGGAGGCTATGTAATCACAAGGAAACCACGAGACTTGTCAGAAGTAATATGTTTCTGCTGTAATGAAGCAGGGCACTTTGCCAGAGATTCTCCCAAGGAGGAGGAGACTTGTGATAAATAGTTGAGACTATGAGAAATAGTAGTAGTGGGAACATTCCTTTTTACTAAAGTGTTGAGTTGAGGCATGTAATGGAAATGCAGGGGATTGTAATAATTTGAGAATCAATAAAAGTTAGCATCGATTGGTACTGATATGGATTTTATGAGTTGTTACTCAATGAAGAAAGGTTTTGACCATTTTCGAGGATATGAGAAATATGGTCTACGGATAAATTTTGTGCATTTCAAGGGTGGTAGTACCCTGTGAGGACACTTGACCCCTGGAAAGGATAATGATACTCCACAGAGTGGACCACAGATAAAATAAGCATAAGTTTTATCTCGATATGTGGGATACCCCAAGTATATGAAGGGATGAAGTACTATTGGATATAAAGGAGATATAATGTTGGTAATATGGAGCAATTGTGACTCCATGATGAGTCTGAGTAATCATGTCTTAGTTTGGTACCAATAGCAGGAAGGGAGACAGTACAATTGGACGGATTTAAGAATGCTAGGAAGCTGGATGTTGGAATAGTGGTCAGTTGCCCCAATGATGGATTCAAGGTTTACAAGTCATGAGATGGGCCATAACCCACAGGCTCCAGGACCTACCAAGAAGCAAGCACACTCTTGCTGAAGGAAAAACCCTGGAAGAGAATATGCTTTATCAACAGACGATCTTATAGGAGTAACACAAAACCTGAGAGTTGTGAAGACACGATAGATGTTTGTTTGGCTTGTAGAATCAATGGATTTTTCCGAACTTAGTTCATCAACAAGAGAAATTCTGCAATGCTTGTGAGGAAGACTGAGTGTTAGAATGCGAGATTCGCTAAACCATATACAAGGTAATGATTTGGGTGCGGAATGGATTTATCACCTGTAACATCCCCAGCATCACACTACAGTAATCTCCCCCTAATGAAGGTCATGTCATCATGATCATCATACCAAAATGCCACTTGTCCAAAATCTGCTTCAAATTCAAATTCAAATTGCATGTCAAATATTTGCTTCTTCTTTCATGCAAATAAAATAGTTCATCCTATGGCAAATAATCCCTAGATATTTTTCATGTTGAAGCCAACATTTTTGGAATTCCCAAATTGCCCTCGAATTTATTATCCGTCCAAAGAAGATATAAGATGTCCTTTTCATTTTCTAAAAATGCTTGGACAACTCCTGAAGGCCCCAAACTTTTTGTGGCAGTGCACTTTAATTCTTTGAAATTGTTTTGGCCAGTGGCATATTTTTGCAAAGTCACTTGTGTCTAAAAGAAAAGCAAAAGCTGCTGGGAAATGAAAAAACAAAAAAAGAAAGAAAAGAAAAGGAAAAGCGAAGGGTGGGAGAGCCCCACAGCCTTCCCATGGGCCTCGGCCCATACCCGATGGCTGACCACGCCCCTCCTGGTCGCTTCCTGTTCCTCCGATCAAGCAGGACAGCGCGCGCCCGTCGCCCCCCAGCCACCTCACTGGCGACGCCCCCGCGAGAGGATAAAGCCCCGACGCCTCGGGCTCCCTCCCCACTTCCCACTCCCACTAGCGCCTCTCCTCCCCCAGATCCACCTTTCCCCTCTCCCTCACGCGCTCACTCCTACCGAGCGCCACCATCGCCGTGCGTCGGTCGATCCCGCGGCCAGCGGGCCCCTCCGGCCTCGCCAGCCTGTCCTGAAGCTCCAGCGTCGTTGTCCTCTTCGTTTGGTGCCACTGGACCGCGCTGGGGGCTGCCGGAGTGCCCTCCTCGACTCCTTCTTCCTTCTCTGCTCCGTCGTCACCGTGCTGCATCGCCACCGCGGCCACCGCCACCGCCTCGCCTCGCCATCGTGCGCAACGTCTTCGCCGCCGTCTTCCACGTCGCCTGACGCCTTTCGTTGGAGCCGAGGGACCCTGCAGTGCTGAGTCACTTCGTTTGCATCTCTGGTCGCCGCCGTTCCCCTCCGACTCCGGCAACCTCTCTACTGCTACTAAACTGACCACAGGCCACCGTGAGCCGCTCGATGAGCTCCTCCCTTCCTCCATTCCTCTCCTCGCGCCTTGTGCATCGCCGTAGCTAGCTCGCCGCCGCGCCATTTTCTGTCTGCCACTCGAACTCGTCGCTGCCATTGCTTCCGACCATCGTAGTCGCACCGTTGGATTAGAACGACGCGGTGAAGTTCCTGCGTTCGAATGAGCGAGCAACGCCGCATAAATTCGCAGGCCGCCTCCTCGTAGCACACCCGTGAGCTCCGCCGCCGACGTGCTCGCCGCCGTTGCCGTAGAGCCTCCCAGGCCGTGAGACCACCGCAGATCGACGCGGTTTGGTCTCCGCTTTAGAACGCGCCAAAATGCGCGCAAAACGGTGGCCGGAGTACATTTTCCGACCAGCTCCCGAGCCGCACCACCGCTTTTTACCTCGCCGGCGTTGCTCCGGCGCCGTCCGCTGACGTGGCTAGGTGGGCCCCATCCCTGGGTCACTGCTAGTGGGCCATGTGGGCCCCGTTGACAGGTTTGACCAGTCAACATGCTGACTAGGCGTCCCTGTGACACTGACGTGCGGGCCCCACCGCTTAATCCTATAATTAAAACATTTTAATAACTAAAACTAATTAGTTTAGTTAATTAGTCTATGATAGGTGGGCCTACCTGCTAAATAACTTTGGTTAGTTAGTTTTAAAACTCTTTTAGCTCTCTGTCTATGACATGTGGGTCCCACTGGACCCACTGGTCAGGTTTGACCTGGTGTGCCGCTCCGTTGACTGCTGAGGTCATCAACACGTCATGCTGACATCATATTCCATTTCTGTTAATATAAATAAATCTAGAAAATGGTTTAATCTTTGAAAATTCATAGAAATTAAACCGTAGCTCCGATCAAAATGTTTTCTACATGAAAGTTGCTCAGAAAAATCCAACGAATCTGAATGCGCAGTCTGTTCATATGTCACATGCCCCTAGCATGCTGAACATGGAACATTCCCCCCCGGTCATCTATCTGACACAGATCCGGAACCGGGAAAACATTCCCGGTTGAATTCCCCTTTCACCTTTATCGTGTAGCCATACGTTAGGTCACACCCGGGATGTCATATTGCCATGTTATGCTTTGTGATGCTTTGTTTGCTTTATATTTATTGTTTCTTCCCCCTCTTCTCTTCGGTAGACCCCGAGACCGATGCTGCCCCTGGGATCGACTATGTCGATGACGACACTTCTTCCTTTTCAGCAGAGCTTCCAGGCAAGCCCCGCTTTGATCATCCTGATATCGCCCATTCCATTCCCTCATGCTTGCATTAGATTTTGCTACTATAATTGATTGCTCCTATTCTGATGCATAGCCTGCTTTTGTAACCTTCTTATTGTTACCTACCTGATTATCCTAAAGCTGCTTAGTATAGGTTGGTTAGTGATCCATCGATGACCCCCACCTGGTCCTTGTTGCCCCTGCTTCATCATCGACGACTCGATTAACGTGATCGACGACCAGAGCCCGACACCTCACATCACATCATGCCCCTTTTGTTGCTCGACTCTGCAGAGTTACCATCGAGTGCCGAGGGTGGTGTCGGGGAGGCTGATCGTACCCACGGACACCTATGGGACCGGAAGCCCGAGTCCCTTCGGTTGCCTCGTGGGGGCGGAGATTGCACAAAGAGCGATCGAGGCAATGCACACGAGCAGTTTACCCAGCTTCGAGCTCTCCGGAGAGATAATACTCTCTCTTTGCTTGTCTGATTGATTGTGTTCTTGCTAGGGAGCGATGAGAGCTACAAAACCTAGCCCGAGTGTCTCTGGTTTGAATGAGCTGAACCCGAACGAATCGAACCCCCTCGCTATGCATGGGCCTCCTTTTATAGGCTCAAGGGTCTCCGACAGTGTGGCAACGTAGATGAGGGTACAAATGGAAAAAACTTGATGGTTGGTACACCTACTTGCACAAAGATGTATGATGTATCATACCTAACCACGGCGGCGGGGGACAAGGGCAATAAATGCCCGTCTAAGTCTCCCAAACAAAGGCAAAAAGTAGCGTCCACGGGCGCCACCGCTCTGCCACGATGGCTTATCTTGTCGGCGCCGCTTCTGCTGCTCTCCGCCGGTACACCAGCCTCTTGACACGCCAGCGCTTGGAATGGCCCCATGGCGACACGTTGGTGGATGAGCCGGAGCGGAGATGAAGAGAGGTGGCCTGCTCCCGGCAAGTGACTTGCCGGAGCTGATCCTGTCGCGCCGGAGGCTTGTCGCTCTCCGAGCCTTCCCGACAAGCTCCTCTTGCCGGGACTTGTCTTCTGCGTGCCTTGGCGGCCTTCCGGCAAGCTCCTCTTGCCGGGCCTTTTTTCCTCGACTTAAAACACTTTGTTCTTGAATGGCTCCGGAGGAGCCACGGAGAATCTTGACGATCCCTGGCAAGCCTTGCCGCTGGGTGCGCTACAACGCCTGCGTGCACGAGTTCGGGATACTAGGGTACCCTACTCACGGTGCCGGAAGCTGTTGGGCCAGGCCCAAAATAAAGGCAGACGCACATGGCAACTTAAATCACGCCGTTATTTACCTGGACCCACCACGTCCTCCACGAATCGGCAGCGTCCGAACGCAGGCGTCGTGGGAGAGATCGTGGGCGAGATCGTCAGGGAAGTTCTTTATCCGGAAAAAAGTGGGCTAAACGTCACCCTCCTCCCTCTTTATAAGCAGAGAAGCAGGGGTATTCCGTTCACCTCGCCGCTGCTTGATCTTGAAAACCACCATCGCTCTCCCCTGCTTCCCAAGCGAGAAGAGCAGCGCTCCGCCCTCGTCGCCACCGTCTCCTGCGCCGTCGGTCACCTCCACCGCTTCCGCCATGGCTCCAGCTTTACAAGGGAAGGGCGTGAAGTCGACCAAAGCCTTGGCTCGCCGTGCTGTGCAAGGCGGGCCATCTTCCCCGCCTCGGCGCAAAGGAGGCGAGGGAGGCTACTACTTGATACAGTCGGCCGGAGACTCGGCGCATCCAGCGCACCAAGGTACTCTCACTTGCTGCCTCTGAATTAGCCCCAACTGGGTACCCCTTTTTCGCTGTTCTTCTATTGCGGGCTCGCCGCCCTTCTCAGAGTTCTTCTCATGACGTCCATGAACACCTATGGCCTCCGCCTCCTTGATTTCACCCCCAACGCCGTTCTCACCATGGCGGTTTCGCACACCTTGAGAACTTTGTCGAGTCCACCCAAATGTAGCCCTCTTCCGGCTACTTCTTCATGCCCCCACGCCCGAGAGAGGAGAGCCGCTTGGGAGGGATTGCTTGGGTCTCCGGGGATCGGCAAGAAAGAAGCTTACTTGGAAGGAGAGTTCGCAGCAAGTGGGATGAGTGGAGAGGCAAGCTGGTGCTGGATTGTTGAGGAGAACCCGCAACCCCTTCATGCCGTCGCCAAACCCCCAATAGTGCTGACAGCGATTGGAGCAACTTGGCCTTGGGAGGATGCTAGGTTGCGCTTAAATGTGACCCGGATCTTGCGCCTTAGGCTTGCCGGACTCACCGTGGCGTAGCTTGGCGCAGAACTTCGCCGCCGCATCATCTCCCTTGCAGGAGAGGAGGAGGCCTGCTTGGGAGTTCCAAAATGCAGCGGACATCACGAGTTGCGCCGGGCCTTAACTGGAATTTCAACATCTTGGAGTTGACGGCGATGCTTGCAGAGCTGTTCAAACATGACCCGAGCACCCGAGTGGTTTAGGTTGCCGAGAAGTCGCCCCTTTGTGCAACAACTCGTCATTGGACCGCATCCGGCGCCATGATGCTTTGTTATGCGATTCACATGGGATCGTTCCAACCGGCAAGAGCCCCCGACGACGTCAGTCAGCAGTTCTTCGACAGCTTGGAAGAAGTGCGGTCCATGACGACAGCAGAAGTGGCTCACCAGCTGACACCACCGACCAAGAGATGGTACACATTGCCACAGAAGGTTGGAGGAGGCGGCAAGAATCTTGCCCGGGCGTCTTCTGCATACCGTGGAGGAGGCGGAGCAGCGTGAGGCGGTAAGCCTTGCCGAGCGAAGGAGTTCGCCGGTGAGGAAGAGCTTACAAAACCAAGGCCGAGTCGAGCGAACCGAGGACGCTTCTGCCCCATCATCTAGTAGCTTGTCAGAACGGAGCCCCCGGCTCCGCTTAAGGAGGCGTCTTGAGGGCGGAGGCGAGGCCAGGACGGACGGCAGATGGAGCTAACAGCCACAAGGCGCCGCATGACGAGTTTCATCTACGGTATCAAAGCTTGTGCATGAGAGCACCGCACACTGCTAACTGCGACAACTGAGCGGGATCCTCACAGCCGCCGCCACTCCCCTCTAAGCGATCAAGAGAGCCCACTCCTCCACCTCTTCGCAGACCGAGGCGAAGCGAATTTGACCTCTCCGGCCAGCTCCGAAGAGGAGAGAAGAAGAAGTAAGCTTCCATGCCTGCGCTTGTATTTCTTCAATTTTATTGCTTCATCTTGAATCTGACTTGCATGTTCTTAATTCTTTTTCCTTTTCGTGACGCTGGCCCGTAGAGCGTCCAAAAGGGTCAAGACTCCGGTGGTTGTCGCCGAGGATGAGCCCGCCGAGACCGCAGAGGAAGCGCCCTGAGACCACCTTTGGGACCCGCAACCTTTCCTCAGTAGCAGCCCAGCCTGGCCCCCCAGAGAGTGTTGAGTCACTTTTTACTGTTAGGCGTGCATGGGTGTTTTCTTCTTTGCTGATATCTGACTGTCAAATTGTGTAGGAGCAGAGCAGCCTCTTCAGGAGGGCCCGGGAGTCACCCCTGAGATACCTTATGCTTCGACTATGCCACCAAGGGAGAGTTTTCTGGCAAGGGAGCGTTCTCCGGCAAGGGAGGCTACTCCGGCAAGGGAGACCACTCCGGCAAGGGAGACCACTCCGGCAAGGGACAGCACCAGTGATCCTCCGGTGGTTGAGACCATGGCCACGGACCCCATTGCAGGTAATCATCTTGCGTGGAAATTTCCCTTGGGTTCTTCTTTTCTTCTGTTTTCCTTTTTGAACATTTGCTTGACTGTTCTTTCTTTTTTTTTTGGTCATCAGATCCATCCGTCGCAGAGCCAATGGAGACTGAGGTCACTGGCGAGGAGGACACGCTGGCGATCATCGAAGCAACGCCGCCACCATGGAGGAGGAGGCTGGTGCCGATGGATCCGCCCGGCGAAGAGGCGCCAAGGCTGCCGCCCGTAAAGCGTCGGGCGAGGGAGTCTGGCGATCGTGCAAGCGACCACGAGGTCGCCTTGAGGCGCGAGCGCTTCGCCGACCGCCGATCCCTCCGCCACCGATGAAGCGTCGAGCTCCGAAGAGCCTCAACCAGCGCCCTATCGAAGGTCGACGGCGTCTTCATCAAGCTCCCCAGGCGTCGAGCTCGAAGCGCCGGTCGAAGGGAGACTTTTCTTGACGGAAGAGCTGCTTCGCCTCTCTTGGGTTGTCGCTGGTGGCGATTGTGCGCCAAGCAAAGCGGTGGCCAATCACGGAGGAAGCATTGTTAAAAGAAGCCTCTTTGTCGCTCTCAAAAGGCGCCCGACAAGCCAAGTTGGAGTCCCGGAAGCACTTGTCGCGAGGCGGAGCAGACATGGAGAAGCTGCGCGAGAAGAGCTCCGCCGCCAACCAAGAAGCTCTTCAGGACATAAGCAGTAAGAGCGGAGGCAACTCTCTGAAGAAGCGCCGCAGCCTTCATCCTTGAGAAAAGGCTGGAGGTCGAGGAGCAGCAACGGCTTACCCGGTGAAAACTATCTGCGCAAGAAGAAGGCGAAATAGGCGCTTGGCGGAAGATCAACCTTGACAGCTATGAGGAAGAGCTTGCCCGTGGCAGCATCATCACTGGGCGCTCAAGGAAGCAAAGAGACGTTGCCCTTGACTGCAAAGGCCGCCAAGAAAAACTGGAGACAAGAGTTACACAGCTGAGAGCCAACCTCGGAAAAGGCGGCCGAGGAGATTGCCTTGTTGAAGCCCAATGACCTTGAGAAGGGCCGCCTACACTCTTGGCGAAAGTTGCGAGGGCCGTCTCATTTGAAAGGATCAAAGAGGTCGATGCCGCCAAGGACTCCAAGAGCAGATCTTGAGCTGAAGCTTCAGCCACCTTGATGGAGACCACGGATGGTGCCAAGGAGGCGAGAGGTGGCCTTGTTGGAGAAAATCAAGACACGTCGAGGAGGCTGGCAGCGAGTGCCACAACCGCCCATAACACCTTGAGAGAACGTGATGCAGCGGACGGAAGGGCCTTGTGAATCACCGCCGTCATCGACAAGGAGGCAGCGGAGATTGGGATGGAGGATCTTGGATACTCCTCAAGCAAACATCTCGGCCAGCGTCAAGCTCAGCATATTCTTCAAGGGCGTGGTGGCGGCTCTCCCGGCGACTCGAGGCGGCGATCCCATGGCGACTGGCGAGGAGTCGCGCCGGATCTGTGAGGAGCTCTCCGGAAGGTGGCGATGAAGGTGGCCTACCGCAATCCAGGCCTCGACCTCACCAATGTCCTCAAGTCCTTGCATGGGATCTTTGATGTAGGCGCTCAAGGCCTTGTCGCTCCCATCGTGGACATGGTAAGCAAGATCAAGAGGGTTGAAAGGCGGCCGTGTGGATTAGGCCACCCATTTTATCTTTCCTTGTCATTGATCATGTTTAGGAGAACAATTTATTAGATCTGCGACAAGTTATTTTGTAATATACTCTATCTTAGGCAATGATGGCAATGTTATTTCCTTTACTCGATTCCTTCCTTTGTATGTTTGTGCCCTCGCTTTTAGGGAACTTGTCATTGTTGTGAGCACCTTTTGCATGGCCCGAGTGCGGGGCTTGACGTGCCTTCTTGTGGCGGTCGCATACTCCAGAACAACGACAACCTTATGTAACTAGTTGCAGCTCACTTAAGTTGTTAGCGGACTCGAAACAAAGTAAGCGCCAAACTAGCTCTGAGTTAGTTCCTCAGCGCGCGTGAGTTTTCCATACAAAGTACTATCGTTCGAGGAGAATAACTTAAAAATTTAAAACTGATTGCTCAAAAATCTCAGCAACTTAAGCTTTCTTTCATCGCCGTTTGCTTCCCAGGTGAGCTTGGACCTCCTCGAGCGACAGCTTGGTCCACTACCGTTATCTTCTCCTTCCCCTATGGCAAACTTGTGCTTGCGAGGAGCCCTTCCTTTTTGAAGAGAAGAAAGAAGAAGAAAATAAAAGATAATGGAGCCTCACTGGCTCGTTGAGTAACTTCTACCGGGTGTGGGTCTTTGCACAACAAGGCATCAGGATAACATATGCAATATAATGGAGTAAAGCATAAAATCGACAAGGTGTGCGGAGACACATAGAGTTTTACTTATGCTGCACCCGGGTCTCGGCGCTTCGGCTTTGTACAAAGGATTACACATGCAACATGGCTGGACAAGACTTGTACAAAAAGGTGGATTCTTGCCGAACAGGTTCCGGCAACATACGCGCTCTTACGGGTAAAAACTTACGAAAGATGCTCTATGTTCCGTGAGCGTTGCTCCACCGAACGCTATCTTTGATCTCAAGCCCGATGACAGCCGCCGAGGCTCTAGTGACTTCGTTTCACCCGATAAGGGCCTTCCCACTTTGCGTCAACATTGTTGGAATTCTTGGCGGATCGAACGCAGAACAAAGGTCGCCTTCCTTCTCGAGACTTCGGCATTAACTTTATGCGGCTATGGTAGCGGCGCATAAAAGCTTCTTGATATCGGTATAGCAGCACAAATGCAACAGCCTCGAAAGACGATCCTCCTCAAGCGAGCAGCCACAAGCGCGTCATCTTATCGCAGCTGCTCTTGCTCGAAGCTCATCATAAGCGGTGAGCACTAAAGGTGACCACGTGATCACGAAGTTCCGTGGGGATAAACGCCTACACTCCGCAGGCTAGACTAGAGCAAAAAAATTGCATGGGTTCACGGCGGTGGCTCGATTTGGCGTCAAATCTTTGATGTCGACCAAGAACCACCCAAGCAGCTCCTCAATCCAGCTTTCTTCCGCACTTGTGCAATGCCTATCGAAAGAATCCTGGTCTTGAGTCCACCACGACACTTCAAAGCGTTTGCCCTCTCCTCGGCTTGGACCGTTGCTTCTCGGATGAAGCAACCCGAAGCGAAGCGCGAGACTTTGGCGCCGCAAGATCTTGGACGTATCTTGCATGAAGGTGCGGCTGCGTATTAAATTGAAGTGCCGTTGTCGGTGATGTGATCCTGTTAAAGGGATCCCGAGCGCAAGCAAACAATTGACCACAAGAACTTGACTGGCTGGTATCAGGTCTTGTCACCTTCCTCACTCGCTCCACTTCCGCCGGAACACTTTGCTGAACTTGTCGATTACAACGCATTACAAGTACTCAAAGCCCCGGACAGCTTCAGGGAAAGGGGTAAAAAGAATATCGAGCCCCATACCGAAAATGGCCAGTGATAAAGGGATGCGTCACGGAGAGCTTTCTGAGCTGGCTGATGAATCTGTTTGGAATGGAACCTTGGCATCGCTTCACACTTGGTTACTTGTGCAGTTGCATCCTCGGAGGCAAGTCGGCCAAAAGAAACCTTCTTAGCTTCTGAACGCTGTTGCGGCAAGTGCTTCTTAGCCAATGTCTGGTGACCACATATGCCTCCATGTATCTTCTTGCCAATAACCCAACATCCGTCCATCTTCCGGCAAATACACCTTCAATTTCAATAACAGTTGAGTCTTCTTACATGCAGCAAGCAGTGTCATCGACAAAAGCTATTTACGAGTACATACTTGATCGCCGGGCTACTCTTTTCCGCTTTCTTCTTGCTCTTCTGGAAGTTCTCTCCTGCTCACAGAGAAATGAACAATCTACTAGCGCAAGCCAACACATGCCTTTGGAGCTTGTTTTCGGCTCGATTAAACAAGGGACTAAGTAAGGCATATCTAACAACGGCTCAAGGAACATCCGCTTACTGCAACTGGTAAAAACCCGAGGTTACTGCCCGGGGCTTGACATCTCCCCAAGACAGCTTGCCGGAGCAAAAGCTGTTCGGGAGCATTTGCTTCAACATGAAACAAAACCCTAGGGAGCTTGGTTTCGGAGCAGATCGCTTCCTCAAGCACTCTTTAGGCGTTGATCTGGGGACCTTCTTGGCGGTAGGACTCGTGGAGATCGGCGGAAGATAGTCGCCATGAAATCAACTTCCCTCCTTCGCTTATACGCCGGGTTAGACGGTGTTACTCGATTGAAGTTGAGTCGCTTGAGCACAATAGGTTCCACAGCTCCCACAGGTGTAACTTAAGTGCAGCACACTTCGACAAAGCCATCGGCTATATCATTACGGAAGCTCTTGGAACATGTTCCATTTGTAGGCCGTCCAAAGAAGTGTTAACCTTCTTAGCTTTCTCACTTCATCAACATAAGCTTCCATCAATGGGCTCTGGTAACTCTTGTTTACTTGCCGGATGACAAGTTGTGAGTCACCCACGACAATGAGCTTCTTGATCCCAAAGGTCCACCATGGCTGATCTGAGACCCGGCAAAGCAAACCTTCATATTCTGCATAAAGGTATTTGTTTGTTGCTTGCTCCTTGGGAAAGATGCATCACGGACTACGCACTTGAGGTGCTCTCCGGATTGGAGTGCGACATAAAGCGATCACCGCCGCTGACCAGCGCCTATACAGTAGAAGGCACTCATCAAAAGTACATTATCCATTCTACGCTTGCTTCCTTGTGACGGGATGCTCGTCTAAGGAATCTCTTCATACCGTGTTGGCGTCCATTCTGCCGCATGAACTCCACGCCAATACTGTCTTTCGCTTTGGATAGTTAGAAGGTGCTTTCAAACTTGAGGCCAAAAGCTTGACAGTTCCAAAGTGCTCCACTCGACAATCCTGCACTCGTTGCCTTTCTGGATTTCTTGCAAGCATCCTCTTCGCCGAAAGCGAGTAACAACTGTGATCTCGTGCTGCACAGAGTAATGGCGGAGCTTTCTCGAGGCCATGAGAAGGGCCGTAAAAAGCAATTTCAGACACTGCGAGTACCTTGACCTAGCCCCCACCGCAATAGGGAACCGTGACAAAGTAAACCTGGCGCCGCACCATTCTCTTCTGCACATTCTCCACATTCCTAAGTGCTGATCCATCTTTAGCTCGGGACCGTGAGCTTGGTTTCGGTGAAAGTGCCTTGCTTTGTCGCTGGATGCATCTCGCCTTTGGTTGCCGGGCTCATCTTCCGCCTCCCTCTCCGCTACTAACGCAAAGCACTAACCACTTATGATTGGTTGCACGCTATATATAGCAGCAACTTCTCTTGTGGCTTAGGTCGCGACAAGTGTTGGAGTGGAGGACAGGTATCTCTCTTAGGAGTCTTGCGGTATGGGCGCGCCAGCCTCCGCTTCGGAGTCCATTTCATTGGACCTGCCTTTTTCAAAATTTTGAAAAATGGCGTATGCAGCCTTCAGCAGACTTTAGAGATAAACTTCCGCCGAGAACGCAACTCCACCCTGTAACCCGGCAAGTCTTCGTACATCCTTGACGCCAGCTTTGCGTGCTTCTTAATGCTGCTTTCCAATGGCCTTGATCTTTGCTCCGGGATTGGGCTTCAATTCCTCACCGAATCGATATTTAAGAACCCGAGAAGCTTGCCGGAAGGGACTCCAAACACGCACTTCTTAGGGTTGAGCTTGAAGGAGTTGATCTTTGGCAGCAGATTTGCAAAAGTCTCATCTAAATCTTGGATCGAGTAAGCTTTGTCCCTTGCTCTTGACCACTATGTCATCCATGTAGGCTTCTACATTTTACGGGCATTTCATTCAAGCTCAAAAGCTTCATGGACTACTTCTTGCAAAAGTTGAACCCGGCATTCTTCAAATCCGAAAGAGCATCCGTGATAAAGCAAGGTATGTGCCACATGGGTATTGATGAATGCGGTTTTCTCCCTCACATCCTCTTCTGCCATGAAGATCCGATTGCGATATCCTCGAGTATGCATCAAGAAATGAAAGCCAAATCACATCCGGTACGTCAGATGCCGTGGAGCATTATCTCTGGTCAATGTGCAGCCAAGGGAAATGGGTCTTTAGGGACAAAAGCTTTATCGGTTGACATCGGTAAAAGAAGTTCGATACAAAGCCTCCATTTCCACGTTTGCTTTACATACGCACGTACTGCCGTGATCGTTGTGCGAACCACGTGGGATGGAGCATACTCCCTCCGACAAGGCCTGCACGCTTGCTTCCAACTTCTTTGATCTCTATACGCTATGAATTCTCTTGGCGCTCACTTTGCTTAGCTTTCTCGACTTTGCTGCTTTGGCCGGAGTCGCGCGCCAAGATGAGGAACCCAGAACAAGCGGCTAAAGTGCGGTGCTCAATCACTCTGGGGTTCCTGAAGACACCGGGGATGTCGAAGACGGTTTATGCCATGCAAACACGCCGACATTCGCCTCGCCAGAAAGCAACGGCCTTCGCTTTCTATTTAAGGGTCAAAGCGTGGCAGACCGATGGTGAAGAGTACCACGATGCCGATCACCCTCCTCATGAGCCGGACACCTTCTTGAATCTTAGGTGGAGCTGCCATATCGCCTTTCTTCTTCGCGCCTTGCCGGTGGAGCCTTCGATGGTGCGGCTCCTCGTAGCGCAAAGCACCCTTTCGAAGAGGGTGCGCTTGCTCGGAGTGGAGCATCGGAGAACTCTTGCCCGCGACTTGGACTTCTTCTTCCCCGGAGCTTCATTTGACAAGTGTCTGTCGCGATACCGATGCTGCCGTGGGCTGTCGCTTCCTGGTAGATCTTGTCGTGCCGCCAGATAAAGAGTATCCTTCTTGTCGCCATGGACAGAAAATGACAAGCACTTATCGGGCCCGCATCTTTGATTAAGATTGTATGCATAATGAGAGGCTGCCATAGAACTTGGCAAGTCTGTGGGATCGACCAAGTATCCCATTGTCAGAGGCAATGGAAAATCAACAACGTCCAGAACATGACCCTCTCGAGTCCCATGTAAAGATTTCAAGCTTCGCTGCCAAATGTTACCCGGACTTAACGTGATCTTCCCCTTCTGGCTTGCTCCTTCCCGGATTGATTCCTTGGAATGTTGCCGGTCTTCCTTTCGAGCTTCATTATCGTCAGGATCTACGAAGCTTCGGATCACCGCGAGGAGAATCTGAGTTCAATAGCAGCCCGCCGTCGAAACTAGCACATCTTGGTAGTGACCTTGAGGTTGCGGATAGTTAGGTGAGACCAACATCGGCATAGCACCCGACCGCAGATTATCACGTATCGGTGGTCCTCAATGTCAAAAGATGATCGTCTGTTGGACCATGTTTAGAAGGTTCTTGGCGACTCTCACGGATGGATTCTCGCTTTGCATTAACTTCCCGCATCCACCGCTGTGAGTTTTGGCGGTGTGAAGTGATGCGCAGAAGCACCAACCGCCAACGCAGAGGACCTGCAGTGGGTTTCTCAAACTCCCCGCTCATCGGCTTGACCATCATCATCCATGTCTTCATCGCCGGCTGTCGCCGTCTTCCGCTTTTTGTCATCACGGCCGCTGGAAATTTTGTCTGCCGCCTTGCATATGCGTTGGCGATCTCTTGCCTTGACCTGCCTCGGCGGCACATAATGCCAGCCTCCCGGCAAAGACCTTTCCTTTCTGGTTTTCTCCTTGTCGCCCAGCCGGCGCAGTCTTTTCGACCGGTTTACGCGCTCGAGCAGGCCGCTCGACATTCTTGCAGCTACGGAGGCTCGCAGCGCTTGGTGCAGGTGGATCACCCAATACTGCTTGTTGGAGTTGTCCTCGCTATATCGGCTGATCGCCACACCGTCGACTGGTGTTCGGCAATTTGTGGCAACCTCCTTGCCGGAAAGGCTTTATAACTTTAGCTTTGTACATGGCGGCACCTCCATTGCGGATCGCTTTCGGCAAACCAGCACATCTTTGCCCTTCTTTTTTACATTGTTCTGCCGGCCCGGCTTTTCTTTTTCTTTTGATCGGATCGGTCTCCTCAAGCATGAGATCCTCGCTTCGCATTTCTCCTGGGAGTTCTTTCCTTCCTTCTCTGCAAGTGCACACTTGTCGCCAGGCGTATGTAGCTCAGCGACATCCTTAACTTTGCACATCGCCATCTCCTCCCCCTTTTCATCCCTGCGGTTCAAGACGTTTACGATGAAGCAGCGCTTCGATCACCGCTGCTAGTAGGAGTGGACATCCGGGATGTTGTAGTGCACGCGGTCTGAATCTCTGCAGATGAACTTGCGCAGTGGGACTCTCCTTCCTTCCGGGCGGCAGCAGATGAAGGCGAGTCACTCTCCTGGCACAGCGAGGCTTGTGGCGCTTTGTGAAGGAGCCGACAAAGCCGATGGCACAGTATCCGCCCAAGAAGGATAATAAGGCGGAGTTGTCCTGCTAGTGCATGAGCCAAGATGTCTGACGTTGGGTTTGAGTACCAATCGGGAAGTAGTTACGGCAGGATCTTGTGCGTCTCGCCCCCTCGCAGCCTTTGCGACCGCAATGGTGTAGATGCTTTGAGGAACTCCCGACCTCGATGCGTCCTACCATCATACTTCTACGGCACATCGGCTTGAAATTTTTCGTTTCGGGCCACACGGACTTTGCCAAGCAGCTCACGGGTGAACGCCAGGGCAACCTATCACAGACTGGCATATAGTCGCCGGGTTCTTCTCGCGCGCATGCATGTGGCCCGGCCCGCCGCTGCATTACAGTCGACCGACGTCGCTTCTCTCGGCGCTCGATGCGGGTTCGAAGCGCTCTTCTTTGTTGCCGTTCTTGAAGAACTTATGGCGCTGATCACGGCGTAGCTCGTGGGATCCGATGACGCGTGGAGTCGCCATTTGCCGAGGTGGATCCGGACGAAGTTGGTGATCTTTGGCCTATACAGGTGGAGAGTGCCATGGTGGTTGCACCCCTTCACCGGGTTTTAAATGCCGCCACCGGCTTTCGTGTTTTGTCGCCTTCCATGGCCGCATCACGATGCAGTTCTTGCCGGGAGCTGTCCGCTGTTGGCAAAGCCGGCGATGACTACGGATGGTATTACTCCATTACCGTCAACCTTGGTTCTGACGCCGGAGGGTAATCCAGAGCAGGCTGAGCTCGCACGTAGCTTCTTCTCGCGTGCAGTAGGCGGCAGTGGCAAACGGTGCGTAGGAGCCGGATATGCTCGGACTTCTATTGATGTTAGAAGGAGCAGTCCTCCGTCCGGGCGATCGTGCCTGCGCTTCGCCGCGCCAAAGATAAGTCGACGCAGCATGCTTTGGTCTCCAAGATCGCGAAGATCCACCGACCACGGCCGTTTCCAGTGCAACGGAGCGTATGGGTGTTGTGGGACACCATGACGCCGTCGGTCTGCGCTGCTCGGATGGGATCGCGGTGAATGTCTGGACGCCGAGGTTCAAGCAAGCGGCCTTGTCCTTGGACTGGCGGCAAAAGATCATCCGCCTCGCCCGTCCGTCAGTTTTTCCGCCGGGCGTCACTCCCCACCCACCCGGATTGCTCCGGAGGGATTCGTAGCGGTTCGACGCGACTGTTTCGCTGCCGCCAAGCCTTCTTTCTTCGGTGGCATGTTGATGAAGACGTTGAAGATGACATGAAGATGCGGCTCAATGTGAGAACGCCGGATCAGGTTCCCACATAACTTCTCACGCGCTTCTACCGGGCGCGCCAAAGTATGTCGGGGAAATTTGATCGGCTCATTCCACGGACACCTATGGGACCGGAAGCCCCGAGTCACTTTGCTCGGTTGTTGTGGTGAAGTGAGATTGCATCAAAGAAGCAGATCGAGCCGATGCACACGAGCGAAGTTGCATCGCTTTGAAGCTCTCCGGAGAGATAAGCTTCTCCCTCTGCCGCTTGTCCGATTGATTGTGTTCTTGCTAGGGAAGCGATGAGAGCTACAAAACCCCTAGCCCCGTAGTGTCTACTGTTTCAATGAGCTAATATCCAAGCGGTCCTAACCCCTCTACGCTATGCATGGGCACTCCTTTTTATAAAGGCTGCAAGGGGTCTCCTACAGGTGGCAACGTAGATGAGGGTACAAATGGAAAACAAAGTGGTTGGTACACCCACGTACTTGCGACAATCTGATGTATCATACCCTAACCCCGACGGCAGGGACAAGGGCAATAAATGCCCGCCTAAGTCTCCCCAAAGCAGAGGTGCAAAAAAAGTGGCGTCACACGGGCGCCAATCGCCTCGCCACGAGTGGCTTACTCTTGTCGGGCCAAGCATCTACTGCTGCTCCTCCATTTGGCTGCACGACCCCTCTTAACCACGCCAAGCAACTTGGAATGGCCCCATGCATGCACATCGCTGGTGGATGAGCCGGAGGCGGAGATGAAGAGAGGTGCCTGCTCCGAGCAAGTGACTTGCCTGGAAGCTGATTCCTGTCGCGCCCGGAGGCTTGTGACTCTCCGAGCCTTCCCTAAGCAAGCCTTCCTCTTGCTCTGAGACTTATGTCTTCTAGCGTGCCTTATGACCTTCCCGACAGCTCCTCTTGCCGAACCCTTGTTCCCTCGACTTAAAACACTTTGTTCTTGAATGGCTCCAGAGGAGCCACTGAGAATCCTCGACGATCCTCGGCAAGCCTTTTGTCCGGGGTGCTACTTGCTCGTGCAGGTAACGAAGTTCGGGATACTAGGGTACCCTCCTCTAAGTACACCGCTTGACAGGTGGAAATTCTCATACATCACCTCACGGGATGAGATCTATGTAGTGTAGCTATCCGATCGTGGTCATCAGGTGATTTCCTCCTTAACCACTTCCTCGATATCACGGCTACATGTCGTGCAACCCCTCAAATGTAACGAACCTCGAGGGTGGATCCTCTTACGCTCACCTTGATGGTTACATCGAAAGTGAATTCAACGGGGGTGATTCCTCAGGTTTTCCCCTCGATGTTTGGACACACAAATACCCTAAACTTTTGCACCGTTATTGCTTGGAAAGGCGGGTGCGACCACGAGGGTACCCATGAGTGATGTGGAGATCTGGTTGACCTGGAAGGTGCCCGCGAGATAATTACGAGGCATGGTCGGGCATTCCTAGCCCTTGCCAAGCAAGTCCTCTAGACCTGGGCGTATGGGGTCACATCTTTCGTGAACGGTGCATTAACGTTACCACCGCCTCCTAATCAACTACAATTTGGATAATATGTTTGATCCGAGGGGCCTGCGGCCTGATAGCACTAACCATCACACCAGGGCATAGTAATAATTAGGTGCCGTTTCGCTCGCATCATATGCACAAGCCGGTGTTTAATGACGACAAATGGTAAGCGGCGTGCCACAGGTTGTGTTCACTGCGCACTGCCTTTTTTAAGAGAGGTAGCTAAGATTCGCTCAACGGTCGGCCTTTCATAGCATGCAGGAGTTCCCCTGGCAATGGCATTGCAAGACCCCACGGGGGCACTAGGTTTTTAGTCCCAAGGTGTCTTGACCTCTCCTATTTAAGCCTAGGCCACTGGGTTAATAGTGTATTGTTTGGCGGGCGAGGCGCTGCATGACCAGAAGAGTGTGTCCGACGGGGAGTTAATCGAGCGTGGTGGGTAAGTTGGTGCACCTGCATGGAAGAAAGCATCTATCGATAGCCCGTCCCTACCGTGCTGGACACTTGGAGTTGTATCCCCATCGATACAACTAGAATTGGAAGTGCTTGAGGTGATAATCGGCCCAGATAGTATGGCTCGGGATTGCTTTCGCAGGGAGTCGAGAAAGGATCTCTGGCGAGGTTGATAACACTACTACTAATACTACTTTACTTTTTATGCTACTCTATCTTCTTCTCGATAAGTCAAGAAGATGCTTGGAGCTGCTTGAAAGAATGTCACTAGTCTTGATGGCTAGAAGCTTTCTTCCCTTCTCTTCGTGCATTCTACTGGCCCGTACCGGTCCACAGATACAGCCCATTTCATTGATACCGATGCATATGTAGTGTACGAATCCTTGCTTAAGTAATACTTTGGATGAGTACTCGCCGCTGCTTTGCTCCCCGCGCCTTTTCCCCTTTCTTCTTCTTTACGGTTGATGCAACCAGATGCTCTGAGCTCAGGAGCCGGGGATGCCACCGCCGGTAGCCTACCTACTTCACGTGGAGGCGGCTGACGATCACCCGTCAGGTATTAGGAGGCTCCCAGGTGCAGAGGCCTTGCCTTTTTCGATCGTAGATGCTTTTGTGCTGGTCTTCTTAAAAGGCAAACTTGTCTAACTTATGTCATGTGACTTTCCGGATATTGTTGCTTCCTCAGCGACTCTTTTTGTATTCAAGCTGATGAATTCGAGCCCCTCAGAGGCCCATGCATTGTAATATAAAGCTTGTATTTTTCTATTTGTGTCTAAAGTTGTGTTGTGATATCTTCCTCCCAGGTCCTTGATCTTGATCGCACACATTTATGCACATTACACATGAGTTAGTGCTACGATTGAATCAAGGGCGTCTGAAGTTAGTATTAGAGCCGACCGGCCTGTGAGGTAGGCCCCTTTCCAACTCCTTGGCGAGAGAGTTGAGTCTAGTCAATCGAAAAACTTTTACTAACATTGGGCGTTTTGTGTGTCTTACGATATTGCCCACGCGCCACCATTAAGTGGTATTAGGATCTTTTATTCCTCGACTACACTCAGGACTCTGATCTCTCTCTTCTATTCGTGTTAAAATGGATTTACTTGACGCCGCATTGACACTTAGGTTCTCTGACCCATTTCCTCCCGGAGAGCCCCGACATTACCCGATGATCGCTTGTAACGCACTGGCTACAAAGATTTTGCATTACTCTCCGATATTTTCCCGAGACCGCTTGTGACCTCCGCTTTTGCAATTCCCTACCGCAGTTATATTACGTATGGATAACTAATTATCGTGTGTCATTCATACAATCATTCCCGGTTGCTCTTGATGATTACAAGTTACCCCAATACTATTCGATTTGTTTCACTAGAATCTCTTGTGCTTACGCTTTAGAAACTTCTTTTCACGCACTCACGGATACAATTCCTCCACACTTATCGGGGGATTCGCTCAGTCCCTAGTTGATCATGTGTGTCGCAAACATCATTCCCATTGTTAACTCGATCTTCCAAAATTTCTCTACACCCTTGTTGCTCTTGAAATTC
The DNA here is from genome assembly GCA_021605145.1 of Aegilops bicornis. NCBI lineage: Eukaryota > Viridiplantae > Streptophyta > Magnoliopsida > Poales > Poaceae > Aegilops > Aegilops bicornis. Next base: position 167,316,857 of record CM038672.1, read on the forward strand.
ATGCCTCTTTGCCGCATTATGGATAGTTCCATATGTCAAGTAATCCTCGTTGACATTCCTTGATACCTACTATTTTGATCCCTTGAATCAATATGCTGCCAATGTTCAGTAATCATCAGGTTGAATCCTAGAATTCATCCTTCCCAGGCTGCACATCATTTTGAGTAAGAAGGCTGGTTTCTAAACCAATCCATTTGCCGTCGATTGTACCCCTAAGTCTATTCAACTTATCCATCCTTAATCGTAGTGTTCGCTTCCCAGAGTCCATTGATTTGGAAATCATACTTCCTCTCAAGCATTTGAGCTTTGAATTAGTCGATTGGTTTCTATAATCCCAGTCTCCTTGCATTCTTTCTTCTTCAGATCGTTGGGTACCGAGTGCTCGCATCAAATCCCTTTGTGGACCACCACATCCTTTATTGGATCATTATCCCGACAAGGTGCCCTCAGATTTAATCACCTTGTGAGTTCTTCCCCGATATGTAATGCCTTTGGTAAATTGGTATCCTTTGCTTCCTCAACCATGCTCTACTTTTGAGCTTGAGTTACTTATTACTAAAGTTTGTGGTATAAGTTCCTAAGATGCCTCGATGGGTTGAATCTATGTCTTCCCCTAAAATTTCGCCATGGAACTTCGAAAGTTATGCGAGTTATACTCTCTTGGCTTTCTGTCAGGTGTTGAAATTTCAAGCGCTACAACTTCTTCGAAGACGAGAAGTGAATGAAAGGTCATGCATTGAAGAAGTGGGAGTCAACCTTGAACCTTTGTGTTCATGCCCATGGACCCCGATGTCATAGAACTTATCATGGAAGCTTCTCGTAAAAATAATTATTTCTTTGGTACAAGCTCATAAAATCGGTATCTATAGACATCGATCCTTTGCAACCGTGGTCCTCGATACTTGATTGTTCCTCCTTTGATTCCATTTCTCGAGGACAAGTTAAATCACTTGTCTTCCTACAGATCAATACATCTCCGCTAACCTCTATTTTGATCTTTCTTCGAGTATTATCCTACGGTATCTCGAGGATATCAAAGAAATCTATGTTGCTTCGGCTATGAGTATTCATCTAGTATTACTTCTCAACCGATTTCAGATTTCCCCCTGTGTTCTTTAGTTATTAGTCACCGAGTATACCGATAAGAGAATCGATCCGCAGACTCCAATTCAACAACTCTACAGTAATTTTGCGTTGCTTACCGCTTTTAATAATCCTTCAAGTCATTCCCTAGCCTGATCGACTAAATCATTATCATGCCTAATTCTAAGCTGTGGCTACTCTGATTCCTTATGCCCGAGTTAAAGCATCGCACTTCGTCCGACGAGCTAAGCCCTCGTCGATCTTCCTCATCTAATCATTTCACCTCGAGAGCGAACAAGCTTGATTTACCGAAGCATGTCAAATCCATGGTCTCTGGGATAGCCTTTCACTTCATCCTTCCTTTTGCTTGATGTAAATACGACAGCCTTTGGATGGCATCTTCATAGAGTCTCTCAACAAAATTTGTCGTGATCACCGGTCCAAACACTTTGGCTTCTTCAGAGATGCTCAATTGAAGATTCATGGCTAGAAATGACCATCCACGCTTTCGATGAAGTTTGTGATATACATCAATGAAAGCATCCTTGACTTCCGCCAACACGGACTGGTAGGTCGTTTGGTTATTCCTTACATCTCCGAGATAATCTTGAAGTGGTCCTTTGAATCTTTTGAGATCTTCAGATCTAACTTCTTACCCAACGGAAACACCATGTTATTGCTACCTCGAAGCATACGACTATGGAAAGCTCCGTGGCCATATCAACAAGAACATTGAAGCTTAATGATACTAATTGCTTTCTTGATTTATTATTCAAACACAAGTGGTATGGGTAATATCATGATTCTTCCTCGCCCTTTGTCTAAATAATTTTTGAACTTATGTTGTCCCTATCATGTATATCATGCCCCGCCTTTCCTTGGGAAGGATATACCTAAATTCTTGTGTGCAAACACATTTTTCCTTTCCTTTGATCTGATTAATCCACGATAATATCACATTTTCCTTTCCATTGGTTCCAGTTAGTCTTTCTTTTGATCGATATGATAAAAGAAGAAATAATTCCCCTGCTTATAAAAACGCCTCAAAAGGTACACAATTCAGTCAGGTATGACCATGTTACTAATGTTGATGACATCTAGGTAGACCACCGATGGACAAGAACTTTGCCCTCTTGGTCCGCCTCGCTTTCAACGAAAGCAGGAAAATGGTTCTCTTCATCCTCGCCCTTGGTACCAACGTTGTTGCTTCCATAACTCGACAGTGTTTTCCTTCGACATACCTCGCTATCTTGCTGACCGTGCAAGATGTCAGCTTCCTTCCTACTTTCTACCACATGGTGAAAGCTCCATAACCCACGGTTCCACATTACGATCGAAGTTTTCAGACTCTCTTGTACAACCTTGATGTCGAAGTATCTTATGCTCTTGGCTTTGTGTTATCACGAGCCCGACCCTCCTCCGAGAGATGATTTGTTATTCCCGATGCTCTAAACTCCCTTTCTCACACTCGCTCGTGTTAATTATCGATTGTTTGTCCATTAAGCAGAAACTTCTTATTGTACCTTCATATTTGCTCTCGACGCTTTTCTTTAATTTCAACTCAAGAGATACTTACATCACATTCCTTGCATTGTTCACTGTGACAATTTACCCTATAAGGGTCAATTCATCCGGTTACTCTTTACCTTACACTTAAATCTCGGGGCCAGAGATTTATTATAGTGGAGGAGATTTGTAACATCCCCAAAGATCACACTACAAGCATCTCTCCCTAATGAAGGTCATGTCATCATGATCATCATGCCAAAAATTCCACTAATGTCCAAAATCAGCTTCAAATTCAAATTCAAATTGCATGTCAAATATTTGCTTCTTCTTTCATGCAAATAAAATAGTTCATCCTATGGCAAAATAATCCTGGATATTTGTCGTATGTCGAAGCCAACAATTTTTGAATTCTAAATTGCC